>VVIT01000011.1:1200000-1609337 GCA_009806525.1 Sanghuangporus sanghuang | reverse complement strand
CCATTCTCACCGTCCTCTTCATGCCCTTCATCTTCCTGTTTCTCTGCGTCGCAGTACGTACGTCTCCCACTCTCCTGCTACCGGTAAAGCAGAGAAAGCGCACACTACCACTTCACAAGTTGAGTTTCCTGCATCGTTGGGACCGCGCTGAAGTCTCTGCTTCTGAATCGCTGGTACCGCTGAGCTTCCTCTAAATTCTATCATCTTGGGTTATCGTGGCTCGTCGGTGCCGCTATCGCCACAGCACGAATGGCCCGTGAAAGCGCGGTCAAGTGCCGGTCCTCGGAGAACAAGGGAAGGATCTGAATATCAGTCGGGTCGCTCTCGCCGTGGTCTGCATTGGAAACGCTTACGTTCGCACAATATTTTGCTGCTTTGGAGATTAGCGCGAGGAAAATATATAACGAAATAGAGAAGCGACGCACCGCAGCCCATTCCTAGTTGTAATATGTCAGTTTGTTCTTCAACCGGAAACTCTGGCTGAAGGAAAATAGCAGTTTAACAGACTTAATGTGGCACCGTCAGGGTCGAAAACGGGTGAGAGACTCGAGCCATGAAAAAATGTAATGTATTTCGATGTCGAAGAACCATATTGTTGTACATGACAAAAAGATAGCATTCTCACAGAAGTGAACAGAAGAACAAGAGTACAAAAGTGCTCGTTTTATCTTCAAACATTGATCCAGTCGTCCTTTCGCGCGGCCCTACTATCCACAAGCAAAGGCGTCAGTCAACGGTGGCTGACACCTGTGTCATAGGAACCCACTTACTCGTCCTTTGCGCCTGGTCCAGCGGCATTGCCAAGGACAAGTTTTACAGTCTTGAGTTCGAAGCCTCGGAAGTCCAGCTTGATTTCCACATCTCCAGTGTCAGCATCCCCTGCCGCTCGGAAGATGTTCAGTTCAGTTTCTTCATCCTCTAAGATGTTCGTTTCATATGCTTTTTCAATGTGCAGTGCCCCGAAGATACGAAGGAACGCCTGAGCGTGACCACCAAAAGCCTCGTAAACACGCAGAACAATTGTTTTTGGTTGATTCTTTTCGAAACCTGTGAAGTCATCATCTTCTCCCCGCTTGACCGTTTCAAGAATAACATTTGGTGCCCCACGGACGCTAAAAGGCGCCTTGTTCAGCAACGAGGTTGCCTTCGTCACAGCATCCGCGGACGCATAGCGAACTAAAATAACGAATTTGAGTTGAATTAGGCGAACTGTCCAAGATTTGGATTTCACGTACCGTGCAAAGGCGAATTGAATAGATAAGCAGCTTGCGGGACATCTGACTGAAGGAAGTGACCGATGTGCGGCAACACCGCCCACGAAAACTCGTGTTGGCCTTGATCCTGTTCCGCATCGGGAGCTGTCGCACCGCGCAGCAACGATATACGCAAGATATTCCCGACACAAGAGAATCCGTATTTGGACTCGGACAAAATGGCTACGCCATATCCATATTCACTTAGATCCGCGTACTATACGCGCGTGATGAAAATATGACACTCAATGCGCAGGTAATTCCATCGCCTACCTTGAGACCGCAAACCTCAAACTTCGCAGCGTCCCATGTTGTATTCCTGTGAGTCGGTCGCTGGACGAACCCAAACTGTGTTTCGTAGATTGCGTTATCAGAATGGATATCTAATGGCAACTCGACTTAATTCAGGGAGTTAGCAAATAAATTTACATTGGATAGGAAAGAGAACTCGTTACATTTCAAAAATCGGTGCCTCTCATGCCAGTCAACTTGAGCGTCGAAACGGAAATAGGGTCGGGACTGTGGTACAGCCGTTGCTAACACTGAATTCAGCATGGATCAAATCGCTTTGTGGGTTGCATACTCACCACAAATTGCATCAAGAGATATCTGGTCGACGATATAGTTAGAAGTGCCTTTACTGCAAAATGGTATTGGCGTAACTCACATTTATTCTCGCGGTGCTTTTCCCGAACTTCACAGAAGCGCTCACAGACGCTCTCAGTGGTCCTCTAGCAACAACCTTCACATCCGAGAATTTAAGAGGTGTACGTTTCTCCAAATGATGAATTTCAACGTCTGTGCAGAATAGGTGAAATCTAGATAATTATTGAGATGAAGAGGTGCCCACCCCATGCGTCCCAATATCCAGGTCTGTCTTCAAAGATGACCATACCGCCGGATTCACCTCCGACGATAAGCTCGCGGCTTGAATAAGACGTGAGGAACGACGGTTACGTGCCCCTTTAATGGATCAGACGTACCCAATCTGCTTATCGACAAGACTTGTGATGCGGCCGTCACTGATCGTCATTTCAACGTACGAGTTCTGCAGAACCAAGTCGCCATTGGATGTGCCGATCACTTTTTCAAGACGATTAGCACGTCAATCAACAAATGCTTTTGATCCTCTCACCTGACGCCGCACTGCAATCGGCGTAAAGCCCGCGCGGCACTGAAAGACCAAGCCCCTCTTGAGCTTGCATCAGTGCGAAGCCGCTCTTTCCGTCTTCTGCTGCCTGCACAACGACATTCTTCAGTCGCACTCCACTTGATCCAGTAAGTGGAACGCGTGTAACGTCCAAACGAGGGAACATAGTCGTATTGAGCGCTACAAGCATTCCTGATCCTGAAGCTGCCAACGGTGTTTCCCAAGTGACGGCAACGGACTGGGACTGCAGAAGAGAACCAATAGCATCGTCAATGAGTGTCTTGCCTTCTTTGCGCACTTCCTCATAGTACTGCTCCGCGTCTTCGTAGACCATGCCACTTCATTTTCGTCAGCATGAACTTCGATGATGAGCACTCGAATGGAATACTCACATGCTGGAACCAGGGAGGACTGGAAGTACTCAATTTAATATAAGAGACAGCTAAGCGATATCTATACGCACCGTCATGGACTACAAAGCCCGGTCAGCTTAAGCGAGCGAGAAAAAAATCCAGTACGACAGACTTACATTGACATAGAAGTACCTTTTCCCACATGTCGTCGATGCGCTTCTTCGGATAATCATACTTTTTCAACTGCAACGCAGATGCCAACGTCGCTACAATCTTCACCAGAATTAGCTCACCCTCGTCTCGGAGTCTCATGATAAAGCTTACCTCAAGGTCCCTCAAGAGAATCTCAGATTTCCTATTGCCTTTCTTGATAGAGCCTAAAAGAAAACTCGTTAGCCTCCAAATGTCTTCTGTTAGTCGATATGCATACCATGAGAAGTGTATGTTCCACGGTGGAACTCAAGGTAAAGCTCTCCGTGCCAAGCAGGGAGCTTCTTGCCATGTTCAGTCTTCCCTTCGACATCATGGAAGAAGTCCTCGATGGAGTGTCCCATATCTACAATCGGAAGCTCGCGAGACTGGTTCGCTGCAGCACGAATGCGTCGCAGCTGTAACGAAAATCTCAGCTGGAATGAATATGTAAACAATATCTATACAGCCACGCACGTTCTCAAGCATCTTGTTGAGCGGTCCGCCTCCGCCGTCGCCATTACCAAAAACAAGAAGAGCGGTATTGTTCGACTCAAGGTTCTGGTAAAGGGTTAGAGAAAATACAGTTGACGTGGGTGAGGAAGAGCTTACTTTATGGTTCGTAATTCCCTTCCGAACATCTCCGACTGTTGCTTGTGCTGTATAAGTGTCTACCTGCGCACAGTAGTTCAGTCGATAATCCGTACACGACACGATAGATCACAATCTCACCGGAGTCATATGGCAAAGAACTTGTGTGCCGTCCGCGCCTATCCAATTGAACGTTGAATGAGGGAATACATTGATATTATTCCAAGACAGCTTTTGCGTGAAGAAGTATTTCATCCCAGCACTACGAATGATTTGTGGATATGCACCGGTCAAGCCGAAGGAATCGGGCAACCAAGCAGTCTCACATCGAACTCCGAAACGAGACTCAAAGAAGCGCTGTCCGAAAACAAATTGCCTAACAAGCGCCTCGCCTGAGGGCATGTTACCATCGTTCTAAGGTAGACATTCAGTCAACACGCGGCGTCAGTAATTCAAGCGTCTGGTGCTTACCTCAACCCAACTTCCACCGACGAGATGGAACTGGCCTGTCTTGATCCTTTCCTTCACGCGTTCGAATAGCCGCGGGTATAGCTGCTCAAGCCATTTGTACTGCTGCGCTTGTGATGCCGCGAAGCGGTGCTCTGGATAACGCTCCATCAGGTCTACCTGCGTCGACCAGCTCCGCGCGACCTTCTGCTGGGTGACGCGGAACGGCCAGAGCCATGCTAGACAAAGCTCGGTTACTCATTTTAGGAAAAAGAAACAAAGGGCCCGCACCGGTATCAATATGGCAATGACCAATTCCCCAAATATCAACTTTAGATACATCCCCGTCATAAATATTCGCACCCTTCGCCTGCCAGTCCTCTCCGAAAACCTCCTCCGAGATCTTTCGCGCGTGAGAAATGCTTGACGGGTCCCCCGCATTGAAGGCGTTCATGATCGCGTTGCCAGTTACAATAGCCTTGTTCTGCAAACCGGTGTTACCAGGTAACGATCCTGCTATCTCGCGCAGCGTTGTGAAGTCCCACAAGAGGCGCCAGGCTTCTTCGTTTGGAACTACAAGATCTGCACTAGCTAGCGTGAAACGTCGGTTCATGTCCGGTGGTGCAATAGTATCGCCTCCTGTGGGAACGCCAAACATCCCGTTGCAACTGCTCTCGATAACTATTTCATACACACCAGCCTTCCGCGCTTCGAGCGGAATGATATGGTCGACGCGTCTATCGCCACCTATGGGTTGAAATTCGTGTAAGCTTGCGTGAACGAGAATACTGTACCAACTCAAGGCACCTACCATATCCACCTGTAATGCCCTGAAGCTGGTGTCCCATCTGTCATGAATACCATAGCCTCGCAGCCCGGATCGAACTCGAACTGAACGCGCTCATACTGCTGCCAGTAAGCCGGAATGTTCAACGTGACCTTCCACCAATGGTTCGTCCATGAAGGTCCAAACGAATCGCCCTTCTTCGCGGGGCGGAACTTCTGCTTCATGGCCTCCTCGAAGGACGGCTTTGTGAGTCCAGGTGCACTCCAAACCTGCAGTTTTACATATGGAGGCCCGTCCAGTCTATGAGTGAAAAAGGACCGAAGAGAGGTTGACATCTGAGAAATGGCCTCCTGTGAACTGGTTCAACCTGTCCTGGGTCAGGCTCTTTATCCATTTCTCTCCAGGACCAAAGTTCAGTTCAGGGTACGATGAATGTGCATGTCCGTGGCAACCAGACATTGTAAGTCTGTAAGATGATGATGGAGGTCGGTCTGAGAGAAAGAACTAATTTATTTAGCAACAATGTCACAAGGAACGATCACGTGGCCCAGTTTCTATGCACTCGCTCGAAGTGAAGTTGTAACTTGAAACAGCTTTACACATTAATTATATGATAACTTGGAGGTTATTAGTCCAAGGTCCTCCCTCATCACAACTATTCACATCGATATGTCTCTATCAAATCCACCCATTATCCTCTTTCATCGATTGGCACGAGACTGTTGATCTAATTCCTCCAGAGCCGCTGCAGTCCGCATCTCCAGTTGGCTCTGAGAGTTTACTTGTTCAAATTCATGCATTCAGGCAAATGCGGGCGGGGCTCACCTGCATGCTATACTTTCCCTTACGGTGATTGGCTGATTCAGTATCCTTGATACTATGGGTAGTTTTTAACCGGGCTCGAACTCTTACTTTTCTGGCAGACGGGTCCTCCTCCAGAGATTTTCCTATAGAGCACAGGAGTCAGTCGATCCTGAAACAAAAAAAGGTACAAGTCAGGTTCTCACCGGATAAAACAAGGTCAAGATGACGTCGAGCGTTCTCGTAGTCTCCCATACAGAATCGTAGCCTTCCCAATTCGAAATCTTCGCAAATTAACAATACTGTGAATGGATGCCACCTTAACCAAACTACGGTCTGACGTACGTGTATTATAGATGATGTAATGGTCAAGCTTGATCAGTTTGCCGTGCTCGATGACCTGCTCAAACGAGATCAGAGCCTTGGACATCGCATCCTTCTTCAACAACAAGTCGAACTCGTCATCATGAGATTCAAGAGCATCTTTATCCTAGACGGCTTGTCACGATATGTTCATTATCGTAGAGATGGTGACGATGGCTCACCGGATAGGCCACAAATCTCCAGCAAATGCCATATAAGAAATGAGCAAGACAAAAGTCATCCCAATAACCTTCACCGCTGCCGTAATACTCGTCCTCGCTGTTCTTGTGCTTGCGGATGACATCAAGACTTCTTTCGATATCTGGTATTATCTTTTGAAGAATGACGGAGCGGGGAACATGGTCTATTGCAAGAAGCATGTATGCGAGCTCGAGAGCGGGTAGAAGTAAGCGGTTGCCTTGGGATTTGAACTTTCGTGCTTTCCGCGCAACAAATTTCTATGGATGCATTCCGTAAGAGTCATGGTAGATTTAGAATGAGACATGAGGTGACTCGCCTCTATTGCAATCGACTTTCCTGCGATCTTATGCACGACAATCGGAATCTTATCTAATAACACCTCCGCCTCCTTTAGTCTTGCCTTTCCTTCCTCTCCATCACAGCCCATCTGCAAGAGACACGAAGCAACACCATAGATGTAGCATGCCTTGCTCCACTGTTGCTTCTCGTTCAAGAGCGCGCCATTGTTCTAAAGATGCCGGGATATCCCATAGACTCAGGTGTGCAACTGCGAGTTCCCAGAACGAGATGTAGTGCAGACTGCGATACTGTGACTGGACGGAAAGAGCACGATGGTGACTAGAGATGGTCAGAGTAGGTTGTGAACGGAGAAGTGCCAGACGTCCTTGAGCGAAAAGGAAGAAAACGCCTTAGAAAACCCGGCGCTCTGTCAACGATACCTACTGTCGAGCTAGCTTGTTTCAACGTACCATTTGGAAATCGTTTCATATTCCAATCCAAAATCGTCTGGGCCATTTCAATGTCGATGCCGTGGTACGTCACGGAGGAAAGAATGAGATGGAAACATAGTAAGCAAATATCTGCGAGCGTCCTCCGCAGCCCTTCTTGCTCTTAAGTAATTTGATTTCAGGACACTGATGATAGAAGCACAGAAACAAGGACACGGATGGATGCATACCAATGCCAACACGAGGATTCTTCTCACCCTTTACCCACCCGCCGGATTTCATCAGCAATTTTAAGCCAACTTCCCGGTCTCCCTTGTAGCCAAATATCTCGGCGACGGCGAGAAGACGTTCAGGCATCAGGCTCAGCAACAAGTTCGACGCACCTACCCCAAGCTCAACGCCTGAGCGGAAGTCTTTGTCGATAGTTTGGTCTTCTGGACCTTCTCCGTGTGCCTCGGCCTCCGCATCGACAACGTCAAGATACTTCCCAAGCTGGAGGTAGATATTGATCATCGACCTGAATCTCAGTCTGTGACAAGTCATAAGAAAGCATCCTGGATGAGGTACCACGCGGACTTACGCTTCTGAAAGAAAGCTCAACCAATTCCCTGAGCTAATGACACCAAGCAAGGCCTGCGTTGAATATGTGAGTGAGTTTCGAACTACCGTGTTGCGAGATTCTGACCTTGCCGAACAACGTTTCAGCGTACAAGAGTTCGGCATGTCTTTGCACAGGAGTCATACTCTTGATAAACGAAACGCCCGTGGCTGAGTTATCCCAGACGAGACCCACGATACGAGATAACAATGGAGGGGAAGGTGCACGATGTTGATTAGCTAGCTGATTGCTACGTCTGATCTGTTTACTGGCCTCTTGAAGGTCCTATGAACCCATCAATAAAGTGAAAGGAAAGCAAAAATTGGATCCTCGCACATCATCCTCATACGACATGACAGCCTTCAGGCATTGAATCAGGCAATAACCCGAGGTGATGTAGAGTCTTTCCCTGCATAAGAACATTGTGAGTCTCTTTTTCAGAAGAATATTCGGGGTTGAAGAAAGCATACTTTCTGGGATCCAGTTCAAGACAATACTGCTCAGACTCAACCATCTTAGAGTCGAGGAACAAAGCTTCGGCATGCCTGATCGCAGGGAGGTCATCTAGTGCCTTTTCTGGCGTGTAATCGGAAGATACTTTAGGAGCGGGCACAGAATTCATAGAAACGGATTAGAATACTGGGCCCAGAATATCCTGGTAGTATGCTCAAGGATGCCCGTGGTGAGATTATAAGCGCGTAAAGTAAATAGCAAACTTCAGTCGTTTATCCCGGATATGAACAGCAAAGAGCGACCCCAGGCCCACGCTAGGCTTGGCGAAAGTCCCAAACAGGTCAGAATCAGAAGAGTTGGATGGAGAATTGACACATGAAAATGGCAGCCGACGATGTGCAAGAATAATCGTGGTGCACTGACGGCGAGACGAGACGAGACGGGAGATGTTGACGGTAGTGAGCAGTACTAGTAGAAGTAGAATACACCCCAAGAATGAAGTCCGGATCGACGTCGGACGGACTGAATCATCATACTTATCATGATCATGGAATAGAACACTGCATTAGGTAATTCACATTAGCAATAAAACTCTAGCCTCAGCGTCACAGACTCATAGAGTACGATAGCATTGTTACATCGATAGCGAGACGATAATCCATCCTAAGAGGCGCATATTGTCCATCTCATATAGCTTAACGACCATGGTGGAAGAAGAAATGAAAAGGAGCGGACGAGCGAAAAGAGCGAATTGAATCAGAGCAAGCGTCAAAAGCACCCAAGCCAGTAACGATTAGAAAAGTTACCAGGTCAATATTTAGAGAGGTAAAGAAGAGCAATGATGGAATATCGATGGAGAGGGGTATACATGATCGTGCAAACAAGTCGGCGAATAAAACGATATGATAAATTACATTTCAAAAAGAGTAAACCAAACGAATGAACTGGAGGAATTAATCAGAATCAATAACACTGAAATCAAGACTTTTGAGATCACATAGATGCTTTTCGTGCTCGGGTTTGAGCTTTAGACTCTTGGGTGAGCCTGGAAGGGAAGATAGCATGGACATTTCAATGGAGGACAAAGATAATGTCGTCGCGTGCCGACTCTTCTCAATAGGGTTAGAGGAAGATGTCATCAGACGATTGACGTTAAGGGTAGGTGATGCCGCAGGTGAGCCAGCGGACGATGCATATGCATTTGACTGCAGCAACGCGAGCCCACCCGATGGGTTTGAATATGAGTCACTTCCATCGTCGTGAAGCAGCATCGACATGTTGCTCGGAAAGACAGGGAAAACAGATGATGTGGTGCTCGCGCGCGTTCGCGGTCTATTTTCGCGAGATTGCAATAAAGTTGACGGCATAAAGTTCGGGGTCAACAATCCGCCATTTTCACGCATGGTCGTATGAGCGTCTGTAGCATCGTAGTCACTTGCAAGCGAATCGACAGGAGACCTGACGAAGGCGCGATTCCTGGAAGGACTGCCTCTGGGGCTTCCTTGAGGACTGGACCGATGTTGTCGTAGTAGAGAGCGTGTCAGTGAACCAGGCAACGGCGGAGGCGGAGGCTGGCGACGCGCTTCTTCTAGTTGTTCAGCCAAATCGGCAAGTTGCTCTTCAAGATCCCGTATTCGTCCCTGTAACTGAGAATTTTCATCTCTCAGCAATTTTGATGTCCGCTGGGAATCCGCCAAAGCTGACAAGATTGCTGCCATTTCCGCTGAATGCTTGTCCTTCAGGGAAGAAATCTCAGACTCCAGATGAGCTACCTGATATTGCTGATGCGGAGAACTACATGATAACGATGTGGCTGTCGACGAAGAAAACACGGTCCTTGCATTACTTGACGATGTAATACTCGTCACGGGGCTCTCGACCCGTGTCGACGCGACTTCTGCTGCTGTCATAATGCGTGACGAGGCACGTCGGCGACCTGTAGACGGCAGCTGGCTGCGCTCAGAGAACCCGGCTCGAGAAGGAGCATACGAACTCGTCGCAGTGCTTTCCGTCTGCAACGAACGATAGTCGCGGTCTTGACTTGGTCGGGAGTTCGTCATTCGCATACGCGACTCTGCACGCGAAGGAATCGGAGGAGGGACATTCCGCTCTTTTGTGTGATCGGTATTACCATTGAGCAGACCTGCAGCAGCGAATACCCGAACAGTTCGTGGACCCATCCAATCTGGAGCATTGGGGTGCTGGTGACGCGGGTCCGTAGTCGCGCTGAGGCTGCGCTTCCGGCTTCTTTGCGGTACCGGAGGTGGGCCTCGTCCAATAGAGCTCAGAGCCGTCGCAGGTCTCTCGGGAGGGTCGCCGACCATCGCATTTCGCGTCCGCGACGACATTCCGAGGGAGGTAGTAGGCCGTGAACGCGAAATTAGTGAATAGACCCTTGGTGGCCTTTCTTCATTAGTCCGCGCACCGCTGAGGAACGGACGGCCACCCTCAGAGGATACACGGCCTATGTGAGTACCACCAGCGGTGCTCGGGCGGGAAGGCGTTTCGTAGAGTCGCGCTGTGTGGGCACGGCGTTTTCCCAAGTCAGGTCCTCGTTTCGACAAAACCGAGTGCGAGGTACCAAGTACAGCAGGTCTCCGTATCGTTTCAGTGAGGTCCTCATATGACGTCTGAGGTGATGTAGAGCCTGGGCGAGGTGTGGGAGAAAGACGAAACTGCCGTACATTGCCATTCATGGGAGTACTTTCGATAGAAGTCTTCCTCGTACGGTGAGCAACAGGAAGCGAGTCTGATGATAGCACGAGCGAAGAGGGCCGCGACCTCCGAACAGGCGATGATTGCATTCCGACTGATCTCCTGTGAGAGTTTGTAGAAGCCCTACGAGACGAGGTTTCCGCGTCCCACTTGCCTTCAAGGTCGGCACTTAATCGAGTTCCAAGATCATCTGGCTCCGGAGAAGGAGACGCTGACGGAGAAGAATTCATGGGAGGAGGGGGCTCAATCGAATCTGCTGCAGCAACTATGACGTCTTCGATACGTGATGAACGTTTTGCAGGATTGAGAAGAGCGGCGAGATCTGGATCGACTTTTGAGAGTTCGAAGCTTACTTCGCCTTCCTGCTCGACCTCTGGAGAGTTCAATTGAACTTCAGACTTCGAAGTCACAGGTGCTGATATATGAGGCGTCTGTTCCTGGGCAGACATAGGGTCAGAAACCGGCGAAACAGAAAATGTCGAAGGAGATGTGCGACCGTCTTCCGAGTATCTGTCACCTGGCATACGTGAATGTAGGGAATGTCGGAGTTCTTTGATTCCCGCTTCCCATGAAGCACTCAAGTCGGCAGTTGCAGCAGTAACATCCGTATCCTGACCGTACATGATCGACAAATTGTTATTCTTATCGTCCTGTTCGGCTAGTTGGGCAAGCATCTGCTTGTCGCTTTCATTGTCCTCCTGCGCCTGTAAGCAGTCTTCCTGATAGGGATTCAAAGGCGGAGAGTGTTTCAATATGGACAGATTGGATAATTCTGACTCGATGATAGTCGACAGGTCGCCGCGAGACCTTACCGTCCCAAATTCTTCGCGCGATGAACCACGTTGGAAAAACGTAGTAGCAGCGGCTACTAGATGTCAGTAAGATGTAGATTCGTGCAATATTGCGTTTTGACTTACCACTTGGGGAAGGCTTCCTGAAAGGATCGTCTGGCAAAGGCAGTCC
Organism: Sanghuangporus sanghuang; assembly: GCA_009806525.1. NCBI lineage: Eukaryota > Fungi > Basidiomycota > Agaricomycetes > Hymenochaetales > Hymenochaetaceae > Sanghuangporus > Sanghuangporus sanghuang. The sequence continues at coordinate 1,597,745 of VVIT01000011.1, read as the reverse complement.
TCCTCGAGCACCGTCGACATTGCTTGGATTAGTTGATGAAGGTGATATAGTCATTACGGGTGCACCATGTGATCCAAGATCTTCCGAGTGAGAACGAGGTAAGGATGGAAGAGCAGGCAGCGTCTTCTCTTTCTGGAGAGAAAAGGAAGTACGCCGACCAACTGACAAGAAACCATGTTTTGCGACACCTCCCATCCCGGATGGCGTGGGGATTGATGAGCTGCTTCTCCTATGTTTAAGATCAACAGTCTGCGCTGGCGTAGACGGGACAGATGGATTGGTTGGCTTGCGAGACAGTGGTGTAGAAGATGGTGCGGCGTTGCTGTTGTTGTTCGGCTGCTTGGGACCAAATGGCAGCATGTTTCGCAATGAACGGAGTCTGCCAATGCCAGTGCTACCCGAACCAGAGGAGGCAATATGCATCACTGCACCTTTTCCGTTTGCCCTAGAGGAAACTGGAGCTGGGCTGTGTCCAATGGAGGGTCCGCCCAACGAAGGCAAGCGAGAAGGATGAGAAAGGTAAAGGGAAACATTGCTTCGAGACGCCGTGGTCCTTCGGGATGCAGGTGATGAAGCCGACGGGGTGTATGACACTGAGAGCGAGTCTCCGGATGTGCTGCGAAAGCCAAACTCGTCCATCGTCCTGAACACTGCATGAACGTCGAAGAATGGGACAAAGAGAGAGTTTTACGTACCACGATCCCCAAATAAACTACCCTCTACCAGCTCAGATGAGCTACCTGTCCTTCAAAACTCTTCGACAAGACGTTTTGTGCGCTATACTGTTGTCTGGTATATGTAGGATTTATGCGGGACCTTCAACCGAAGAAGTTGTCAAACAAAGTTGAACTCTAGAGACACGGCATGAACCACGCAATCTGCTGAAGTGTTTTCTCCTTTGTGAAATTGTGGCCGATACCGTCCTAAACAATATGTTGGCCGCCGTTGATATCGCCTTCAGCAAAGATGCGGTGGGCAGTATTGAGGATCGGACAAAATGATTGTTCGGGACAGTCCATTTTCGTTCATTCGGAACCATACTACTAAAAGTCACGTGTAGTGGCGTTTCGCGACTGAGCCTTCAAATTTTCATAATAATATTAATAACTCGTAAATTAATGAAGCCTCTACTCATATTCCGTGCAATGTTTATGTCCTTTAAGATGAGTCTCTCCCCAAAGCAGCAAACCTTCGCGGTGATAAGGTGCCTACTGCGGTACAGTGGCGGTGGCCGTCACGGACGACAGTGTCAAAAAGTTGATAGACTTGCCAACGCCTCTTGGGACTACTTGGACAATATTAATGGGGCATGGGTACGCCACGATGTTGTTTACGCGTTGGTTCGCCACTAACGAAGCCAGAGTCAAAGCATCCAGTATGATTGGATTTTAAAGTAGTACCCAAGAGTTTTCCCTGTGAAGCATCCCATATGAGGGGGAGCATACCTGCTCAATCATGCATACCCATTAATACATGAGCATACTAACCAGAGGTTGCATTCTGGAGTCTGACGCACCCGCCGGGCAACTATGAGTATCAAGGTAAGATTGCAGAGAAAGAATTGTGTGACATTTTATGCCGTTGGCCTCAGCTCTCTACCTGTATGCGAAGACTCGGGAGAGACCGAAGAGATAAGGAGCTTAGGAAAGCCGATTAGATAAGATCACGTCATTACCAAAATATGTGTCAGCCTCAATCGTTGATCTATCTGTCTCTCAACGCTCAACAACGCACGATCATGTCGAATTTGCTAAAGATTGCTATAGTCGGCGGACATGGAAACGTACGAATATAATTTATAGAATATACATCGTTAACAAATCTCTCGTTCAGGTCTCCATGCGTCTTGCTCGCTTACTTTCAGCCAGGCCAAACACTAAAGTTCTCTCAATCTTCCGGAACCCCCAACATACCGAGGACGTTTCAGCAACCGGTGCATCTCCACTAATTCTCTCGTTAGAGGACGATCCCAAAGAGAAGTTTACTGAAGCCTTCGAGAATAAGGATATTGTTTACTTCTCCGCCGGTGCTGGCGGGAAGGGAAGGCCGGAAAGGACACGTAAGGTGGACTATGAAGGCGCGCTCAAAGTCTTTGATGCTATCGAACTGGTCAGCGGAGAGAGACCGAGGCTCATCATTGTCTCTGCTATCGATGTCAGAGATCCGAACGTCATTCCCGCGCACTATGTACGCCTTCTCTTCTGTGCTCAAAATTTCGTGCTCGCGCTAATATGCTTTGTCACGCGGATCCATTAAGAATGATGAAGATAAAGCAGTCTCGGAGAGGATCAGAAGTTCCATACCAGTGTATATGCAAGCCAAATACGATGCAGACAAGAATCTCGTTCAACGCACCGCCTTCAAATGGACTATTCTCCGCCCGGGCGGCCTCTCGAACGAACCTGGTACTGGAAAGGCGTCCGTTGGTAAAGCTCGCCTGAAGAACACGATATCTGTAAGCTCCTGGTATTGATGACTTTTTTGTTCTAATTATAAACCTATTATGCGAACAGAGGGATGACGTCGCCTATACTCTGGCTTTACTCGCGGACAGACCAGATGCATCGGGTCTTGCTATCGATGTCGCTGGAGGAGATGAAAAAATCGAGGATGCTCTTGACGCGTTCATTAAGAAGGGCGAGACAGATTTTTTGGGCTGAAACCCTCATGGCGAAAGGTAGTCAAATGGTACTCATCTGGTACAGCTGAAGGAAATAGAAGAATATCTGTACGGCTAGTCTTACAAAGGAACGTATGTCCGCCTGAAAATAGAATTGCGAATCGTGGGTTCAGCAGGTTCCCTCTCTCATCGGAAGTTCATAATAGTGAAGGGACGCCTGGCAAAATTAATCACTCTTCTCAGCAGCAAGATTTTCCAAGTTGGTGCAATGGCAGACCACTTTTCTAGCCGTACCCGGTTTACATCCGGACAAGGAGTTGATGATGCAAATACAATTTGGCACACTGGATATGCAATGGCTTGAAAGGTCGAATCAATACTCAACTATGGCTGTCAGGTTGGTGAATGCCTGCATGAACCACCCTCACCACTCCTGGTGGAAATGAATTCTTTGGAGATTCGTAAAGCAACACTGTATGGGTTGGAATGGATTGCCCAGTCCTTGACGCCGCGGGCGAAATGATTATTGACCACTTGTTTGTCGTTAAGAGGCTTCGATTATTCCATAAATAACATCTGTGATACATCCACAGAAAATGGACACATTTAAAAAGGGACCCTACTACTTACTAGAACGAACCGTGTCATTCTAGCCAAAGATCGCAAAAGTCATGCAAATTGGAGGGACTCAAACGCCGGGGAACTTATTGGTCAAGAAGTCTGAAGAGGTTATTCCAAGGAAATTAGCATTGAGCCGCAATGTACTGACGAAAGGCACAGAGGGAGTGGCTTTCCCCCATGGACCTCATGGTACGTATTTCTTTGGGTCAAGAGTGCCGTTATCCGGATCACTCACATAGTGACCGCTCTTCCCGGGAGTGCTTTCGGAAATAAGTTCGGATATGAATCTAGTTGACAGAAAGTCTAAAGCAGAGGATCCGCGCCGCAAACAGAACATTACTGCATTGGGCTACTATACACCCGGACCAATCAAAGGGTAAGACCTGTCGAAGCCGTCTAGCTCCAAAGCTGCAAAGTTGATCCTCGTAGACGCCGATGGGAGTTTCATAGTCAGCACCGAATAAGCACGGCGACAATATAAAGGACGCATATCGTGTGCATGGACTGAGAAAACGTCTTTGGACCTTTTTCTCGTTGTCGAGTACGCATGCCCTCTGACGAAGCGAAAGAATATGTATTCCACGAGGTTGGAGAAGGAAACTTCACCAGGAATTGTTATGGCCTGGAGGAGCTTGTGAGCAACATGGAGTACGTATCTTCGAAATAAAACAAACGCCTATAACGTAACGAGAACTCTTTCCTAGAGAATATTGCGATGGATTTACGCATCTTACACTCACAGCCTCGATTTCCTTGCCAACTTCGATAACCCGTGCAAATGTAGAAAGGCAGGTAAAGTCTGCCTGGACCGCATTACGTCACTTCACACCTGCCATCGCTTGTAAGACTTATAGACTACGAACCGGAGACAAGCGCTTTGCATTTAGGTACAGCGTTCCGCGCACAGAGGAGGACGTGCAGGCATGGCTAGATGAGACTGTCTTCTTTTCCGATGTGAAGACGGATGCGACACTATATGACGAGCATTGCCGATTGAAAGACGCCATTGGTGGCGTTGCTCCGACGATCACTACGTGCTTGAATTACATGTCTCTCAGATGGAGAATGACTGGACGTTCAGGTGAGTGATTTCAAACGGAAGGCTTGGAAGTGATTACAGCTTCTCGTAGTCTTGTCTTTTCGCATAACAGTATCGATGGACGTAATTCGTTTGCGATACTGGACCTGTTCCTAGGATTCCTCGATCGAGAACTGCAGAAGGACTCAGCAGTCTCGACTATTGATTGGGGAAATGAGATCTTACGTCTTCCACCTCCTGGCGCCTTTGTTCCCGCACTCGCGAAAGATGATGAAAATCCTCCAGAAGTCTCGTCTCCTGTTGAGCGCTCAGAGAACGGGATTGAAGAACCAAGGATTGCCTATTGGCTTTATCCGACTCGTAGCACCAGTCAGAGGAGCGATGTCTCACAATTGGTACAGTTTCCAGAAGAGACGTCGGCAAAGTTACATGCACTCTGCAAGAAGAAAGGATATACGGTCACGCAAGTTCTTACCGCACTGTCCGCTCTTGCGCACGCAGAAGCCACGCTAAAGAACGCCGCTATAGATGGATCAGAGCGATTCCAGGAAGTTTCGAGCGCCTTCTATGGTGCATCCCATTATCTAGTGCCTTGGAACTTTATCAATCAGGTAACTTTTAACAATGTCAGAAAGTATAATAGACTTAATTGTGTTCAGCGTCCCAAGCTACCAAATGGGTACAACTCGTATCACTCGAGAACTAGCACAGCGCTTTGTACAGCTGATTGTGTTCCGGTGTCTTTTCCGATGGACGGTATCCGAAGCTGTGTCAAGGTAGACAGGGACACACAATCGACTATCCGAGTGGTTGATGAGTCGGCATTTTGGAACGTGCTTGTTAGGGATGTGACCGATGCGTGGAAGAAGCTTGATGTGAGCTATGATTTCTGCCTTGTCTGAAACTGGAATGCTGCGAGGTTGATTCTGACGAAAGTAAAAGCAATCGCTGGAAGGATACACCGCACGCGAGAACGCGCTTCATACTACTTTCGGCGCATTCACGCCACAGATATTCGACCTGCCAGCTCTGATCGTCTCTTCTTTAGGAGATCTAGACAGGCTCGGCTTGCTCTCGCCCTTCGTTCCCTCCCCGGACATCGAGCCAAAGACACGTTTGGTCGTTAACGACGTCATCTGTGGGATCCGAATACGCATGCCTCCGATTATGAACCTGTTCTGGGAGTACAGAGGGATGATAACTTGCCATTTCATGGCCGGTGGAGAGTATACGACATCTGATGAGTTGGCGCTGATGACTGCAGCATTCGAGGAATGGACAAACGCGCTCATACAATGATAACGACCGTGTTGAATAAATTATTTTAGAGTTGATATACTTTTATCAAGGGAAGTCTTTGATGGCGGATAGTCACGGCCATTTGTAGAAATTCCCGTCAGTCCAGTTCCGAAGACAAAGGCAAGCCTGCAGAATTCGAACCGAAGGGTGGAAAACAATTGGTATTACTTAATTCTCTGGCTTCTAGAGTACAGCACCAAATAAAACCAAATACAAGATCCGTTTAAGATATTAGTTTCCTCCTTTTCATATGCAGTACATATGCTAATCTAATTTCGTTTCCAGACAATGCGCATGTTGTATTGGAGCCTTTGAAAAGGAACGTTCTGTGTAACAATGCGTAGCTCGTATATGTTCTGTTCGAGCCTCCCGAATGTTATGAAGTCGCACCCGTAAAAGCGATCATTAAAACACACTGTAGGACCTCTAATCCATTTGGTTGTCTATATGGAAGACACGTCTTGAGTAGAATCCATTTGCGCTGCACCATATCAAGCCTATTACATAACATAGTAGAAACATCGTACTCTGGGCTTCGCTAGACTTGGGCGGGATACTTGAACAACCGCAAGTCCATAGATATGAAAGAACGTAAACCGGGGTCTATGAGTAAAGTAAATGCTCGGCGGCGGCCGGACGTTCTGGTAAGGCTATCCCAATCGATGGTGACAGACCAGTAGACCAGTGCACCTGCATCTTCAAGAAAGAAATATCTGGCGGACCGTTGCAACTGGTGCGGAATGGAAGCAGAAACACGAGCGCTCGAGACTCGCTGATAGATAGACTAAAGAACAAGGACCGACTTGGCGGCGTTGGGAATAAGATTTAGGCTTTACGTGCATGCGATTGACGGCAGTTCTTCCGGCTCCGAGGCGCCTGACAGAATTTGGTCTGGAACGTAGAGGCTGAGATCCGAAACTGGATGAGTATCCGGACCGTCGCTGCTTTTTTGCCTTGAATGTCAATGCATTGCGGCGTCCGCTCGTCGAATATTGAGATTTGGATGACCTGAAGGGTTGGCAAGGGCTGAGCTGTAAGCAAACCGGCAGAGACTGCGGTGCCAACGGATGCGTAGATCACCATTAGTCATGCAATCGAGCTGCATCCGGGTGCAAGTGCCGTGCGTGGTCGGACACGAGATAGAATCTGGCAACATCCATCTGGGCTCTGGATTCGTTCGAACATTCTTTACGCAGGTGCGAACCGTAAGTGCATACCGGTGACTCATCTCACGATGCAATAATGTCTTGGAATTTAGGGAGAAGAGAGAGAGATTTGAGTCGAAAGGTCTGGGTCCAAACTGTGATTGAAATGACCCGCGAGATTTGTTATCTGTTATTACAGGCCTCCTATTCCTCGACGTCGTATTCCGGGTCTCGGGTACTTTCGTCATCATTTTATTAGAGGCATGAGGTCTAGGCCCTGGCTCGAGTGAATCGGCCGCAAAGTGAGCGAGGAAAGAACGAGGAGCTGCGAACAGGATAGGTAGTAGACATGCAGATGAGATGAGATGAGATGGGATGGATACGATTGTGCAGCTGGGCCGATGATCCAATGTAAGCAGAATGGGTCAAAGACTAAAGACGTGCATATGGATAGGATACCAAGAGACAGGGCCAAGAAAGTGTGATATAAGCCAGCCAGATGCGATCTCTGGGCCGGAAGTGGATCGACAGATGCAAAGAATAACATAATACGTAGAAAAGAAAGAGTGAAATATCACAGTGCCAGCCAGTTGGCAGGCAGAAACAAATTTCTGAGAATGGATTTCGTCAAATATCGAGGAAGTGGATGCCTGAGGAGCACGTGGCTAGCGCCGATTTCCCTGATGCGGATGCGGAAATAGGCACACTGGCCAGACCAGCCGACGATTCGCGATCGATGCCGAGCACATGAGTGATATTGAGCTCGAGGTCGAGGAATTTATTTGTTGCATTCGGCTGCGACGAGGACCGCCGGCTGCCGTCCCCCAAATTTGTCGAAAAAGAGGCTGGCGACGACGCGAGAATGGATCTGAGAATGGGATCTGAGCACCGATGCAGTGTACAGCAGAGTACAGCAGAGTACAGCAGAGTACAGAGCAAAGTCGAGCTCTCTGCTGCATCGTCATCGCACGTCGGGATCCGGAATCCAGCTAGATACAGAATAATGTGACAAGATGTGATGTGACGAGATGTGACGAGATGAGACGGAACGGGATGTCCAAATATTACTGTAATTAATATTAATATTGCTATTGGTGTACTTGATATTAGAGAGTGATATATGAGGCTCAGACTCGTGACTTGACTTGACTTGAGAAACAAAATAAAATAATATATTCCTTGTCCTTTAACCACCACCTTCTCCTTCTCCTCCTCTTTCTCCTCCTCTTCGTCTTCGTCCTTCATTGTATACCCCCCTTTGTTGTACACATCTCAATCCTGGCAAACATCAACAACGTTCCCCTCATCAACTTCATCTCTTCGTCTTCCGCAGCAATGCCCGTCCCGACTGCCGACTTTGAACTCTTCACTTCACTACGCTACGACCCAAAACTCCTCACCGCCGAATTCAATACTCGCGTCAACAAAATAGAGCTGCCCTACCTCCTCTTCCAATACCACTTTGACAGACTCCTCGCCGCTGCAACTTATTTTGGTTGGAGAAGCGCCGTGGCGCAGCTCAAGGCGCCCGGGGCATCAGAGCGCTTAAGACATATGTGCGACCAAGCAGTCATGGACTCCGTCTTGACAGACAAGGAGAAGGGTTTAGGGGTCAGTGTCTTCTTGGTTTTCTCAGCGTTCTGTTTTGTTCTGTTTTGTTTTGTTTCTGACCGATGACACGTTCAGCTGCGCGTCCTCCTCTCCCGCTCAGGCAACATTCGTGTAGAGGCTCACCCAACACGTCCACTGACGAGGGATCCTCTGCTTGCAGCATCCGTCAACCCGCTCACAACCCCACCAACGCATCTGCCAGGTCCCATCTTCACCGTCCATCTCGACACGCAGGCAACTCCTGCCTCCGCATTCACCTCCTTCAAAACAACTGCACGCGGGCACTACGACGCCGCTCGCTTACGACGCGGGATTAAAGACCGGCGTGAGCTTCGCGAGGTGCTGCTCTATAACGAGCGTGGGGAGGTCACGGAGGGGAGCGTTCGGAACGTTGCGTTCTGGCGAGGTGAAAATGAGCGCGGTGAAGGAGGTGGATGGGTCACTCCGTCAGATCGTTCGGGAGGATTGGCTGGGACAGTGCGAAGATATCTCCTGGAGCGAGGCATGATGAAGGAGGGGACTATACGCGTGTCGGACGTCCGCGTTGGCGAATATGTTCTCCTTTCTAACGGCTGGGACGGCACCATTTTAGGACGTGTCGTCGGCGACTAAAGCATTTCTTTCACGAAATATCGTTATTCATACACCTTTTTCTTCTCTTCCCCCGATTTTTTGGTTTTTTGGTTCCATTGGTACCCGAATCTTCCTGGGTTTTCTAAGCTAGATGGTGAGATTCATATTTTCTTCCCGCTGAAGCGATGTTGACGCCAGCCTGGCTATAGTAATCTCAAGTGTAGTACGCTTGAAATTTTTCCGCTCAACCCTCATGTGTGTGCGCTTGTTTGCTCTGTCTGTTTTGCTCCGAGTCGGCTCCGCTGTCGACCGGCGTTGAGCCGATCCCCCGTTGAGCTCGCAGACAAGAACGAGCACGCCGTGTGCCCAGTAATCACGATCCATCCGTTCATACCTACATTCTACGCCTTACATCTATCGATGACTATACGATTCCGACTCGATATCACTCACATGCATTTACACTCGGCCGCGGACCCGGACCGCAGCAGATTATTCATCCCTCCGATCCTTAATCTTAAGAAACTCTGTCCGGTCTTGTGTTCACTTGTGTATGCCTACTTCCTGTCTGCGTCCATTTGTCCCGCCCCTTTGACCCCCCCCCCTTCTAAACACCACCCGCCAAACCAAACCATGAAAGTTCCTGCCATTCTCATATTATCCTTGCCCTTCTTATCGATATCATTGTCTGTTTACCCTTGCGTTTACCCTACTAAATAGCTACTACTGGGCCATTTACGCATCGCCTCGTACTCCATATATCTCCTGATTTTCATTTGCCTCACATTCATCTTATATCATATAATCGATGAGTTTTGGTTCAAACCTGCTTTTTTTCTATTGCTCCGATATTGTATGAGAGAGACGAGCCAACCAAAAGAATCTCCACAAGAGAGCCGCTGGACCGCTGTTTCCAAAGCTGCGAGTGTGTCGCCTGCCAATATTGACCTGGGATTCCGATTCCCTGCAGATCTTGGATTCCTTGATCGAAGATCAAACTGGCATTCTACGCTACTCAGACCCGGACTCGGAGTCGGCTTCAGGAAGACGTGTAAGAACGCGTGCGGTCGAGACTCTCTTGATCATCGATTTTGAATTTTTTTTTCTCCGCTTCAAAAGAAGAAAAAGAAAAAAGAACGGTTCGGAGACTTCCGATTGGGTGAATTCGTTGTTCGCCGGGGGTATACAGAGACAGCATCACGGGAACTGCGCTTGAGTGGGGTTTGAAACAGACCCTTGTTTCAGTCTCATGCAGCAGATGCAGGCGCGTTCGGTGCGTATGGTAATTTGGCTGGAATCTAGGGCTAAGGGCGAAAGGCGAAACTGGGGGAAAGCGGATTGGATTAATTGAGTGGGCGGTGTGGACCGGACTCCGGTCCCAGTCGGTGTCATCAGGTGAAAATGCCCCTTCCCTGAGTGTTTCAGTGGACTATCAGCAGCGTGTCCGAGCAAAGCACTCAGGTAGCAGCCTTTCTTCGCTTCTTGTCCTTCTTGTCTCGGCTGGATTAAGGGGTTAAACGGAAGACTTGATATCGGGAAATTATGTACAATATCTATGGCAAGATAAATATTTTTCCTCCATGCTATCTTACACGGTTCCTGCACTCTTCTTCACCAAGATTGCTTGCGGGAGTTAGTAACCGAACTGGGCCAATCGAATGTTCAATTCAAGTCACTAGAAGCCCATCTCGTCTCTTCTATCAGCGACGAGTTGACATGTTCTGAGCATATCAACATTAGAAGCCTGATATCAGAACAAATCTGCAGTGCCGGTTATGGATATTCAGGTGTCCTACTCCAGTCAATTGAGAGAACCGGCACAGAGAGAAGTTACCGGATAGATTGTGGAGATTTAGTGATTTAGTAGAGGTTTAGTGCAACACGTTGACCAGCGCAAAATAGAAGAATCAGGAGTGTTCACGGTCCCTCACACCCAGACTAGATACACCGTCTCGCAAGTTCTAAGTGTATCGTATAGAGACACGTGTGAAGTTGTGAGAGTGTGCACAGTACAGTGCGATTTCCGTAAAAAATTGTCTATTCGGGCTTGTTATTTACGATTAAGTCTATACCCTGGTTCCGTCGCTGCTTGTCTCGCGTTCCCTTAATCAAAGACGTTCAAAGTCGGATTCATACGGCTTTAGAAAAGAAGACAGGCGGACCTTCAGACGTTTCCGGGTGCAGAGAAGTCCATCTCGCTCATCGTTCCAGATGGATGTATATAGTTTGTTCCAACGTTTTGGCACCTTTCGTCCGCTTCCTTGAGGTTGATCAGCATTCGGCTGCCAAGAACACACAAGAACGATGGATTTCCAAGGGCATTGAGAGTATGTACCAAGATTAAGCTCGATGAATTCAGCTTGATCTCCGATATAGCAAACATGGAGCAACCGATGACCCTAATGATGGTTGTCAGTTTAGGCATATGCAAGGAGGTTGCAACTGACAGGATAAAATATTAAATCTGATCTTGTACGAGGACCTTGACAAGATCAAATCCCCTGAAGCCGGCAGACATCTTCCAATACTCAGCGGCCTTTTAGAGCGCTAGGACCATAAGGATGATCGCATAAACCATTGGAATCGTCCTACTTTGAAATGAGAATTTTGTCTAATGATTAGCCATGTTACTAACCAGCTAACAACATCCCATTGCCACGGTGGAATTGTGTCAACATCACATACTATTACATCTCTCGTGAGACCTCCAAGAGCAACTGAAACTTAAGTTTTGCAGTAGGTCAAGTAATTGCAGCATACTATTCTCTACACGAGTGACACAGATGATCACGCCTAATTTAAAGGCTGCTTCGAAGACAAGTAACGTGTTCAGGCATATTACCAGCCTTCTATCTACATGATGATGAGTATTGTTCTTTGTAATGTTTTGCCACCTACCTTGTTTGTGAATGCAGGCAGCGCAAGTACTCGAATCATGAGAATGTCTTTAACGTTGTGAGCCACTCCAAAAAAAAGGACAATTACTTCATCGCTTACAGTCGATCAGAATGACAGTTATCCAATCCATTCAGTAATCAGTACCATCGAAAGCGGAAAGACAATGTGCTCTTACTTGAAATGCTTAGTGTCCATAAAGAAAAGTTACCTTTGTGTGTCTTATCATTGATGCGAAGATTGCTTGAGAAGCAACAGCCTACATCTACGTGTACGCATGCTGAGATAAGAACTTGTGGGAAAATGTTTCTTCAAGTACATGTACATACCGTAAGATATCTGCGTTGTATGTCTTCCCTTGAAATTGCACAAAACTAGCATCAAAGAAATATTCATAATGGCGAATCACTCACAACACTGGCACCGAGGATCCCAATGTAACGATTCTACGTGTAAGCACTACTCAGTCAATTGATAATTGTAAAGAAGCTTCTGCATACCAAAAAATACACAAAATCGACAGCACTCCGTGGAAATTTCTTTCGGAATCTCAAAGTCAACAATGCACGTTTAGTAGCGTGCAGAGAAACCTCTCGAGCATACCCAAAAGTATTTTGCCTGAAAAACACGTCAGCCATTGAATCGGCAAGACGCAGTGTGCTCATCTCCTTGTCCATTGTGATGACTTATACGATGATCAAGCATTTCTTATACATAATTGCAAACGGCGAGCTTATTGCGAAAACCAAGATGTAGAAATAACTTGAAAATGCTGTTGTATATTGAACTCCGACACTATGAGCGGAACTTCATCTGGTTCGATGGGTTCGATGTATGTTCGAGTGGACAGAATCATACGGAATACAAGATTTGTTGAATTTGGCAAGTGAGCAAAGACAGAAGGCTAGGCCCGTTGAAGGCACGACTACCTCGATATATCGACGAACTTGGATCAGATGCGCGGATTCGGATGCATCACTCAGCGACGGAAGAATCGCTGTTCTTGCTCCACACTATGGCTGGTTATCTGATCGTCGCAAATTCCGACATTGACGCGTAGAATGGTCTGTTTCCGTAGGGCAGCTCTGATAGTTCATATCGTGATGTCTACCGTATCTTGATTGCATGCGAGAAATACGCGACTACACGGAAAAACACCAGCACCAACACCATGGTATGCTGGACGGACCGACGAATGCATGAAAATTGGTGATGATCAGATGCTAATGAAAACTGTTACGGGGGTCTCATATCTAAGCCGGACAACCATCTAAGATCCTCGTTTCCCGTCATCAACTTCGGCGTTCGTAACGAGATCTTTCTCTGCAGGAGTCAAAGCAAAGAAAGAGTCTTTCTGCTTCTGTAACCATCTACGAGGCTAAAGGAGCTGTCAACAAACAATGATGACAAAAGATGGACTTGAGACGCACTGGCATGAAAACATGATCTTCTTCGCCGAAATCATGATAGAAGATAGCGTAAATAAAGCCCACTATGCAACTATCAGGAAAATGTTTATTTATGAGTTGGCAATAAGTACACACCTGGCACTAGAGTGATTCTCAAGAATGCAGCTGTTGAAAACATCCATCGAGGACGCGGATCTGTCGGCGGATCGCTCGCAGGCGACGCTGAGACAGTGATGGGCTTTCTCAGACCATTCTTAGGCGTCGAAGCGTATAGTCTCGTCACTACTACTGATGATCTATACTGATCTGTGGGTCGAAGAGCATACGGTGTTGGTCGTGGTATTCGCATTGCGACTCGCAAATTCCGGACTCTCGTGACCTTTCTCGGACGTGAAGCACGTGGGAAAATGTGACCAAGGCCAGAACCAGAACATATTGTGTTTACTTCATTCACTTCAATATTTACCTGGGCTTCAAAATATTGACGACCACGACGGTCTGAGCGACACACAATTTACATGTCCACTCGTACTTGCTTCCTGAAATCGCAAACTCATCGTGTACACCGAAACTTACCAGAGGCCAGCAGCGTATTCGAGAATCCGATTTGCGGAGACCCCCTTCAACCTAGACCCACCTTCTGATGCCAGAGGGAATAACAGCGCATTCGGTTCAGGGTCAACCCTCGCGTCCCGCAAAACAGGTCCAGCGATCTTCCAAGCTGTATGCACCATGCATCTAACGATGCGTGTACAATAAGTAGTTCTTGTATTTAAAATCCGTCGTTACAATGATGGAAACTTCACAGAAATGGAGCCTCCGATTTGCATTTTGCAAATGCAAATTCCAGAATCAACTAACCTCGCCGGCAATGAACAGCGGTCGCTTCGATACTGGAAAACTTGATCAGAGGTGGATCACGTCATCGCGACGAGACCAGCAGAAAGAAGAAACAGTCAACATACTACTTCCTCAATTCAGTAAAAGTTGTGTCGGACAAGATCATAATTGTGCAGAGTCAGCTATGCGCTCGGCGCTACGATCTCATATATGACGAATTTATCATAGACAATGCAAGGGTCCAAAAGCAAGATGATTTCTGAATTGGAAATCATAGATTAGCTCCCGCAGTTTCTTTGGCACCTACTTGCCTCAGGATGAGCTCGCAAAGAGTATTCAGCAGATCGCCGATGCGTTGTTCGTCGTCTTTCTTTTCTCTTTCTCATCCATACGCTGTACTGGAGCGACAAGTATGAAATCAGACTATTCTCTCCCTCCTATCGTAAGCTTCCTATGTGGCATCTTGGCGTTGATCCCCACGGCTTTTCATCCATTGGAATACCGGCGCATGGATGTATGCATTGTGGGTATCCGTCGCCTGTGTCTTTCATGGGATAAATGCGATCATCTGGAAGGACAACACGGAAAACATTGCGCCCATTTGGTGTGATATAAGTGCGTTCGCTTTCTTTGTGCTGCACGGAAAGGTCTCGCTTACGCTGCGACGACAGCATCGCGATTCTATATAGGCGAGAGCATTGCAATCCCTGCTGCTTCTCTGGCGATTGCCAGGAGGATTTACCTTCTGTTCAGCTTGAAGAGATCGTATTCGCAGCAACTCGAAAACAAGTATATAGCTTTTGAATAGGGTCCGAGAAGGAACACTAAATGTGTTTTTTCTGATTTCAGAAATTGAAAGCCGTCTCGTTTGACTATGGGCTTACCTTGGGCCTTCCGATCCTTAAAATTATTCATTGTGAGCACCGGGTGTCTGCAGTTTGAGAACGTACGCCACTGAAGAAGTTCCCAAGACCATTGTTTCTCCCATGGCTCAATGGCTCTTTTATTTGCTTGCTGGCCATAGCATCGGATGAGTATTTTATGAGAACGCCGGTATGATTATCGACAGTTAGAGAAATTGTTTCGGCAGCAAGGACGATCATAATGGGTTTCAGAAGAGACCGTTCATTGGTAGTGGTGCTAGCCGAATAAGAAGATGTACATATATTATATGAGACGTTAACGAAGTGAAAGAGACACTGATCGGCGCGCCGATCAATCACATGAGTGCCCATTGATCGGGTCAAAATCTCGACGCTCACAAGATTCAACCAAAGAAATTGTAAGTTTTAGGGTTGACTAGATTTAGCATCTCGCGACAGATTTCGACCCACAGCAGGAAACTGTTGTTTATTCCAGTTCTAAATAACAGTTTGCTCGCTGTGAACGTGGCAAGATCTTATCAAAAAGATTTTCAAAATTGTCTGCAATGGGATGTTTAATCAAATTTAAAGTTTGCAAAGGATCCCGATGGCGGGAAGATTCTAGAATTTCACAGGCAATGAGATTTAAAGTTTCTCTCCTGTCGAAACACATGACACGATATTCATGAGGGATTTCGACAAGTTATGCCAACGAAATACACACACATTAATGCTCCCTGTGTATTATCAATGGAGGTATGCATACCGATGCCTTTTACTTATCAAACTCCTTTCCAATTCTATTATATACTTATTTGCCCGTTGTGCATGAATGAAGTGGTAGTCACCTGCACACGTGATCAGGGATAAATCGTCTGTTGAAGGTGAGGCATTCTTTATCATTGATCATCCGAGCGGTGCTCTATCCCTCTTTCCTTCGCATTCTCAGCATCTGCCACTTCTCTCAACATAGGATCATATATCTCTTCTGTACTGCCGGTTCTAAGGTATATCAGGGATTTCCAATACTTTTAATATATCACTAATCTGTATGCATACTGGTTCATCCAAACCGCTGAAGTAATTGCCATTTACTTGGGAGAGAAGACAATTGGTTTCTTCTACCAGAAGTTTTAACGCTCGCAAGTGCCCAACCCGAGTCGACATGTCTTCCGATCAGCCAGAAGCACTCACACAATCTCAGAGTCAATCATTCTCAGACCAAGCCTTTTCATTATGGACCCGGTTTGAGCAATCAGGAAATCGGGAAGACCTGGACATGGCGATTGCTTTGCAACAATCCTCACTAGACTCTTGTCCTCGTGATCATCCTGATTATGCTCGTACGTTGCATGATCTTGCTCTTTTTCTTTACAAGAGATACGAGCGATGGGGAAATGCCGGTGATCTCGAGAGAGCAATCTCGCTGAATCAGGATGCCCTGGATCTCCGGCCTGGGGGTCATCCGGACCGTTATCTTTCATTGGGCAATTTGGCAAACACTCTCCGAACACGCTATGGGTCTAAAGGAAGATTGGAAGATCTTGAAGAAGCCATATCGTTGGAGCGTGCTGCGGTGGAGCTTGCTCATGTGGGTTACCCGCACATTTCTTTGTTGTTGAACAATCTAGTACGCTCTTTGTGGACACGCTTTGAACATTCAGGGAGGATGGAAGACCTTGATGAAGCCATCAAGTTGGGACAAGCTTCACTGGAGCTCCGTCCAGAGGGTCAGCCGCATTTTCCTTCGACATTGGTCAATCTCGCAAACTGCCTTCGGACGCGCTTTGGTCATCGAGGGTGGATGGACGACCTCGATAGAGCCATCTCTCTGGAACGTGCTGTCCTAGCCCTTTTACCGGAGGGCCACCCGCATCGTCCTTCAGCATTGGGTAACCTTGCGAGCTCCCTATGGACATGCTTTGAGCACAGCGGGAAAATAGAGGAGCTTGAAGAAGCCATTGATCTGGAGCGTGCCGCATTGGAGCTTAGATCGCGGGGTCATCCGGAGCGTTCTTTGTCGCTCGGAAATCTTGCAAACTGCCTTCGGACCCGCTATAATCACGTGGGAAGCATGGAAGATCTTGAAGAAGCTATCGTGCTGAATCGTGCCTCACTGGAACTTCGGCCGGAAGGTCATCCTCACCGTTCTTCTTCATTGGATAATCTTGCGATTTGTCTGTGGGCGCGCTTTGAACACAGTGGCAGAATTGAAGATATTGAGCAGGCCATTTTGATGAACCGTCACGCCCTTGAGCTTCGACCTCAGGGCCATGCACTTCGTTCTTTGTCATTAGGCAACCTCGCAAATTGCCTTCGAACGTATTTTATCTGCTGTGCAAGGATGAAGGACCTCGAAGAAGCAATAACGCTGGAACATGCGGCTTTGGAGCTTCGACCTGAGGGCCATCCACAACGAGCTTCGTCTTTGGGAAATCTCGCGAGCTCTTTGTGGACACGCTTCGAACAGGGAGGGAGGGTGCAGGACCTGGAGGAAGCCATTATACTAAGCCGTGCATCCGTAGAGCTTCGTCCGCAGGAGCACCCACTTCATTCATTGTCTTTGAGCAATCTAGCGAACTTCTTGTTAACACGCTTTGAGCACGATGGGAGGACGGAGGATCTTCAGGAAGCCATCACGCTTAATCGCGCTGCACTGGAGCATCAACCAGAGGGTGACCCGAATCGATCTCTGTTTTTGGTGAATCTCGCAAATTCCGTATGGAAGCGCTTTGAACACGACCGGAAGATGGAGGATCTTGAGGAATCCATTTCATTGAAACGTGCAGCACTCGAGCTTCGACCAGATAGCCATCCGCTACATTATTTATCGATGGGCAATTATGCGGCTGCCCTGTCTGCTCGGTTTGAACATGGCGGGAGTATAGAAGATCTCGAAGAAGCCATCAAATTAGAACGTTCTGTCTTGAAGCTTCATCCAAAGGGTCACCCGCATCATCCTTTGTTCTTGGACAATCTGGCAATCTCACTTTTGAGACTCTTCCAATACAAAGGGAGGGTCGAGGATCTTGGGGAAGCTATCGTGCTTCAGCGTGCCGCCCTGGAGCTTAAACCACAGGGTCACCCAGGTCGTTCTGTATCATTGATGTTCCTTTCCGATTTCCTCCACCACCGTTTCCAGAAAGATGCACGCATCGATGACCTTGAGGAATCCATTCAGTTTTTGCAACAGAGCACTGCCCATACTTTCTCCAGTTTCCAGAGGCGTCTTGAGGCTGTGCAGAGATGGATGGCAGTCGCGCGATCTTATGATCACCACACTCTTCTTGAGGCGCATAGAACTGCAATGTCACTCCTTCAGCGCGGACTCTCTATTAGACTCACTCTGTCCACACAACACAAGTTTCTTTCTAAGAACAGCCTCTATCAAACGCTCGCACTGAATGCAGCTTCACACGCTATCAATAAACATGACCTCACTCTGGCCATTGAGCTTCTCGAGCAAGGAAGAGCTCTGCTGTGGTCGCAGATGCGCGGGCTTAGAACGCCTCTTGAACAGCTGTCGAAAATAAATGGATCGCTTGCAGAAAGACTGCAGGGTTGCAACCGTCGCCTGGAAGCACTCATGACGTCGTCCGAGTCCCGTATGAGTGGTTCGGGCATGAATGGAATCGATGCTCAGAGGAATAAACTGTCTAAGGAACAGCTCTCAATCGACGAGACATTGGCGCAGATGCGACGGTTATCAGACGAGCAGGAGGAATTAATAGACGAAGTACGGCGAATAAGCGGATTTGAGGACTTCCTTAAGGCCGCTCCATTTATTACCTTGCAGCAAGTGGCTGCAGAAGGACCTGTCATCGTGCTTAACCACTCCGAGTTCCGGTGCGATGCGCTTATCATCACGTCTAGCCAAGAAACTCCATGTGTTTGCATTCCCCTGGACGATGACTTTTATTCAGATTCAATCAAGCGATATGAGGAACTCGTAAAAGGACGCAAAAAAATCGGGTTACGGTCCAAGAAGTACGACGAGATACTACGACGAGTGATGAAGATGTTATGGGACCGAGTTGTCTCGAAAGTCGTTCAAAAGCTCAAGGAATTCGGCGTTAATAAAGGGTCACGCATCTGGTGGTGCCCTACGTCGGTACTTTCCGCACTTCCTTTTCATGCCGCAGGTCCGTACGAAGGCGCAGATGGTCGTGTAAGGTACCTGCTGGATGACTACATCTCCTCGTACACTCCAACTCTTACGTCGCTCATCAATGCGCGATCTAGTATCCAGAATGGACAGGAGAAGATGCTTTTCATTGCCGACACGAAACTTCCCTCTGCAAAGGAAGAAAGAGATTGGATCCGTCGAAGTCGCCGGCCCATCGATAAGCAACTCCTTGACGATCGCGCAACTCCAGAAACAGTACTCAGGCTGCTTCCAGGTGCACAATGGGTACATTTCACATGCCACGGGCTACTTGACAAGGAACCGTTCAACTCCTCGCTCAAGCTTCCTGGAGGAAAGCTCACATTACTGGATATTGCCCGGGCTGATCTTCCAAATGCTGAATTCGCCTTTCTTTCTGCGTGTCATACTGCCGAACAGGGCCCGAAATTTGCTCTAGATGAAGCACTACATCTTGCAGCGGCAATGCAGTTCTGCGGATTCAGAAGTGTGGTCGGTACAATGTGGAAGCTGCTTGATAGAGACGGTCCTTTCCTTGTTCGGACCGTGTATGCATACATGATGCTGGATTTGGAAGAGGGAGAAATTAGGTTTAAGAGGGCTGCAGCGGGCATCCGTCAAGCTGCACTGAAGCTACGGGATCAGGGTGACGAAGAACCAAACGGACGCAGGGTGGATATCATGGCTGAGCGATGGGTCAACATTGTGCATATTGGTGCCTGACTATCTCTCTAGTGTAAAGAATGTCACAGAAGTGCACATGTTTAGGCGAGTCATGCTAAATGCACGAGATACAAATAGCTGATCGTGAAACGAGTTCTTGGCTATTGTAAAGACCTGGCCTATGACACTTCCAAAATGATATACTCGATTCTCAGCTATTTTATGATGATCGAGCCACTTAGTTAATCCAATACCGTACCTCAATAGTCACAATGTAATACGTGAAATTTCATTCGGGATATGAATAACAGAATGCAAAAATGAGAATAGACAATCATTTCAATAAACCAATGCAGAAGCCAAGTGCTGCATCATTCCGAAACGGGGACATCTAGTCGATTCAGTGGCAGTTATCACAGATTTTCCTCCAAAGACATGTAATATGAATATCAATGTCATGTTCCTGCACCTCATGGCGATGTCCTATCCGTATTTACTTTGGCAAAAGAATTCCGCATTTCGTTCTGCGCAAAGCGAGACCAGATCCTCCGGAATTCTACTTTCAACATCATCAAAAGGACGTCCGTAATAAATGCCGAGAAAATCTAGCTCTTTGGATGGGAATATTCTGTCTGTTAATTCGGCCAGCCCAACTAGTTTGAGCATTAATGCTGAGTATCTGAAGAGCATGCAAGTGCCTGACCATGTACTGAATGAACTGCGATGGCGAATGCGAGGTTCTCGATACTCGGGATGGATAATCGCGAAGAAATGAATCAAAGAGATGAATCGAGAGGTGCTCCAGCGACGACAGAAATTTGGCTTGATCAATCTTAATCTCACTCGGGCCAAGATATACAGTTCCAAACGAGCAAACGAATTGCAAAGATATCTGTGCAGTGATCTATCACTTACCCGTCCTCCTCATACGGTAGTTTGCCGACAATCAAGACTTTCATGAATATATCAAAGGGGAATTTGTCGGTGCTGTCAAGATATTGAGTATGTTTCGAACTCAATATCGCCAGAGCTGCTCGGTCTATCGAGTGTGCACGTTTGAGGCATTTCTGAACATCCTGTATGTATCTGAGGGAGAGATGACTATGGACGACGAGTTAAGCATAAATTTTCAATTTACACATGTCAAGATAACTTACCAGAGGATTGGCACGAAAGAGTCCATACGTAACATACATTGCTCTGCTTGACGGAATCGTAGCTGGCAGATATTGGTGAACATCTTTTCTGACATTTGCAGGAGAAAAAGCGCTCTTGGACATTTTTGACTTGTTCAAGCGCTCACACGTTTCCGAGCTTCAATGCAAAGTTACGCAGAGACAGGCAAGTTTGTCTTGATCTGATGTCATCCACACAATTCCCAAGCGACCATCGTTCGAGTACTTGCATTAGACGCAGACTTGTATGTCACAGACAGAAGGCCCCTCACTGATGCAATCGAGCTTCTAGTGCAAGAAAGCCTTGCTTCAGTCCCAGATGAGAAGATTCAGAACCTCACTTGATCAGCCTTCAGATGGTCGCGCATCTGGTGGTGGTGGTTCTGCTTCGGAATTTTCTGCACTTCCTTTAATGCCTCAGGCCAGACAAGGACAGGGACGAGGACGGGAATACGAGGTATCTTCTGGACACCACATCCCACCGTACACTCCAAATCTCGCATCATTCATCAAGGTACGTTCTGGTGTCCAAAGCAAAGCGAAAGGACGCTTTCCATTGTCGACACCACAGTTCCATCGAGAGATTCGACAAACTACATCGTACAAGATCATAGATTCAACATTACCGAGGAGTTTGGTTGCGCGCCTACGAACGTCAATACGTTTTATGCGTTTTTTTCTCCTTTATTCCCGGCCTCTCGTGACAGGGTTGATTTCGTATGCTTATTGCGGTGAGTCATCCTCAGCTGTCTATATTGCTTCTGATTATTGGTATCCGATATAGCGTTGATTATCCGAATCTACCTTCAACGTCGTCGGACTCTCAGCATGCTCGACAACACGAATCAGTTCGGTCGATACTATCGCGCCCTCGCCATGAGCCTACGCGGATGCTGTATTCACTGTGCATTTACTGTGCCCTGCACTGTACTTCTTCTCGTCATCGATGGAGCGTTGGTAAGCCCTGTAAACTCGGTGGGAAGGACAGACGTGCACTTCGACTTTTCGCGCGTCGATCTTGCGCTGAGAAGTGCTTTGTATCTATTGGAATTTTGGGGTATCGCCGGGATACGCGATTGTCTTCTTTTGTTCATGCGGGACAGCGAAGGACATATGGAATGGATACGCACGGGTTTTCATCATAATATCCCAGAAGCTTGGCTTGCGTCGCCTTCTATGAGGAAAAGAGAGGACACACTGCACCCGGACACGACACTCAGCGTATCAGAACTCAGAGTGGCATCACTGATGTATGGAGCAAATCAGGATGGAAATCAATCACAATCCAGTGCTCACTAGGCATGCTTTTTGTTTAAATCTTAGAGCTATTCACTCCCGAGCTTACCGACTATTTCACATGAATTAGCACACTAGCTGTATCGATGATGATAGAAATAGCTGACCTACAAGATGCATCAAAGGGACAAACCTTCTTTTCTGAAACTGATCTGGAGAACAAATCCCGCCTCTCGAAAAGATTCCACTGAAGACTGTCGAGCTATGCCGTGCTACTTCCAAGGGTGTATGACGGAGACTGGCTTCCCTTGCTCTCGAGCTACTTGTACTATAACATACACATACTCATGTGTTTGCTAGATGAATATACGCATCGGCTGCTAAGAACAGAGTCCAATAGAAATCGATCAACACGTGAATGGTGCACGCGTGACTACCGCTCCCATGCTCATGATACATTGATAGGCCTATCCTATAAATTATGGTAACTGAGTACTAACAACTGCTTGGTGCGTACTAGCCTTGTTCTGCTACCATGTTGTTCTCTCGTGCACGCGCTGACAGCCAGCAGGACTCGACGACCGTCTCATCGACCGTCTCTAGCACAATGTCATCAGCACCGTCCGAGTCGACAGCACCCACGTCGGTCCTCGAGGAATCAACCTCGACTCTGCTGAGCAAGATGCCTCCAGCAAAGATGAAGGGCAAGTACACGCAGAACCGGGGACTCGAGGATCTCCCTGGCGTCAGGCATGCGCTGGATCTTTTCCTTTCCTCGCACATGGTCGAGTCGGAACAGTTCTGCCGCGAGAGTGATCCGAAAATGTACGTTTTCGCGTCCAAATTTTTCTCTGAAAATTTCGTCTGAACTGAGTTCGATTGGGTTGGCAGGGAGCGTCTCTATTTCGCGTCTGGTTATGGCCTTATCCAATGCGTGAAGGCGCTAATGTCATACGAAGACGAAGTTTGTATTTGTTCAGAAATATCACGTGATGGGATCCACAGTTGACTGGCCGAATTTCGATTTGCGTTAGGATATTCTCGCAGCTATAGGCCATACTCGTCATGGAAACAACATTGCGAACCAGCACCGCAAATCCGAGTCTATGTTCACGAGACTTTCCTCTCTTGTTTCGTCAACTTCCGAAGTGAACTGGGTCAAGTCGATGACGCCAGTCGAGCGACACGCGGAATTGATCTACGCAGAGACTCTGTTTGAAAAGGTATGTGTATGATTGTGATCCTAGACCATTTTTGGCTTCAGTTTACCAGATCACCAGGCTCTTCTCGGTATCATCTATTCAGGTGACTGGCTGGCATTCTTCAAGGAAGCGTAAGCGCATACCAGCTATCTTTAGTCGTGAGTACCAGATCTCATGTGTTTTGCTCCAGTTTACACATGCGAACATTGGTCAACATCTACTGGCTGCTTTACTCGTATCTTAAGACTGTAGACGCGGAGGCATCTACTCGCGGTGACGGCCCGGAAGATAAATCTATTGATTCCGACTTCCGATCAGGCGTGTACCTCGGTGCAGGGCTGTCGCACATAATCTTGACACTCTTACCCGGTCCGCTACAGACGGTCGTTGAGATCTTCGGATTCAAGGGTCATAGAGAAGAAGGTCTCGAGCTCCTTTACAAAGCTGGCGGATGGCGCGAAACTTCAGACCCGGATGCCGCGATTCCAAAAATTAGCGCAGAAGAAGAAGGCGTACGCCGTCCGATTTGTGACATGGCGCTGCTCATGTACCACCTCGTTATTGCGACTTTCGCTTCCTCTTCTGGCGTCGATATTCCTCGAGCGCAGAACATCCTTGATTGGAATCTCAAACGCTACCCGAAGGGCGTGTTCGTCCTTTTTGGCCAGGGCCGCCTCTTCCTTATGCACGGACAACCTAAACGCGCTATCGAGAGTTACCAGACCGCGATGGAAGTGCAGTCCCAGTACCGAAACCTGCATATGATAAGCTACTGGGAAATGGCTCTCGCGTATCTGGCTCTATACGACCCCCTTGAGTCTCTTGCCTGCTGGCGGAATTTGCACGCTGAAGCCACCTGGAGCAAGGCATGCTACGCATATGGAATCGCTGTTTGCCTTCTGGCTCTCGGAGAGGAGGAGCGCTTAAAAGAGGCAGATTCATTCATGGAGAAAGTGCCAAAACTCACACAACGCATCGCCGGCAAGTCGATACCACTCGAGGTGAGTTTCCTTGTGTCACTTCTAGCGATATGACTCTTTGACTGTTGTGTAGAAATTCGTTGCCCGAAAATCGCGCAAGTTCAAAAAGCAGAATAAGCGGTTGGCTCTTCCTGCGATTGAGTTCTCATACTTCTTCCTTGGCATTGCACGAGCTCCACAAACCGTTATCGCAAACAAGATACTTCCGGAAGTTGTGGAACTGCAAAACAAGTTGAAGTCGTTCGAAAATAATCCTAAGAAGTACGAAGATGGGCACGGTTACTGGGATGACTTGTGCCTTGCTGACTTCATCGAGGGCGTTTGTTATCGATACCTTGCTTACACCGTGAGTTGGATCTTGACTGTAATGTGTCTTATCAACTGACGTATTTCGCTAGGAGCCTAACGCTGTCTTAGATCCTGAGGAGACATATGAAATGCCACGAGAAGAGGCCGAGCAACGTGGACTTGCCGCTTTCCAACGAGTACTGTCTAATGCTCCTAAGATTGAGCTCGACCACCACCTCGTATATTACACCCATTTCGAAATGGGTCGTCTATTAGCGTGCACGGGTCGAAAGCAGGAAGCACGCAAGCACTTTGATCTTATCCTTTCCGGTAATACTTCTAGTTTGTTGTCCGCCAACTACTTTTTCTCACGGTCATCGTCCTTTAGGCAAAAATCTGGAGGTCAGCTCTCACTCTCGGAAAGGAAAGTACAGTTTTGAGGTGCGAATTTCCGCTCAATGAACGTCCAGGAGAGTTCTGACGTTCTGTATAGTCCGCATTGCTCCTGCGCACGCATGCCGTCGTTGACGCTTTGGAGCATGATAAGCCATTGTAACATCTACTCGTTGCGCCAATCTATTATTCGCTTGGTCGCGTCTAATGTACGCTATACCTTGTATACTCCTCGCCATTTCTATAACCCTGCCGGCTTTGTCGACCGAATTGTTTGTACTACAATATCTCAACTTGTCCGACGCACTAGCTCTCTTGTTTATCGTGTCCCCTTTGTCTGATAGTATTATCATGTCTGCCTAGTATCTAGCAACGATAAAATAAAAGGAACTCTCATCTTTCACGCTGAACACGTATCATCTGAGTGCAAAAATTTCAGCGCGCTGACAAGTGTGCTAAATTCTTCGTCAAGGTTCGCCTTTTTTCAACCAAATTGTGTAGCTTCTCATCATCTTTGCTTCTCCTGTTTCGACTGGAAAGATTCGCCTGTATACTGTACGTATAAGCCCAGAGAATTGAATCAGAAAAGATGGCTCTTGCCTCTTCGGAAATGACTTCTGATTCAACGTTCGTCACAGTATTACTTCATCATTTGTCTTCATTTCTTTTTGCTTGAGCTTTCGTATCCCGTCTTGATCTTGCCTGAGCACTGCTGGCGATGGAATGATCGATAATCTTCAACTACTCAAGGTCTCTAGAAGGCCTATTTTCCTTGCATATCAAATCTCAGCTCGCTGATTTCAAAATGCAGGGTGTAGTGAATAATTCCGAGATCCACGGTTTGGTGTTCGCGCTCACTAGCCAGCGCCCACGTCGAATTTTCTCGCGTATTTCCAAACGCCGCCTGTCCATTATGCGACGATCATCAATACAACCGACTCTCGACTGGCCCCATGAACGTGCCTTGGACCATATGCGATCAGATTCCGTGCCCAATAAAACTTATTGCATGAGCTTCTTGAGCGCGCACTGGAATCATAGAGCTCCTGTTATGCGAGATCCCGCTTCTGGATATAAAGCTTGATTTCATCCTTTCCCTGTGAGTTACTCTCCTCGCTCCTTATTAGCAAGACCGACAATGACTTCATCTATTGAGGAATATATTTTCAGAAAGACGAACAATGGCGACTATGTCCGCAAGGCCTTCGGTATTGAAATCACAGGTTCAAAGATGTCGTGAGTCTCCATATCAGAACCGATGGTTTGTTCGTCGCGCTGATGAAACTTCACGACAGCGATATGTGCGACGGATTCACGCACTTGATAGTATCTGTATCCGTAAAGATGAATAGAAGTTTACCATCGCACAGTCGTGAGGCTTTAGAGCCGAGGGTGAGAGCGGCATGGACAGTAATGCGCCACCAGGTACCCGGGATAGCGTGCAGGTCTTTCAAGATGCCTCCGCCAGACGAAAGCTTCGCTTTCCGCTATACGGTTCGCACCGTCGCGGATGAGATTGAAGCTTGGAGCAATGCGACCGTCATTTTCACCAACGACGTGAGACCGATGCGCGAGGCATATCGTCTGCTGAAGGATGGACACTGGTGGCTCTCGTCTGCTGATCATTACGTAGCTGAGTTGCATGTCTCCCCAGGTCCAGGTGGTTGGAACTTTAGGTTGGAACTTTGTCGTTCCATTGTATCCGAGAAAAGAAAAATCTGATTTGAATCCATCTCAGTCTGTCCCTTCTGCACAGCTTCTTCGATGGGCGAGCTGGCTTCTCGATGATGGATCTTTACTTCAAGTATTTAACTGCGGAGCTCGAGGGGAAGGCAAAGCCACTCGAGCCAATTGAATGGGGCACGGAAATTTCTCGGCTTCAACCTCCAGCTTCATTCGTCGTGTCCCTGGTTGAGACAGGCCGTCCACCTAATCTCCCTCCGGCATCATCCATGATCGCAGCAGAACAACTGGGAAAGTCAGAGAAGCCAGCGGTGGTTAGTTCAAAAATACCTCTCCCAATTGCTCTGCTGACTGTTTCTACTAAAGACTCTGGCTTTATCCTCCTACAAACGCCGGGGTTAAACGTAGCATCTCCCGGGATGTCACCTTTTCGCAGGAGACGACGGGGAAACTTCATGCGATTGCGAAAAGGCACGGTTACACGATCACGCAGCTGTTCACGGCACTTCTTATTCTCGTGCATACTGAAACTGAGTTTCAAGCAGCTAAAAGTATAGGACGTGGACGTTTTCACGAGCTCAGCAGGTCATTCAATGATGCGACCCACTATCTCATCGCTTGGACCTTTATAAATCATGTAAGTACATCCTGATCGTTTTATAGAGTTGTTCAGACCGACACCTTTCTTGTCGAAGCGCCACAAACTTCCAGGCGGGTACAGCTCTTATGAGTCACAAAAGGGTTCTCCGCTTCTTGCCCAAGATGGCACATCGCCCGTCCTCCCGATGGACGTTATTCGAGCAATGTTCAAGATCGACGAGACCAAAAACTCAATAGAGTTAGAGTCTTCGACGAAAATGCGTTTTGGGATAATCTCGTTGCTGCAGTGGCCTCGATGTGGAAGTCAATTGACGTGAGTCCTGGACCTTCAGAAGAGGAATCGATCTGACGCGAGTGACTGAAAGCAATCTCTGGACGCTCACAGAGCCCGCGATATGGAAGCACACGTTACTAGCCAAGCATTCAATCCAGCTGCGTTCCAGATACCCGCGCTCATCATATCGTCCATTGGGGACTTAGGACGACTCGGTATACTAACGGACTATCTCCCAGGCGCACCATCAGAGCAATCAACGCTGTTGGTTGATGATATTGCGACAGGACTGCGGTGTACGATTGCACCAATCGTCGAATTGCTGTATCAGTACAATGGCCGACTGTCGTGCCATTTTGGCACGTCTGCCGAAAATACGTCCGAACAAAGTTTAAAGCTCGAAACCGACCTTCTCCAGGAATGGGTGGATGCACTGATCACGGAGCTTTAGGCCCCACTTAGTCGTAATGCGCCTTTGAAACTGTAGACCCCATCTCTACTGATACAAAAAGCGGCAATATAGGAGTTCTCGAGCAAAGACCATCAACACTTTTATATCATCTCTTGTTGATGCGTCGTCAGTGAAATGACGTGAATAAATTTATAAAATTTGATAAGTAAAAATGACAAGCTGACCTGACCGTGGGAAATCAATACCTAGGCCTGTCTTGTGCTGCGGCTTGTTTGATACCTGGCCCTTTGCCACATCTTCATTTCGTTTCCGTGTCATCACTTCCCCCATTAAGTTATCTCCGTGTATCCCATTCTCTACCAAAAATCAGCCTTGTCGGTCGTCTTTTCAACCTAGATGTACTTTGAGGTACATCTACAAGCGCGTGCACGCAATATGACCTTTGCTACATAAAAGCGGACCACAAACAAGAATAATGATCTGTATAATGATCTTGAGATGCCAGGATGCTGGTACCAGCCTCTTTGTTAGATAACCATAAAGGGTCGACGATCGGAACTGCGGGCATGCCGCGGGCGTGTCGCTTAAATCGAAATATTGTGCCTTCTTGGCTCCACCGATTCATCGCCGTGATAAGTGCTTATGATCTGACCAGGACCATATACGTCTGGAAAATCCAAATCACTACAGAACATCAAAGGACACATTGACCGCAGTCAATTCAGACCAACAGCATTTCAGCTTTCTTATCTTCCTTTATTGTTTGTATCCTCTTTCTCCTTTCGTCGGTGGAGTATTTGATCTCCTGCGTGTCAATCAGCCAATGAATGCCGCATTTGGCCATTTGTACCTAGTAATGCTGAATCCGAAACGGACGCCTAACCCGGTGTAGGTAGCTGTGTAGGTGTATAGGCTGGTCATATATCCCATAAAGTAATCTCTGGGCAATAGCGGCGATTTTTCCCTTTCACCATCATGGCATCCATCGTTGAGCAGCTCGACCTGGTCCCGCAGGTTGTATCGGATACGAGGACCACAAATGTCAGTATCTTTACTTTCTTTTGTGTCTAAAATAGCTAATAAAAGTTATTTGGTCAGTATCTGACGTGTATGTTATTCAGTAACCGTTGAGATTTTCTCTTTCTGAGGGTAAACTGACCAGTGGCGGCATTCGTGGTATTTTTGTATGACATGATCTTGACTTTCCCCAGGTGAGCGCGAGCCGTTTCTTAGAGATATTAAGTAACTCATTCATATTCTGCTCATTCAGTGAGGTGCGTGTGGACTGGTGTTTCTGAGAATGATGTTCTGACTTTAGAGACAGCTGGAACTGGTATGGAAAGCAAGATGGTCCGCAGGAAACGTCTTATTCGTTCTGAATCGATATCCTGTATTCTTTATATCTGTATTCTTGCTTGTCTGTGAGTCGTCGGCTGTGATATTCTGATGCATATTGCTGACATAGCTTATAGACATGTTTGACTATGACTCCCCATATCATGTGAGTTGCTTGGTTCTTGGTCAATCATACGCGTTGACAAAGAACAGTTGTCAGTATCTGTTTCTAACTGCTTAAAAGAGAAGTTAATCAATGTATTCTCCTCTGGTAGCTGTGTTGTATCAAACTATGTTGAAGCATGGTGAGTTCTTTGATACGAGAGACTTGAGACACAGCATTCGAGTTTGAGTCCATAGGTCTATGCTAGTATTTATCATACCCGTGCAAGGTGAAAAGTTGCGCTCGAACTCCGCGCTATTTATACTAACATCTTCTAGTAATACTCATTCTGCGTACACTAGCCCTGTGGGGCCAAAACCGAAAAATCTTCGTTTTGCTTTATTCTGCACTTTTGGTACGAGATGTTGAGAAATATATCTTCCGCGTGCCTTGCATTATTGAGGTTATACGATCAGGCATCTGACAGCACAATTCTGGTATCGATTGCTCTGGTATCGAAATCACTCTCATGTACGCTTATTCTCCCTAACTAGTAGACGGGTGTCACTGACTTCGTGATCTTCAGTTGAAAATCGACCGATGTATGTCGTTAAGCTCTCTGTTTCTGGGAACAGTGACCGAATGCGACAACTTTCAGTGTCAAACCAATTTTAGGATGCTATGGCATCTTGAATGAGGTCTCTACGTCTCATACGATACCGTCTTGGATTGCATTAATCATTTTCGACACGGTCGTTTTTGTTTTAACTCTCATCCGTGTTGACAACATTCGAAGGGCAAAAAAAGACCGAAGTCTCTTGCTCAATATCCTTTTCAGAGATGGTAAGCCCAGTGCATTTTTCACTCGCATCATTCAGTTACCGATATTGCAAAGGGATCATTTTCTATGTAATCATGCTGGGTGCGTTCTCCTCCTTATTTTGCCCATACGCAGCGACTCATGAGATAATACAGCCTCGAGCGTTGCGAACCTCGCTTTATACGCATCCCTGCCTCTGCGTCGTCGAGGACTCATCATATCGCTCATTCCGCTACTACGAACCGTGATGTCTGTCTGCACGGCGCGCTTGATCCTCAATTTGCGATCTGTTGCTGTGAACAATGGTCGCTCTGGGCGGCACTGGGCATTGGGAGAACTGGACGATGATATAGCGAGCTCGTCGGCGCTTTCGCGTGCAACGGCGTCAGCAACTGCATTGGCATCTTCCTCCGCTACGAAATATTCGTTCACCGCATCCAATGGTCCGCGTCAGATTCAAGGAGATACGGAGAGAAATGTAAATGTTGACCCTGATATCGTTGACGAGTCTATGCCTAACATGCCTGCGGATGAATCTTGGTTTGGATCGCCCATGCCGCCGATAGTTGTCTCCGTTCACACAGTCGAGGAAGAGCATAGAGATGACGCCCCAGGAGAGATGACCCAACCAAGCAGCTTCAGGATGTCTGTTTTTAACCAATTTACGGGCATTGCAGACTACGATGCAAACTCAAATATGGAGCTCGGCGAGCTCCGGCGAGACAAGCGGAGCGATCGCTGAGAGGAACCAGAGGAGTCTTAATTTAACTTGTGAACATTATCGACACGTAAATGTAATCGTCATTTAGGAGCTATCTTTATAGTCAATTCATCATATAGTATTTCAGGGCATCCGATAGTAATAATTATCGGTGGAGCATTCTTTGTTCGCTCTTCTGCGAGACCGTCAAGAATTGATACACTGTTTAAGAGACACTTAACCATAGAGCACAAGAACATCATTTGTACACGGTGAGCAAAGCAATTACCCTAGTGAATGGAACGGACAGGAGGAATAAAAAGGACGACAAATCACATGGCAGAGGACTCCGCGTGCGCATCACGCGTCCGTTCTTGGTCGCTTCGTGCCGCGTTCACCGTCCTCTGCGTCTTTCTCAGTTCCAGACTCGGTCGACTTTGAGCCTCGAGAAGCCTCCAGTTCGGCTTTCAAGGTCGCGATCTCTGCCTCGGCCTTCTCGCGGCGATGTAGCTCCTCTTGGTACATGCGCCTCATGTCCTCGAGCTGTGCTTGCAAATCACCCATTGCCTGATCCATGAGGAGTTTCTCAAGCGTCCACTTCTCAATGTTGCGCGCCTCATTCTCTTTGAGGTGGTGGATATATTGCACCGAACGACTCAGAATTGCACCCTTCGCCTTCTCGCCTGAACCATTAGGCACTATACGAGCGAGCTCGTTAATTCCCTCGTTGATATTTCCGCGTCGGCGGCGTTCGACTTCTTTCTACATCGCAGGTCAAAACGAGCAAGACAATATCAAGAACGAGAAGATACGGACATGATTATCCTTCCTTTGGCGCGCCCACTCTTCACTACCCATGATAGTTCCGTTTACAGTCGGAGGACCTGCACGGCGACGCGCCGGCTTCGGTTCTGGATGCGGGAGAGGTGGTGCCTGCTGTACAGGCGGAGGCATGGTCGGAGGTCCCTGGCCGAGGGTAGGAGGTCCATGAGGATGGGTACTGGGACCCGAATCTTGCAGCTGAGGATGGATGTTTGGATTCGGTTGAGGAGCGCCTGCTTGAGAAAGATTAGAAAGGGTCTCAGCGGCGGCCTCCTTGACTTGGTCGGCAGGCTCCTGGAAACAAGAAAGTCAATCTTAGTTTAACAATGATGATAAAGATGCAAACCTTTTGAGCTTGGTTCTGGATGAGACTGAGAAGAGCAGACATAAGTTGTGGGTCCTGTTGCAGAGTCGGGTTGTTTGCCGAGCCTGCAGCAGCAACGCCCGCCTCCTTTATTGCTTGCAATGCGGAAGCGACGGTAGCAGAGACCGACGCAGGAGGCACCGGTGCTGCAGAAGTGACGGTGGACTGAGGTTGAGCGGACACTGTGGACATTGATCTGGGCAGTTGTGCCGGCGTTGGACCCAAAGCAGAGTCACGAGCAGAGAACGAGTCGCGTCGAGATCACGGGATGAGAGGAAGGAGGTCACGACAAAGTCATGCGTTCCGTGGCCCTTATATCAAGGCCCGGGCAGTGCCGGTTGCGGAGTTTCAAACATGACTCACGTGAGACTTCACGTGAACAACAACCACTTATGTTTAACCCCTATTCAATCTTCGAGTGCGAGTGAGTGCAGAGGCGGATCTATTCTATTCTAACTGATTCAGTCCACTCGCAGAGTGAGTCACTTCATCTAAGCGTTGCAGTTGTGGATCCATCTTCTCATGGAGTAATCCTCGAAAAGAATGTTTTCTACTTTTCAGAACGGCATTTTGCCATTTGTAGTCCCAAGAGGAAAGCTTCTCGTTAGAGCTCTAAATCGGCCCTCAGATCAATCACGAATCGATCAAGGTACCCGTCGGTGTCTATGCGTACAAGGCAGATCCAAGATGAACATCCCTATTTGCGAGTATATACGTGCGCCCACAAGTGATCACAGCCGCGGCATTGGTTTCATCGCTTCTTTAAGCTTATACAACACTTTAAGCCTTATAAAAAGACTGGATCCTCGGCGGCGGCATCGAACTGATTATCGGTTTCGCGTCTGTCCTTTGGGCGATGCTTCCTTGATGTAAGAACCACGGTGACTAACAGAGCCCAGGTGAAGTTTTATCTCGGACCCTCGCAAATCGCGTCTCTGTTGCTGAGAATATAAGCCTGCTCTGATGCCCGCTGCTTTGTACACATGTATATAGTCTGCCAAAGAAATCACTTACTTACCTCTCCACTCGCTCTCTGGCCTATGTTCCCTTGCAACTAGCTAACAAGGCTCTGATAGCCATGGTCAGCGAAGATGTCTCGTTACTCCTTAACGTCGTCCACGATCTGCGGATTACGAACGTAAGTCGTCTTTCTTGCTCATAGAGATCCTGCGCGTCTAACCCGTTTTTCGAAACAGTCCGCTTCCCGTAGGTACCTCTCTCTCTCCCCTAAACTAGTTCTTATTGATCTCACGTACATAGTCGCATCGCTCGTCGTCCTGCTTTATGATATTTCGCTTACTCTCCGAACGTAAGTCCTGCTCGTACCAGCTTTGGCTTTGTGGACTAACAACTAGTTCCCAGTGAAGTCTGTATCTGCATAATTTCTTTTTTTTGTGTGTGTGTGAATTAACCGGAAGATTCTACCTCTAAAGATTGAGTTCGTATGGAAGGCAAACTGGTCGTATGGAAAGGTTCTCTTCTTCCTGAATCGATACCCAGTTGTGGCAATTTCCACCGTAATGATCATCAGTGGGTCATTCCCTTTGGCTTCTATTTGTCTGAATGAGTGATTACCGTCGCTTAACGTCTGATTCCTCTCGTCTCAGGTAACATGAACCTTGCTTCCAGTCTCAAGGTAAGTTTTCAAGCGCGATTATACCGTCAAATCGATTTACTCTGGTGTCCCGTAGATGTTCGTTCCCTTCTCATCCATAGAAGACTTATGACTAACCACAGCTGGCTGTCAGGTGCGAAGTATCTTATCGTCTCGATGGCTGGTATGAAATTAAGCAATATCTAAGGACTTACTATCTGACTGACTCTTCTTTTACTGTACAGGTCAATGATGGCATTGATACTACCCGTTCAACGTATGTTATATACTGCTAATGCAGATCTCGTTTACATTTCTTCTTATAGTCATCTTTGTCCTTCGTACATTTGCGCTATGGGAACGGAATCGAAAAATTCTCACCTTCCTGATTCTGCTGATGCTAGTACGTTATCCAATTGAAATATGGGCTCGAAAATGCTGATGTGCCGTTGTTATTCTGTCTTCGTTAGGCATGTGATTCGGTCATTGGCGCGTTCATTTGGATGTCTGAGCGTATCGGCAGTGGTAAGTCCCTTGTGTCCAAAGATCCCATCCAATCACTGACTTGGCTGTCAAGTCATGTTACCACAAGAACCTGGGTATGCTTGTAAGGTATAATCGCTATAGACAATACTGAGAACAATTTTTAGCCTTCGAAAAGTTTTAGGTTGTTATAGCACCATCTCGGGAACCTCTTCGTATAAGGTCATAATACCCGCCGTCGCAGCTCTCATGGTCTTTGATGTTGTCGTCCTGGCGTTGACCGTACTTCGTTTCATCAGAATTCGTGGGCTCCCTTTATGCCTAACCATGACATGTATCTTAATTGTTATTTTAGGGAAAGATGGGGGAGGTAATGGATCCGTTATAAGGATCTTGTTCAGGGACGGTATGTACCGGGTTCGATCAGTATTAGTGGAAGTCAGGTACTCAGTGCAACGTTGGCAGGTGTCATCTACTATATCGTCGTTCTCGGTATGTTTTTTCCGCTAATATCGTTGTCTAAACGGTGATAGCCTCATCTCGAGACTTCTAGCATCAAGTGTTGCAAACTTGCTATTGTACGCCCTCCTTCAAAAACAGCACGCTGGACTTGTTGGCTCTTGCATTCCCATACTTCGTACGGTTATGAGCATCTGCGCAAGCCGACTCATTCTGAATCTCCGCGGTGCCATCGACCGGGTGCGCTCCCAATCGCAGACGCCCTGGGGCACTGAAGACATGGCCAGTAAAACAGATGCGGCTACGATGAACTCATTAGAGGAAATGGTACGACACGATGAGGAGCTTGAACTCCGCCTGGGTCCCGCTTTGGCACATGGGTTTGATCACCAAAGTTTGGGTCTAGGAGGACAAACATTTTCCATGCCTGTTGCTACGAATCGCACGCTATATCGTCCACGAAGTACGACCGTCGTGGAAGTCGTCGCTGGCTGCGACGCTAGTACCTTTTCTGACGTCGTACGAGGTGACTACGGTAGATTGTTTGAGGATGGCAGCTCGCTCCTCGTCAGCCCTTATTCTGTCAAGGATGACGTTTCAGGAGTACGAATGGGCATTGCTGTGTGACTTTTCTTCTTCTCCTCTCTTTGTCTCTTTAGGCTCGTGGTCCTTTTTCATTCCTTCACACCTACTATCATTAGATCTCGCTCTTTTAGAACGCTAGACTTCCTAACTTGTGTTATCTGGAACCAGTCGGAATGAAATGTATGTGAAATTATATGGTTAACCTAATGAACGAAGGACCCAAAGAAAACTAACCACTTGCAGAAAGCTCTAATGAAACAAAGTCCGCAAAAACATCTACCTACGATGCAAACTTCCCACTATTGCCACTACCATTCATTTGACGATCAGGTTCCCTCGGACTCCTGAGTGCAGGACTACCAACCCTCTCTCGCGCAGTTCCATTCCAGGCTGTCCCGGACCCTGCTGTGCCCATCCCATTCGCAGTTGTAGAATTTGTCCGACTCCGCCTTGCACCCTCGCGCAAGTCGACTTCCAGAATATCACCTTCGGCATCACTTTCGACAGGTGTAGCCCCTGCACCGGAGCCCGTACCACCAGCGCGGGGCGTTCCGAGACCAGATGTGCTGCCTTGACGTGCAGCGCTGCGACGTTGCCGACGCGCATGAAACGTACGACTCGCTGTCGCATTCGAGAACAGCGGGAGGAGGTAGCGTTCGTCAAGCGTTTGGAACCATTTCCCCTCGACCAGGGCTCCGTTGAGACGAGTGAGGCTTGCCCTGTAGGATTCCCGAGCTCCGCCTAAAGGCCCGTTCGTTGCCGCTGACGAAGCAAGAGGGAGTACCTCATTGTCGGAGTCATATGAGTCGGAAGATGATGCTGAGAAGATGTTTTGAGGCCCAGACAGACTTGCGCTCTGGATGTGATGATTGTATCCCGCTGCGACCCGACCTGGGCGGTCTTGCACGTAGAAATCATCATCGCGGTATCGACCCCAACCATCTGCTTCTGAACTTCGTCGTCCTAAGAAAGTGTTCCCGCCTCCGCTAAAAACTGCAGCATCTTCTTCATCACTGCTCACCGCCCCATCGTCCTCTACGCCAGTTCTGATGTTCAGGATCTCGAGCATGCGCGCAGTTGTTCCACCGAACATGACAACGGTAAGGACGACAACGATGAGGACAGTCGTACGCAAGTACTGTGCGTTGTCACCCTGGAAGCCTGCTGCGAGTGCAACGCCAACAGCCCCACGTAACCCGGCCCAGAAAAGCATCATCTGATAAGAGTAAGGAATCTCGTCCGAGCGCTGACCGCGCACATGTCTCTGGAATAGATTGATGGCTTCAGACAGCGGGAACACTGCGGCGTATCGTACAAAGATGACCGAAACAGTCGAGATGATGATGAAGAACGGTCGGAAATAGTCCGAGACTTTTGTTCCGGATGGTGCGGACGTGAAGAGGGAAAGCCCGAGGTAGATAAAGATGAAGTTCTCAGAAAGCTGGGCAAGTATGGAGAATATGTATTTTGTTGCGCGTTGCGTACGACGGGACATAGTATGATACGCGTAGTGCTTGAGCGTGATACCACAGAATAGGAGTGACACGATCCCCGACATGGACAATCCGTTGGAGAAAAAGTAGCACGTATAAGCGCAGAGCGCGACCAGACACGATTCAATTTTCGGGAATTGAGCAAGGTAGGAATGCTTGAGTGTCAGTGACATGAACAACCCAAAAGCGCAACCGAGGAACATCGACACGCTGAAGGATAGCAGGAATATCCCGATACCGTGGAGAACCGAGCTCATAGCAAACTCCGGCTGGTCAAACTTGGACAAGGTTCTAGGGAGCTTGTTAGCGAGAGGAAGCAGTGGCAAAACGGGAATGACCATTACTCACTCGTACATAACGATACTGACAGCATCGTTGAGCAAGCTTTCACCGAAGATGATATTATATAGTTTCGGGTCGACCTTGTACTGATTGAATATGGCGAGAATTGTTACAGGGTCGGTGGCGGAAAGTGTAGAGCCAAAAATGAGGCACTCGAGAAGGCTCAGGTTTAAGGACTCAAGACCTAGGCAGGACCAGATGTAAACCAGCACTCTTTTTTTTTTCAAGTCATTATTCAATTTGGAAAGAAAGCTTAGCAGGGCTTACCCGAGGCCTATTGCAGAGATGAAGGTGCCTAGAAAAGCGAAAATAATGATCGATCCAAAGTTACGGAAGAATAAATCCTTGCAATCGACTTAAATTATGCAGAGGTTCAGGATAGAGGGACGACTGACCTGTTTCAGCTCATAACCCGAGTTTAGGATGATAGGAGGCAGCAGGAGATTGAAGAATAAAGTATGATGGAAGGTCTGGACAGAAGACACGTCAGGAAGGGTAAGTGATCAAGTTCTTGCGTGTACTCACGAGCATCTCTCTCATGAGATGACCAGGCGCTATACGGACAACGAACCCAACCAGCATTCCAGCACCTATGGATACGAGAGTCTCATGGACTGCGCGGATACGTTTTATTTGAAGATAATAAGAAGTCCAGAGGGAGAGGATGAGGAGGATGCAGACGAGGAATAAGGACCATGATGAGTAGTACTCTTCCTCGTCGGGCAGTTCTGGCGACGGAGTTGGAGTCGGAGATTCTGGCATAATTGTCGGGGAAAGAGGCGTGCTCGACGCTCAGAACGCGTCTTCGCAGTCGTCGTCGCAGTCGTGTACCGTGGGCGCCGTTCGAGTGCGAGTGCTACGAGGCTACGCTGCAGGCATCTCGTCAATGCACGTGACCGGCATGAATTTAAAGTTGCTATTTACAGCGATTACATTTACAATGTCAGTGTCAGTCAGGCACTTTATGGTCATGGGATAAGGAACAAGCTTGGCCTGCCATTTGATTTGTCTATTTACCATGCTCATTGTGGGAGCCTGCTCTGGTCATCTCGTTGCGAAAAAAGATATTTTCCGCAGCGGGAATCCTTTCTTACTCAACCTCACCTATCGATGGACTCGAATCGGAAGCATTCTGAGAACTTAATCGGCTCAGGGAAAAGTATCAAATCATATTCGTCCATTGTCCCAGTATTCATTCAACACATGTTCCCGTGTCCAATCCTCGCCAATCCAGTATCATCCACTGCCCACTCGTGGGATCAGTAATATTGTTCCCGGTACTCAATATAACCGCGTCCAAGCACTCTTTCTCTCTCTCTCAGCTCCCAGTCTCAACGCCTCCCAAATGGGTCAAACCCACTCAGAGTCACCCAATCCCACTGTCGTATCGTCGTCCGCAGCGATGATTGACCCTCACCTCCATACCCCTTTGAAAGATATCGACAAGGTGAGCAAGAGCACCACGTCCGAACAATTTCATATCTTGACAAAGTCTTGTCTGTCTACACAGATTCATGAAGCTTTCTATAAGACTTTCAAATCCGGGAAATGTCGTCCGTTGTCTTACCGTCGTCAGCAACTATATGCGCTCGCGCGCATGTGTCAAGAAAATGTTGATATATTCACCGATGCCATTTTCAATGATCTTGGAAAGCCCAAACAGGAAGCGCTGCTATACGAGGTCGGCCCCATCATCCAGCGAGCTATCCAGTCGGCCGAGCGACTCGAAGAGTGGGCGCGTCCTGAGGAAATTACTGATGTTCCGGATTGGCAGAAACCCTGGGCTCCCACCGTCTATCGCGCTCCCAAGGGACCTGTTCTCATTATAGCTCCCTGGAATTATCCCTTCATTCTGTCACTACAGCCGCTGTATGCTGCCATTTCAGCCGGTTGTCCGGCAGTAGTCAAGCCTTCAGAATTTGCTCCAACGTATGCAGCACTTCTAGCGGAGCTTCTTCCAAAATATCTGGATTCTAGCGCATATGCTGTTGTCAATGGAGCTGTGCCAGAAACGAGCAAGTTACTAGACCTTAAATGGGCGCATATACTCTATACCGGCAATGGCCGTGTCGGGCGAATCGTCGCCGCAGCGGCCGCAAAGCATCTTACACCAGTCTCTCTGGAGCTTGGCGGAAAGTCGCCTTGCTTCGTAGACGCGGCTTCTACGGATATTCGCGTAGCTGCCAGGCGGATTCTATATGGCAAATGCGCCAATGCGGGTCAAACGTGTGTCGCTCCGGACTATATTCTTATTGCTCGAGATGCGCAGGACGCTCTCGTCGATGCTCTGAAGCAAGTCATTGCCGAACGTTATCCCCAAGGTATACTCTCGAGCGATTCGTATGGACGTGTTGTCAACGCGGCACATTTCAATCGTTTGCAGAACGTGCTATCCCGCACGAAGGCTCGTGTCGTAATCGGAGGCGAAACGGATCCCGAGCGGCTCAAAATGGCGCCGACGGTCCTCGTAGATGTCACTGCTGGCGATTCGGTCATGGAAGATGAGATCTTCGGACCTATTCTTCCCATCGTACCAGTCGCAGATCTCGACGAGGCCATCGAGTTCATTAACGAACGCGATCATCCGCTTGCCTTGTACGCTTTTACGGAAAATGCGGAGGTAAAGCAACGCCTGATCGACGAGACATTGAGCGGCTCGCTTGTCTTCAATGATACGTTCGACCAGCTTGCGGTGGATGAAGTGCCATTCTGTGGCGTCGGCGAGTCCGGATATGGTCCTCAGGTATTGAAGCACGGCTTCGATACGTTCACGCACTACCGCAGCTCTGAAGATGTGCCTCTTGCGTAAATTGCTTCTTTGTGCTATCCTTGTCTACAAGGCGCTGATCATGTTTTTATCTAGCATTGAACCTCACCTCGGTGCCCGTTATGCGCCATATACGCCAGAGAAAACTGAGCTTTTGACTGCGGTCTCCGTACATCAACCAATCCCTTCTGCGTAGGGCTTATGGTTTCCTTGTTCGGTTTTGTTCTCGTTGGACTTCCGTATGTTGCGACGGTGTAATATACTGTACTGAAGCCGTAGTGTGCGCTTTTAAGGGAATTATACTTACCTGGACCGTGTGTCGGCAGGTTGACTCGATGATCAGACGGCAGTGTTTGCCTTGACAATCATGATGTCGAGAAATAGAGTACTATACGCTCATGAGCTTCCCAAATAATATCATTTCCTGACCGTTTCCGGATCTGTGGGGC
Source organism: Sanghuangporus sanghuang (assembly GCA_009806525.1). Taxonomy (NCBI): domain Eukaryota; kingdom Fungi; phylum Basidiomycota; class Agaricomycetes; order Hymenochaetales; family Hymenochaetaceae; genus Sanghuangporus; species Sanghuangporus sanghuang. Next base: position 1,557,464 of record VVIT01000011.1, on the reverse strand, counting down.
GCCTTCTGCGTGTACTTAGCAACAGAGGCTCGAAAAGTATTTTGGCGAGGTAGGGCAGATTATCCAGTAGATTTCAAGCGAATAGTGGGGAGCACGCTGTTGAGGAAAGATGAGAAACCACGAGTTCCTTGAGAAAGCCAGGAAGAACTTGGAGATTGATTGAGATCAAGGCGTAGACTTCTGGTAACGATAGGTCGTGGGCAATCGGCAATTCAGATGCAAGCTGCTGGGAAGATATCGACGAAGTCTCAATATAGCGATACTTTTGAGGGCACTTGTTGTCGTCTAGCTTGTATGAGAACTTGGGAAATAAGCCGCTCGAACCTATTATCAACAGCTTGACATACTGTAAGACAGAATGATTTGTTCCTAAGCACGTCGGACTGTCAGTCTCAGGGCTCTGTTACTACACAGAAAATGCTAAACATGTATATCACAGTAACTTTGCTCGTTTATGAGTAAGTGATGTGGAAGATAAGATAATTACACGGGTAGGAGTGTTTCATTACAGTATGTTGGGTATGCAGCGTGGGAAGAAGTGAAGATATTCACACACGAGTATAAAGTTGATCCGTCGCGGCGATCGCGGCGATCACTGGCGATCAGTGCACACTCAGACAATATTAATCTCTTATGTTGTTGTCCTGCTGCCTATCCAAGTCATGGATTCATCAAAAGGTATATTTCTCCACTTCATCTCTATCTCTCGTGTATTCATTTCCTGTGAAGATGAGAATGAGGTAGAAATAGTCGAGAGCTCATCCTCCGGATCCGAATATGAGCTGAGCAGCGCTGAAGAAACAGAATCTATCGCTACTGAGAGTATTGAAGAAGATGGCGATGTACAAGGGTCAGGTGAAGGCATGCCCGTTGAAACTCAGATAGAGGGCGATTTCGAGTGAGAGATTGTGCAGCTTCCTTATGATGACCTGGATTGACAACGTCTTAGTCGTCTCATAGGTAGTATTCGGGGCACAGACGACCTTGCAAGTTCGGCCACATTGAGCAAAATATGGGATGCTCCAAATAACGCCGAAGCAGAAGAGCAGTTTCAAGCCGACTTGCGTGCTGCATCTGGCATTGGTAGGAAAAGAACGGGTAGAGGACGGGTAAGCACTTGGTCCAGTTTACACTATTCATTCTGCGACTTCCATTTTTGTTTGACTTTTGTGTCCACGATGTCTGAATGACTCTTTCTGATACTAGGGTAGACGTCACCGTACAGGTCCTGTTCTGTCTCATCAAGTCTGTGCACTTATCGGTGAAGGAAACTCGGCATATATAGACGGAAACCTTCAAGAAGCTATCCGAATAATGACCGAAGTTATACGCATTGAACCTCGAGCTGCTTCCGCCTGGAGCGTTCTTGCAACGTGCTATCGCGAAATGAACGAGCCGACGAAGGCTCTTCAGGTTGCGATCATGGGTGCACATCTGCGGCATGACCCTGACGAATGGCATGAGCTGGCGCGACAGTCGCGAGATGCAGGCCAAGCGCAACAGGCGCTTTATTGTCTGGCAAAGACAATGCGTCTTGACCCGGCAAACTTTGATGCCATTTGGGACCGCGCTTCCCTCGCAAAGGAAGTCGGAGATCTTCCTGCCGCTCGTAACTGCTACCTTGCGATGCTGAAGCGCTTTCCACATGACACAGGTATTCTCGCTGAACTTCGCCACATTCTGATCGAAACTGGCGATCTAAAACTCTGCGCGAAGCTCTATCAGGACGCGTTTGACCATTTCACATCCACTTACCCGGAGGGCAAAGTTTCGGAGTCAGTTTCCAAAGTCATCGATCCAGCCCTAACAAGTGCAGCAGATGCAATTCCTGACACACCTCAGGCGTTTTTGGGCGAGTTCAGCCTCATGAACATTCTAGTACTGGCAGATCTATATAACAGTTTGGGTTGGTACGATCGATGTATCAAGACAATCCGTGCGGGGTGCCGTTGGTTGCAGGGTCGTTCGAAACAGAAGTACTGGGATACTTGTCCTGACGATCGTGAATACGATGTCGAAGGGTTTGTGCGAAGTGATGATGAAGACAATCTCGCGATTAAACAAGGGTTTTATCCACTCGACATCAATGCTCGACATCGCCTGGCGATTGCGCGACTTAAGTTAGGAGACTTCGCTGAGGGGCGTGTAAGACGTTTCTCTCTTTGTATCTGGTCCATTTCCTGATCCCACCTGGACAGATGCACGCAAATATTATTCTTTTTGAAGACATCGTGGAATTCTCTCCTCTCTTCGCAGAGATAGCAGATACTTTCTTTGAATGCGCCTTGTACTCGGAAGCGCGGACGATTTACGAGATGCTCGGTTCGGATGCAACGGTATCGTATCATAGTATTGGTTGCTTGTAACTTTGATGCTAGCCAGGCATTTAGACGAGTAGCATTCACGTGCTCATGCAGGCTGCAGAGTGCAGACGAAACTTGGGAGAAACGAATGATGCCGCAGAAATATATGAGCACCGTAGGTGTTTTCGTATACGTTTCTGTGCTTGTGTTGATATTCCCCGAGTCATCGATGCGGACCCGTCGAATGATGAGGCAAAAATGAAGCTCGCTGAGATATGTGAAAACAGTGGCCAACCGCGCAAAGCTCTCGAACTTGTTTACCAGGGTGCGTGTACCGCTCTATACCACGACACAACTAACCGACTGTAACTAGTTATCAATTCTCGCAAAAGACGAATAGGAGGAACAAAAGATGGAGATGCTCAGGATGATGGAGAAGAGATAGCTGCGCTGTCTCTTTTTGCCGAGCGAAAGAAGGGACGAACTAAACAGTCCAGTTCTTCGAAGACGCGCACTTCATTGTCGCGCCAGCATCTTATTGAGATAGAGAGAGAGAAGGACCGCGTGGCGACGGAGTGCTACGAACAGCTACTGCAACTCCAGGATCCGATGCGTCACGGTGACACAAATGCAGAGAACGAATGGTTAGCCAATGCGGAGAAATTAATTGAAATGTTCAGAGAGACTCGAAGTTTATTCGTCACACGAAATGTAACTTGAACGCCTGTCCTCCCTTGACTTTTATCTTCTGACTGCATTGCAGGCCAAACCCTTTCGGGGCATAATTTCCACAAAGCGCAAGAAAAAGGACGATGAAGAAGAAATGGCGTCTCGCCTGGAAATGGAGTTAGGTTAGTCATGAATCACTGGTGTTTGCTTTCGTGGCTCAAATCTTTAAAGAGCACCAGAAGGAAGAAAGAGAAACGAGAAAGGCTGAGCAGCACAGGAGCAGCGAAGTGATGCATTTCCGCGGTATTCATTTCGATGAGTGGCTCTCTTTAGCGATGGAAGTCAGTGTTCCATTTTTTATGGATGAAGGTACAAGACCTTACGTTTCGCTGCCAGTATGCCTTTCTCCTAACCCGAAGAGATCGTTTCGAGGAGGCAGATGACGTCCTTCGGCACTTGATGTTGTCGACAGTATACTCCAGCCAGAAGTTCCAGGATACTCTGCGCTTGACTCTAGCGAGTATGTGGAATTCCGATTAGTGATGCTTTGATCTGCTGACCGGTAGTCCATTGAAGCGTGCGCAGTCCATGCACGGGAGTTTGAGACCACATTAGAAATGTTTCGAAGGCTCATGCTAAACTATCAGTTCAATAACGAACTAATCCGCCTGTTCTTTGCCAATCTGGCCAGTGGATTGTCGCAGACGGATCAGGTGATCAATAATAGCTTCCAAAAGTTCGTCCTTCGCGAAATGCGAACCCATGCTAATGCCGTGGAAGGAAAGGCGCACTGGCTCGCGGCAAAGCGTCGCTTTATGAGCGGACAGTTTGTGGCGGGTAAACCGGGCACTGATGATGTAGACGATGACAATGATAGTGGCGGCGAGGGTGCTGAGCTGTCAAACGAATCGGAGGACGGAGAATCTGTGAAACCGAAACGCAGTAATCCTGTATTACCAACCCTGTATGGACAAAGCTTAATTCTGGCAAGAAGCTACCAAGGGGCGCTTTGTACGTCTGTTTTCTTCTCAGACCTTTGGGATTCGGATCAACCCTTTTTTTTTTCAACAGTCTACCTCTTACATGCTTACGACTACTTTCCGAATGATCCACTGATATGTATGACTCTTGCTATATCATCGCTAGGACGAGCAATGCAACGCCAGTCGGACAATCGAAATTTTTTGATCACACAAGTCAGTGGCAATCTTGAACGAGCATCAATTAGCTAACGAACCGCTGTTCTCGCAGGCGATGAGCTTCATGACGAAGTACAGAGTCCTGAGGGGTCCGGGGGAATCTGATCCACATGCGGATGAGATAGAGTACAACTATGGACGTGCTTTTCATCAGATTGGTATGTTGATGTTTCGTACTAATTATTGGTGCCTGCATTAAACCCAGAGTTTGATCCGAAGGACTTCTGTCATATGCCGTCAAGCATTACGAACGAGTGCTAGACATCGTTAAGAAAAGACAGGCCTCTGACAAGAATGTAAGTGTCATTCCTGTCTTGCTCGCATCAAACGTTTCTTGTTCACGAGAATAAAGGACGTCGGCTTCTCGCGAGAAGCGGCCTACAATTTATGCCTGATTTACGTTACGACGGGCGCGACTCCCCTTGCTAGACAAGTTACACAGCGCTGGCTTTCGATCTGACTTTCTATGTCGACACCGACTATGTCCAATCTTCCAGTTTAAGATGCAACTCTCGACCATTCGCGAGATGTGATCTCAGTTGATAATTGCCGACTGAACACTCGCCATCAATAATTTTCCTCCACAGCATTTTGCATCATATCAATCAATCAATTCTGTGTTTTCTCGTCCGATTCGAACATCACTTTCAGAGCGTCTGGTGATCAGACAAATCCCATGGTAATAAGGATCTTCCGTGCAGACGTATTTGCAATTATTCTCAGATATGTCGCAGGCCTATATCAACTTCTTATCAATATCAGCGGCTTCTCCGTAAGCGCCCGACGCTACTGCGATCAACCGTAAATCGGAGTTCAGTGAGTCGAAAATCTACCATTGTACGATAGAAGGTGAGATCTACTGGCCCCAAGTAATGGCAAATGATGTAGTCTAAGCTGTAATGATACAAAGCGGGGCTATCTATTAACACTGTCTGTCTATCCGCATTAACAATCTCTATACCACCGCATATTTTGAATTAACACGTATACGCGGCCCGTACTTGTAGAAGATGAAGCTGCAAATACGCAAGTGGGATTATGCTCAAGATGGCGAAGAGAAGAAACAAATGCTGTGCTTACGGTAAGGGGGCCATGATCGCCGTAAGGCCGGCGAGTAGAGCAGTAGCACCAACTGTACCAAGGCGACGATACATCTGCACAGCAAACAGCGGGAATCCAGCAGCGAATGTGCTTCGCATAGCACTGTTCGCTGCCATCGCGCTGGCGGCGATCGGACGATAAGCAGTGACGAGGTATGTGAAGGTTGCGGTGAAAACGAAGTTGATGCCCATTCCAAAGGGAATAGACCCAAGCATCGGTACGATCCAATGGATTCCATCGAACGTCGTAAATGCGATCCAGAAGAGACCAACAGCAACAAGGATTCCACCCGGCATTCCGACCATAAGGCGCATCTCCGGCGGAGGATGACCATTATGCTTGATGGTTTCTCGCTTGTATATCCTACACACTCATTCAAGTTCTGTTTTATTGACGCATGGGTATTGGACGCCTACATATTCCAGTAAGGCTGCGAAAACGTCCCAAGGAAAAGACCGATTCCGATGCCCAGAAAACTGCAGCCGACCATCTGCATGTTGAAGCCATGCTTCTCACCGAAGATAATAGGGAAGGCTTGAAAGGCTAAGTAGAGAATTCCAAGTACAAGTGCTGTCCACAGGTCTAATAGTAGCGCCATTCTATCGAAAAGCAAAAGCTCTAAAAAAAAGGTCGGAGGCTGAACTGCAGACATATACAAACACGTACCAAACGGCTTGTAACAACTGACGATCATTGCACGCATTAGTCCCCTGTCTTCTAATTCGGTGGGGGCATATATTTCTATGCTTTTGCGCTTCCGCAATCTGACAAGACCCGTGTATCAGTAACTACTGAAGTATAGAGCGTTTGACTTACCTCCTTGCTTTGTTCTTGAGAAGAATAGGAACATAAGTCTCTGGTATAAACTGTTGTAAATCATTAGCATTACAGTTGGGAACGGCATTCCTGTGAAAGAAAAAGACGTACGAGAATTATCGCTACCAGTTCAGCGAAGCACCATACCAGCTGGACATAATACGTCCAGCGCCAATGTAGGTTCTGGTTGACAAATCCAGAGATGAGAGGCCCGAACACAGGCCCGGCAAATGGACAGATGGTGTATACGGCCATTGGACTGACAGAGCGTACCAGTTATGATACGAATTATCTCGCCAGACAAAATACTTGCTTACGTCGCCACTGTCTCGTTCGAGAACATATCGCTGACGCTGCCTCCTGAGACACTTAAGAATGCGGAACTTACGAATCCTCCAAGGAATCGGAATATTAAGAAGACGGCTAGCACACAGTTCAGGCATGTGACCGGAAAAACAATAAATGCGGGAACTCTCATAACTTACCAATATTTGGAGCGAAGGCCACTGGGAATGAGAAGAGGAAAAACACCGAATATGATACCCAATAGACAGGATTGCGCCCATAAAATTCGGACAACGGGCCCAGGAGAAGAGGACCAATACCCATTCCCTCGACGAAGAGACTAACTCCGAGAATAGCGACTTCCTTTGATACGTGAAAATCGGCAGCCATACCGTCTTCAGCTGCTGTCGCCTAATCATGACAAGCATGTCGACCAAAAAATCAACAAAGCGTGAGGGAACTGAACGCACTATAGAAGATGTGCATGCAGTGCAAAATGCCGCGGTCGAAATGACAATAACAGCGAGCCATTTTCGAAAAAGCGGCAGATTCTTTGGGTCGTCCTCTGGGCCTAATTCTGCCAGGACGAGTTTGCCATTTTCCTGGAGAACAGCATTTCCGAGTCCGAGCCGAGAGTCAGCTTTCTCAAGCTTTGTACCATCATTCTTTTCGGTGAAGTTCATTAGGCCGTTCACACCGTTTGCAATGGTTGAAGTGTCGCTATGCAAAGCTGACTCCATGGTTGTTGGAAGGAGAGAAACGGGAGTATGTGTACATGCGGCCAAGTCGTGGAAGTGGTGTGAACAAACTCGAAGCCCAGCCCGACGGCCAACGGAAGAATATTTCTGGGTCTGGTTATCAATAACTTACTTAAAAAAAATCTCGGAGTCGGACTTGACGGACCCGGCCCTTCAAATAGCGTGACTCAGCGTTGCCTATTTCGGGAAGGCACGGAATATCCTGCCGTCCATTAATGCCGTCCAGCCGAGGCTCAGCTCTCAAGCGTCTTACATAATGCATGCGAGGATTAGGTCACGCGCGAGAAGGTTCTCCACCATACTGGGCAGGGCTGGGTCATCATTTTCAGCTTGACTGACTCCGAGTCTGTACTTCTTTGTATCTGTTTTGTATTCTTCAATAGTCACCGACCTCCCCTACCTAGTTTTGTCAGTATAAAACTCGGAAGCGGACGACAGACGGATAAAGCGCACCACGCAGACGAGACAAGCTTCAGGACGACTTGGAAGATTGACTCTTCCCGGTGATGGCATCCTGTGGAGGAATAAGTTCATTCTGGCCACATAGCAATGTAGCAGCATTTCGACATGACAAGACTCTGGTTGGTTCCTCTCTCCTCTACACATCAACATTAGTCTAACTAGCATAGACCTTTCTCAGGAGAAAGAATAGATCTTCGTCTTCACTACTTTTGGACTTTTGTTACCCTTCTACTGTCCGGCTGGTCGCCTCGGATCTTGGACTGCAGGAGTACACGCGCAGCTTAATAACTCTGTTCTTCTTCACCACTTTCCAGTTCTCAGATATCGAGAACATGCATTCGGAAGGTCTTTAGAATCCCGCGTGGAGTCAGAGATCTCAGCAAGAATCGCGTGACAATACAACAAGCAGTAATGTAGATGCTACCTCGCCACCCTGGCGGCGCAACCTTGTTCACTGGCAGCTACAATATTGACCGGACCAGGTTCTTTCGTGCAAAGGAGGTGGTTACTTATCTCCTTGTTCCACTTTGCGTCCGATGTGGAAACCTGGCACAATCATGGAAGGCTATGTGTATCCTTGAACTCCCACGACTCTTCTTGCACAGCCATTCACAATCCGTAGGTATACCATGGTGCTGCATCAACTTTCACCTCACCTTGGGCCTCCCAAGCAATGCGTTTCCCCTCGGCCTTCCCAACACACTGGATCTTGGATCCCCCCCCTTCTCTTTGTTAGCGTGGTGTAGGCCGTAACGGGCCTTCTAGAAACCCTCTGAAACAAGCAAACCTTCGCTTTTTCAATACCAGCGTACAATACACTGGCAAGTCCCGGTTCATCAAGATATCAGATGTTACACGAAGCGAGCTTAGAAAAGGGGGACATTGCTATGAATAACTAGCTGAGCGGGTACGATAACGTGCCAGGGGGGAGGGGCACTATGAACGCTTCGCCGGAGACCAAAGTATGAGCCGAAGACAAGATTCATCCCGTGGTTTCCGAATAACATCCAGGGTCGATGAGGGACATTGAGTAAAACCCAACATAAGCGACATATTCCGGCCTGGACGGCATTTCTGACCTCGCATTCAGCGTCTTATCGATGGTTTCTACGACACACGAGTACCTCAACGAAGCAACTGGGTATTGTACTTCCGAGTCTGAAGTTATTTCCAACACTCTAAGTAATCTTGCCTCCTTCAATTCATCGGCGGTGAATGCGCAGTGACCCTCTGACTCTGAGCGGTCTCGGACAGTTTCTTGAGATTTGTAAGACTCGTCGGTTGCTGATTCCGTTCGTAGACCGAGGTCGAAGAAATCTGGTTGGCAATTCTCTCTGCTATAATATCGTCAGTGATGCGCCCAGTTTTCCCTGAGAGCGTATCTCAGTCGCTATGGTGGATGCTGGTATCCCGCCTAAAATCATTGCCTCTCCCGTTCCGTTTTACTTACTCTGCGTTATTACGGACGGTAATTCCGATAACAATTCGTTCATATAAACGACTACCATTCGCGATTCAACTTCGCCGTCTTTCTCACAAATCCCCGTTCATCTCTTGAATAACCGTCAATGCATTCGCCGTGCCAAGTCCGTACGCCTAAGCCATCCGGTTGGCGTGATCCTAAGACGTCCCAATCCTTTTTTTTTTCGAGAACCTCCTACATTGCAAATAGCGCCCGGGTGTATCATGCCACATGAGATATGGTCTAAGAAGAACTGGGCACGTTAAGCTGCCTCTGGGTCAATCGGTCGTTCTCATTTTTCGACCTCGTGCTTTCGTAACTGGTATGGAACTGGTGAAGACACTCGCAGTTCAATCGATTGTTTCGGAGTTCTTTTTTACTCGTAAGATATGAAAAGCTGACGCAAGCCTCCTTCATGACGCCTCAACTTACTTTAATGAAGTTCTGGAAGTGGTCGCGAAGAATGAAGGAAGCACACCTTGCGGAGTCTTGCTGGGTCTACATACATCTCCCCTTGTCACTTGTACCTGTTTGGATCCTTAGTGGAACCGACCTGTTTCATCCTATCTTCAGAACCGGCTAATGCAAGAGATTTACAGATCACACATAATTCAGGAGTGTGACACTAATGAATAACCAACAGAACTTCCGACAACCTGGGTCGAGTGATTTCTTGTATTTGATGGTTAACTGCGCTGCCCTGAGATCACGTCGCGTCTGCCAACCCGCAGAGGCATTTGTTTCTAGTCCAAAGTTCGCCGAAGTTGACGTTTGACAAAGGTGCTAGAACACTCCGAGTCCTCGACTCACTTGCCAAGTGTGGAAAGCCAGGATTCTCTCATCTTCCACACGCAGCTAATATCTTCGCGTCAGTAAGTATTACTAGAAGGCTTTATACATGACACATCTTAATCAAAGGCGGACGCGCTTCAAGTTGTCATTAAATTTGGACCTGATACGCGACTCGTTCATTAAATCAAACCATGCAATCATGGCTGGCATGAACTTGGGACTATTCTTGCCACTGAGTGCTTGACTCATGACTTGGCTCCGGGCTCTAAAAGACTATCCGCCAGAGATACCGAATAGAGGACTTCTACCGTCTTGATATTCGCAATATGAATCCCCGAGCGTCATCAGCATGGATCCGGTCATCTAACTGATCATACGTAAGTCGGCTGAGGAGAGTCCCAACGTTCGCTTCCGAAGGAACATGAATCCGATCCTATTCCTGGGCTCATTGTTCTTGACCTGTGGTCCTTGAGAATCGGGATGGACATAACCTTTAAGCTCATGACAGGCTGTGCCCTGATGTTCTGTTTCACAATCATTTTTGTCCGCTTGAGGCATGAACGCCGGTGAAACCGTGGCATTCTTCTACCGGCGGAGTACGCTTTATCTATCTACAAAACAAATCCATATCAATTGACATTTGATTTACTACATTGACTTGACTTTTCTGACAGGCTCGATTTCTGATCCATCTGAGATTATAAAAAAATTGTTGATTCATAAGAACCGCGTACACGTGACTCAGGGATGAGCTCAAGCGGAAGCTGAAGCACAGTCGGATCGTCTTACCGCGAAGGCACGAAGGTATGATATACCAGACCAGGAACTGGAGGTACGGTACGCGAATTCTCGGCCAATTATCTGGACAATCATATTATCCTTACCATACGGCGGGTCTGTACTGGCTGACTGATATTTGAAGGGTAAACCGCATGTCTTACAGGTCATGCCGTACGCAAATTGAAGCGGAGCAGAATTGGTATCTGATCTCGCTCGTCACCTGCCGACAGCCTCCCACAGGCGAAGGAGAACGCTGTGTAGATACAGGGACAGACGAGCGGCGTATTCGCTGCACCGCGTGGGTTTTGATGCCACGGAGCTCTCGTCCAACCAACTCAATTGATATGTCACGGCGCAACTCAATTTCCGTCACTGCTGTGTGCCTCAAGTACTTGCAGGCCTTCCAGCAGCCATAGTTCGGTCGGTGCAGCAAGGAAGAAGGCATCGTCAACCGGCGAGGCAAATCTGCGACGGACACATTGTATCAAAGCAGCGAATGTATTGATGAATTGGAGAGAACATGCACAACAAAACGTCTAGTTAGATCTGCAGACACTCGGCGTTTGCGTTGCCTCGAAAAAATGGAAATTCTCCACCCCAACTCTCGACTTCCACCCTGCAATCGTTAAGAGCCACCCGAAGTCTGCGAAGTGCCGTTCGTGCTGTGCTAATATCTCGTACATTCCCGCTTGCGTATTCTTCCCTGCAACTCTGGATGGCCTGGCTGATATCCGCATCGATCACGGCGAGTTCGTCGACCAGGTGGTCATCCGAGTCCCAACGAAGTCCGGCCGTCGCTCGTACGATCCCTGCGAGAACATCTAGACTATCAAATCCCAGTCCGGCTCCGTACAGGGTGCGTGTATACGTGAGCAGGTTGTTCAGACGGGTGGTAGGCGTTGTCTCGATCCGTCCATGCCACTCGCGCGTCTCGAATAACAGAGGCTGTTTTCCTATGCCTCGTTGTGCCGATTGCCTAAGACATGTTCGTGCTGCCATAACGAAGGAGGAGGATACACTTGGTGGGTTTGTCGCGAGCATAGAACGGACGATTGCTCGGAGGCTGGAAGGAGGTCATGGCTCAGGTCAGTAAGTGTCGCAGTTCGGTCCGTATGATAATTTCACTTGCTCGTCAAGGGATGCATTGGCGATCAACGTATCGACCATTAGGTTTCTATGTACAACCGTGAGCAGTGCAGCATAGCATGGAGCACCATGTAGTGGAACTTACACATGTCCGATTGCGGGACGTGCGGTCACGTCGATGGGGTCTACTTCTGGAGCAGGCATTGACAAGATTAAAACTAAGGGTAAAAGTTTTGCGTTGCAGCCGAGCTTTGGTTTCAGAAGCGTGTTTTATTATGATCTACACGTCGAGGCTTTATACTGCAGAACTTAGAATTGGTCTAATAACAAGAAGCCGACGCCAACGCTTTCGGTTGGGCCGACTCGAATCAGATGTACACACATCAACTCGGAATCTTTGATGCCGAGGTCAAATCAGGAAGTCGTTGCTGTGGAGGCTTGAAATCGCGAAGATTGCGCTCTTTCTACTTAGCCGCGTGCTGACTTGAGCCCTGGCCGCCTAATCTGTCTCCATCCAAAGATGCGTGTGACGATGGGTGACGATCGGGCCACGAGAGCGATGATATCCACGGGACGTTGCTGTATTTGTTATAGTCCCCCGGATGAGCGTGAACTTCTCTGATTTAGTATGCAAGGTTTTAAGATCATATCTGCCCTTGTTTACCGCGCGTATGGTGTCCATGAAATTGCACTTGTCAGGGGTATCTCTTCCGGCATCCAAGCAGCCAGTCATGTTACCTTTGGCCTTCTTCCCTTGTTTCAAACACAACACCATTTATCAAGTTCTTCGGCCAACTTTTAAGAGGTAATGGATCTTGATACACTCTTGCTAGGTAGCTGCTTGTTCTGACGATGGCCATGGCAGGATCTTATTTCGAGAGAAGCCCTAGCACAGCCGCTCGGGAACAGCATTAGGTACATGCTTCGCGGTAAGCATGTCTTTCGTTTCTATAAAGGGCTCGACGTGCTGCAACCGAGTTCTGTTCTTTCAACAGACTAATCCCGGGCGGTCAAGAACAAACGAAACGTTACAGCATGGAGTTCACGCAGCTTGGTCCTCTCACAGTACCTCGTCTTTTCGTCGGTCTCTGGCAACTTTCGAGCAATGCGTGGGGTACTGCTCCTGTCAGCAGGATACGAGCAGAGATGAAGAGACATGTCGACGAAGGTTTCATTGCATTTGGTAGGTACTAATGCCTAACTTCACGATCATTTTACCTGACGTCATTTCATCCAGACATGGCAAGCTCGTTTCATTGCTCTCTCGCAATTTCAGCTTATTCATGTCATCCTTCTTCGCCGTGATTCGTTTACGTTGTAGGGTAAGAATGACAAGTTACTCGGAGAATCCTCGAGACTAAATTTCTGCCAGCGGATCATTATGGTAGTGCAGAGCTCTTATTCGTAAGTCAACACCTTCGTGTCTGTCGGCATCGCTCTAAAGCCAGAGACTGTTCTCAGGGAGAATTCCGCCAGGACCTGCCAAACCCTACCTCTGTTATCGGTGCTACGAAATGGTGTGTTTTCAGACAGATAACTCCCACGCGTACCGTGGTCGAGGCCGCCATTAGCGAGCGTCTGGTCCGAATGAGAAGCCGATCCGTCGATCTTCTTCAGGTACTTTTCTCCTTTCATTCGGGACTGGCCAAAGCAAGGACATATAACGTGTATCAAACAGTTTCACTGGCAGGACTATTCCGACACGGGATATCTTGTCGCACTTGGACACCTTAGGAGTCTTCAGGCTCAGGGAGTTATTAAAGCCATCGGACTCTGTAACTTTGACTCAATAAGAACAGACGAGATATGCACACGGCTGGGCGCAGGCGCCATTGTTTCAAACCAAGTCCAGGTGAGTAGCAAAAGGCCCGTGTTATTGCCTTCGAAACACATGTGAGAATCACGAACGTCTATCAGTTTTCGTTGATCGACACGCGACCATTGCATGGTATGGCACACGTCTGCGAGAAGCACGGCATCAAACTCCTTACGTACGGGACAATAGTACGTATGACTTCCAGAACTGTTCCGATCTGAGGATGGAGTCCCTATGATTGTTCCGGTCAGTGTTTCTGATCCTGAACTTTGCAGTGCGGAGGGTTCCTTGCAGATGAGTGGCTCGGAAAGCCGGAGCCCGAGGCATATCAGGGATCAATGACTCCATCACAGAGGAAGGTTGGTTCTTCGGACAGCCACTAGTTCCTCGCGGATTGCTCACGTCTGATCCGGTGGTTCGTAGTATTTAGACATGATCATCAGGGCCTGGGGAGATTGGTCGCTTTTCCAGTCACTTCTCTCCGTGTTGCGATGCATCGGAGACCGGCATAGTGGCGTGAGTATCTCAAACGTGGCGACGCGTTGGGTCCTAGACCATCCTTTCGTTGGAGCCGTCTTGATAGGTGCGTTTTGCCAACATTCACTCCCGCATGTTTTCAAAGCTCTTCAACCTACCAGGTACGCGCTTGGGGCTGTCAGCCCACACACAGGACAATGGCCGCGTCTTTAGATTCCGCCTGACCAGTGAAGACAGACAGGAAATAGAGGCTGTCCTAATTCGATCGAATGGCAGGCGGCTGATCACGACTATCGGAGACTGTGGAGCTGAATATCGCTGATCCGGGAGTTTAAGGACGCCTTCCAGGCAGTACCAGTCGTTGCATGTAGAAGCGTCATTGTTACCGAGTTCTTATTGACCGAACTCAATATATATGGCTCCTTAACTAGATTTAAACTAGCCTTACTTGATTTATTCGGTCTCTGTATTCAATTTCAATAGATAGATCAACATACTGTCCAAATCTAGTGGTTATATCATGTGACCATCAAAGTTACAAACAAACTGCTACTGGGGGAGGTAGGCACTGTTATGAGACTTGCGTGCATGGGCACTGCTAGCGGAGCTAAAAACTTACCAAATTTGGATGCAATGTAGTGTTCAAACTTACAGCTAGTTGCAAAATTGTTGGCAATCACGTCACGAGAGCCTCAAAACACAGATAAAATCATATCTCACCCAAAACTCAGCAGTTTCACATCATCTAAGTTGATAAATTCATCTTTTCGAAAGGACTTTTATTCAGAAATAAAAATTGAGAAAATAGAGTAAAAATTGATGCTGAAATAGTGAAAATATTATTTTTTGTTTCTTTTTTGCATATGCATTTTTTTTCTAAGCTCTCTGCTGGTCTAGCACCTCTCAAAATCTGTCTGAAATGATTATATGATTATATTATGATTTAGAGGCTGAATTTGAGTTGAATTGTTTGCCAGAATGTACTGCTTTGAGACATGCCTAAATTACTCAAAACTCATCATTTTCCCCTAGTCTCCCAAGCTCCAGAAAAAATTCTTACAGGTCAGATTTATATATGTAAATTTATTGCAGATATAACAGACTAGGTTTGTATATTAGCTAGGTCCTCAGCATCTACTGGTGAGCTTGGGAGATGCTGTCTAGAATAGTATATACAACCAGAAGCACTTGTTCAGCCCAGCTCTTCAGTGGATCCTACAGTAACAGGTGGTACTTAAAGCTCATGTTTTTCATCTATAGTGAATTTACATGCATGAATCTGACCTGTAAGAATTTTTTCTGGAGCTTGAGAGGCTAGGGAAAAATGATGAGTTTTAAGTAATTCAGGCATATCTCAAAGTAGTACATTCTGGCATACAATTAAACTCAAATTCAGTCTCTAAAATCATAATATAATTATATAATCATTTCAGACAGATTTTAGGAGGTGCTAAACCAGCAGAGAGCTCAGAAAACAATGCACATGCAAAGAAGAGACAAAAAACAATATTTTCACTATTTCAGCATTAATTGTTACTCTATTTTCTCAATTTTTGTTTCTGAATAAAAGCCCTTTCAAAAAGATGAATTTATCAACTTAGATGATATAAAACTGTTAAATTTTGGGTAAGATATGATTTTATCTGTATTTTGAGACTCTTATAGCATAAAAACATGTGATTGCCAACAATTTTGCAACTAGCTATAATATACATCAAGTGTACTCACTACTGGACTTAGTGGTCCCTTGCTAGACTTGTGTGATCTAACAGGTTATGAGCCTTGAACTCTAGCTATCTATACTGTTATATTTTTAAGTTTTTGTGTTTAGAGAGCTGCTATTATTGTCAGAGAAGCTTTTAGTATTCTAGACTGGCCTTTTGGTATGTTTCTAGTATTCCCATCATCTTTTGCATCTTTCTGTGCAGTTTCCGCAGTCCCAGAACCCTCTGTCTTCTTCGTTGGCTATTATTAGTGCTAAATCTCCTTAAAACTTTACTGCTTTATTGCTCTATAACCATCTAGCTATTTTTAACGTCCTTTAGCATGTTTACTCAGCCTATATAGATCTACTGTCCTGCCAAGTTTCAGTCTAATTTGTTGCAATTTGATGCTTCTATAGTCTTATCACTTTAGATTATTTTCGAACTTGCATTGTCTATTCTGAAAAATCCACTAGTCCAATCTAGACACCCTTTGGTGTGTATATAACTTCCATATCTGTGCATACTTTTATCAAGTTTTAGCTCAATTAATTGCCATTTAACTGCACTGTAGGCTGTTCTTGTACTGATAAAAATTGTTAATCACTATGTATCGATCTGCTAATCTAATCTGTATACTCTTTATACTGTTCAATTTGGCTCATTGTTCTCTATTTGTATACTAATTTGCACACTATTTTGCCTATCTGTTCCCTCTCTATGCTGCACTTTGTGTCTGGTAGCTCTAGTGTCAATTAGTGTATGACTCCATCACTATTATTGGATTAGCCTAGCCTATAGACTGTGAAGCTTACCTATCCGGCCTTAGTTTGCTGATTATAATCACTCTTTGAGTGTCTACTTAAGCCTAGAGTCTCTCTTAGTTAGCAGTGCCTGTAGAGTCTTAGCAGACCAACAGACCAGCACTATCTTACAGCAAATCTGTATATACTTTAGTAACTGTAGAAGACTGCACTGATTGACATTAATCTGTCACCTTTAGACATAAATTTGTTAGTGCTCTCTCTCTCACTGTTCACTGTTTATTTCTTTTAAGTATTATCTGTCCACTCTCATTCTGAAAGGATCCGCTCAAAACTTCGCATCACGATCGACGCGATCGGCAGATCAACAGGATCGGCACTCCAAACGTGACCAGTAACCGGCCCAGCAGCAACGCGACCAAACTACCGATCACGCGCCCAAGACAACGGTCACCGGTATCACCGGCATCAACGGCAATACACGAATGCCTAGCAACCATACATAAACCCGCAAGGCACTTAACACCGCCGACCGTTACCTTAACACCACCGACCATATACGTCCGACCCGACCCGATCAAAAGAACTCAAGAAGCGCTCTAGAACACCAGAAGTCCAGAAGTCCAGAAGCACAACTACTAAAGCCTAACACCTAATCGACTAAAGGCTAAATAAATCCCAATGGAGACGACACTGGCATTCCAGCACTGTCAGACGTGTGCCCGGACGTATATGGCTCTCTATGAGATATACTTTGTAGTATGCCATGCTACAACTGAAACTCGCAACTGCCACATCGAAATTCAACGCAGAACGCAAGAACAACTCCATGCCAATCCACCAAATCCAATAGTACCCAAGCGACATGAAGAACTCACTGTCACCACTCGAACCCCTCGAGATGCAGACCCGATAACTTGGAAGATACTAGGATGGTACAAACCAGAGCTGCATAACCCATGTCCAGCTTCTACAGTGCAAGCAAACCTCTACCTACCAAGGGATGCGAACCTGGAAACCAGACAGTTACAACTGGCACTCCAACGAAGGATATGGCATTACATTCGCGATGTTCGACTCAATGGCAAAGCATGGCTAGTTACTCGAACTCAGAGGCATCCACCAGCAGAGCACATACAGTTCCAGCTGTGTATTGGACCATACACTACACCAACTCGACATCTCAATACTGATGTCCGAGTTACACTCTCACCCTTCGGGCCAAGGGATGAACAACGGAAGGTCACATATCGAGCCGCTTACATTGCACCAAGAGCCAGAGTCCCCAACAAAGACCTCGATGTTATAATAGAGTACTGACTCATCACTCCGACTCGGAACTACATCTCAGTCAGCAATGCCACAAAGGCTCTGCAATAGTGGAGAAAATCTTACAAATCTTGGAGCAAGGTGGCACTCGGTGGCACAGCATGAGTAAGGCGATGGTGGAGCAAAGTGGAGCTGAGTGGAGTAATGTGGAAAGAGATGAGTAAGATATAGAACGGAAAATGAATTATCTGAAGAGTATAAATAGGGTTAGAAGTAGGCCCTCATCCCCCATCTTTCGATCCTCTTAACACACTGGTGATCATCGTAGCTTAAACGATTATTACTGTGTGCTTTGTACTACTACACCTCTTGGAAATACCAATCTGCTCTTGCTTACCTTGTATCTGAAAGTATCCCTTATCAGGACTACGACTAGGAAGGATAGTAAGGGGACCGCGTGGTACAGCCAGACGTGGGTAGATAGATCACCTCTGCACAACATACCGCTGCTTAGGCAAAAGGATCGAACCCGGTGTAACTCCGGACCTACACCTCTAACATTGGATCGAAAGATCACTCACTAGTTTTAACACCACCTCTCACGGGCAAGGTTCTTGGCTAGTGTTTTATCGAGGCAAGGACCATCGACCTCAAGTCCCTATCGACGCTGCTAGTTTCGAGATTAGCAAACCCATTCCCTAGGACAAGTGCACAATCCTGGAGAACACATACGACTCACTCAAATCAACCATCTACTATCATAACCCCTTCACCAACGAAGTGTATCCGATAGCAAAGGCATCTGGTTGCCCTGCAGTTGGAAGCACACAATCAACAACAACCAAAGTAGTGACAGTACCATCTACTATTGCTACATTCGACGAGAAAGGAACGGTTTGGTCTGCCGTACCTTATAACACCCCACCTGAAGCAGTACTTGAGAAGGAACGTTCATGAACCAGCCAGAGAACGGAACTGGAGGAAGTAACGGTCATAGAACGAACGAACATCCGAATACTCGAACGAACAACCAAGGCAGAACAGGACTGCAGCAGGAGCTCAATCATATCCAAGGACGACTAGCAAGATTGGAACTAGAACGTGATATTCTTTGGGGAACGAACTATCAATCAAGTAACAAATATCCACCAGTCATACGATACCTACGACAGAGGGTAGTCCAACTTGACGGAGTACAATCCAGTCTGGCTAGGGCTCAGGCAAACAACAATCTGCCGAGCGCAGCATATGCAACTACAGTTGGAAATCGACTCGAAGCACTAGAGATTAATACCAACGGACTAGGAGCACAAGTGGCAACGCTGCATCGAAACGACGACGCGCTAGATCGAGCAGTCATACTCCTGAATCAACAGGTCACCTCTGAGATAACAGTAGTACAAGAGGAAATAGGACAAATTCGCTCTACACTCAGTGCATACGAACAGCGTATCCAAGCAGTCGAGATAGCAACCACTGAACTTACAAGAATAGTTCAGGCAACTCCGAACGTTGCACAAGATATCAACAACTTACGAGAAGCACTCCTTTCACTAGGACGCACAGTCGAAGCAAGTCAGGAAGGTTATCAGGCGCTATTGACAGCAGTCAACTCAACAGAGAACACTGCAAGGAACATACTCGAGCACGCAGACTTTCTCAGGCACGAAGCTCAGCGAATTCGAGAAATATATGCACGGAACGAATGCCCTTCCGACGATTCAGTATCATCAGACAAAGAGTTATCTCAAACTCTAAGGCCATACGCACTACGAACATTTCGTGCACGAGGAATTACTATTCAAGTTCCAACAGGCGGTTCAGTAGCAACCCAAACACCAACAACGCCAGAAAACCCACCCACTTATTCGCCACCAGCAGTACCTATAGCAACATACGATAATGTCGACAACCGACCAGAGGGTACAAACGCTGGAGACTCAACTACAAACTCTTCAGACACAACTCAATAAACACAGCATCAAATTGCCGAAGTACTATGGCAAGCGAAACGAGGATATTGATCTGTGGATTAGTCGATGTGTGTCGAAGCTGGCACAACATGGAGTCAAGGATGAGGAGGAGATTGCGAAGAGTCTATTCGCAGCACTCGAAGGCAACAGTTACGATTGGTTTGCGGAGAAGCAAACATTAACATCATTCGACAACCAAGGGAAGCTCAAACCAGTACCAGCAATCATCAATGCAGCCGGGACAGGCATGTTCAAATCATTCAAGGAAATGATCGACTGGATGAGGATCCGAGCAGGACATCCGATAGTAGGAGAACAGGAAGCACTATTCCACCTACTATGCATCCAACAGAAAGGATCGAGCATCAGAGCCTACAATGACGAATTCCGACGGCTCAAAGCGAGAGCACCAGACTCACTAGATGTTACTATGCTCAAGTACATCTATGTCAAAGGACTAGACAACTGGGTCAAACGACAAGTCGAATCTGTACAGCCTGACGCTTTCGAAAAGTACAAGCTCGACGAATGGATGACATGGACAACTAACCTGGCAGACGTTGATGCAAGACAGAAGTTGATCGGAAGCCAGACATACACTCCGAGATTTAAGACAAATGGGCAATCATCATATCGACCACCAGTCCAACAGACGAGACGAGATCCAGACGCCATGGATGTAGACGCACTCCGAGGCTTGCCGAAGAAGGGAGCGAAATGCTACAACTGTGGAAAGACTGGACACTACTCAAGGAATTGCAAGGCACCAAGGAAGCAAAAGGGTTCTTCCTCAGGACAGCCAAAGAAACGAACCAATGGTCAGAAACGAAAGCCGATGACAGCACGAGCTGTAAACTTCAAGGAGACATGTCCCGATCCGCATTGTCGAAAACCAGTCCACTATGATCACATAGCATGGGCTAGAGGAGACGAATCAGCAGGATATACATGCAAGCATGACGAAGAATATCGAACCAACTTCCGCAAATCCCTAGCAAGTAAAGAGCAACAGGGAAAAGACTAAGACCTCCATCGAATGAGACTGCGCGATGTGAGTGTAACAAGGGTGACAAGAGCAATGGTTTCAACAACCAGCAATTCATACCTCCTGGGTTCAACCCCAGTGAAGCGATGTACAATAAGCAATTGCCAATACATGCATTGCATCCTCGATTACCTATTCGAGTGAAGGTTGGAATGAAGACCCTAGCAGTCCAAGCATTAATCGATTCCGGAGCAACTTGTAGTACGATTCATCCGAACTTAGTACGACACCATAACCTATTCAAGAAGAGGCTTGATCACCCTCGACCCCTGAATAACGCTGATGGAAGCCCTAACCAAGGAGGAGCAATCACACACGAGGTCTATACATTAATCTTTGATGGACCTAAGCCGCAGCCACAGACACTGGCAGTAGCGACTACAGGACAAGATCAAGTTATTCTAGGCATTGACTATCTGGCCAAAGTCAATCCAGAAATTGATTGGAAGAATCAGATATGGAATCGGAATGGTAACGCAATACCATTCGAGCTCAGTATCATACAAGCTACCAAGAAGTGAAAGCGCAGGAGGCGCAAACGAAAGCGGCAAAGGAAAGGTAAATCTGACAAGACTAGACCTAGGTAAGACACAAAGAAACAAGCTCTGAACAGAGACAACTATCGACACTCTGGAGCACCAGGAATATTATTCGCACCATGGAGGGAAAGTAACAATGGAAACCCTCAAGAGTCGAAGCCGCAAGTGAAACCAATGACACGACCAGGAACACCACAACTGGAGCAGCCAAAGAAGGCTGATGTACCAAAGAGTCCAAGCATGGAAAATATACCAGACTCTATACCAAGGCAACCATCAGAACAGACGAGTATAGTGCAACGACGAACAAGGCACATACCACGAAGGATGATCCCAGCACGGCAATTGTACCAGACATCCGAAGACGAAGTTACAGAAGTAACAGGCAAGCGCAGCCATGACGAACAGGAGGAAATAAATGACTCTCCTAAGCGATGGAAGAAACAGCCTTTAAGACAAAGAAGGCCACTACCACAGAAGAAACCAGACATCGAACAAACTCAACCTGTGCCAAAGGAAGATCCTGGGATGACAGTCTATATTCATCCACGAGAGGAACGAAGGTCAGAGAAAGTGGTAGCAGGAACGAAACGACATTGGACATCGAGACCAATACCAGTCAAGGAAGCTATCCCCACACCGAAGCGTACAAGATGGGCAGCAGAAGACAGTGATATCGACATGCAGAACGAACAGGAGACAACAGAAGACACTCCAATGCATGATATAGAGCCACTAGACATCGAAAGGCTCAGGACGACCAACCAACCAATTACCCTTACCAGAAAGGAAGAGCTCGCTGAAAAGCTAGAGCTAGACCTTAAACGAAATTGGTCACCAAGGCAGCAAGGCCAGGTCTCACAACCACTGAACAAAGCTAGTTCAGTATCACAGCAATACTCGCAGCAGAAGGCAGCTGCAGAAGGGTTACTCAGCACAGCAAAGTGAGATTGGCGGAAACTCCTACCAAAGCAAATTGCAGACTATGCCGAGGTATTTGATCCAGACAGATCAAGGAGGTTACCCAAACATACGAAATGGGATATGGCGATAAACCTCAAAGAAGGAGTACCACTACCGAAACCAAGGCCGATTATCAAGCTCACTCGAGAAGAACAGGCAGCACTCAATGCCTATGTCCAGGAATTATTGGACAAAGGATGGATCGAAAAGGTTCACCCACATGAACCATGTCCAGTAGCAGCACCAGTCTTCTTTGTTGGAAAGAAAGACGGAGGAGCACGAGCAGTAACCGACTACCGAGATATCAACGATGCCACAGTATCAGATCCATATCCTATACCGATCATGAGCGTACTACCAGAGAAACTGGAGAAAGGAAAAGTCTTCTTCACACTCGATATGCGATCAGGATACAACAACCTGAGAATTCGAGAAGGGGACGAATGGAAGGCAGCATTTAGAGTTGGCAATGCAGTCTACAAACCGAAGGTCATGATGTTTGGAATGAAGAACTCACCTGCGATATTCCAACGGTTCATGAATGACAACTTCGAATACTGGCTCAGAACAGAGGAGGCACTAGTCTACCTAGATGACCTCATTGGCCAAGCACAAACCGAAGAGGAGCATTGGACACTCCTCAGGGCAATTCTACAGAAATGCCGAGAGCTCGACATTTACCTCAAAATCGAGAAATGTCATTTCCTCCAAACCCAACTCGACTACCTGGGATTTGTAGTAGGGATGAAAGGCATCCAGATGGATCCTTACAAGCTGAAAGCGATTCGAGAATGGCCAACACCAAAAACGAAACGACAGATCCGAAAGTTCCAAGGCTTTTGCAATTTCTACCAAAGATTCATCAGGAACTATGCCGATTTATACACACCAATTGGCGAACTCATCAAAAAGGATCACAAGTTCGTTTGGACAGAAGCACAGGACAAAGCATTCGAAGCTATCAAGAAAGCATTCGAAACCGAAGTGGCACTAGCAATGCCAAAGCCTGACAAACCATATACATTGGAAACCGATGCATCCGATGTAGCGATTGGAGCAGTCTTACAGCAAGAAGACAGCCAAGGAGAACTGAGACCACTAGGTTTCATGTCGAAGACACTATCCAGTGCTCAACGAAATTATCCAACACATGATAAGGAGATGCTAGCAATCATGGAAGCACTCGGACATTGGAGACACTTACTGGAAGGAACAAAGGAACCATTAACCATCCGAAGTGATCATGCAAATCTCCGATACTTCATGACAGCTCAGAATCTGACAAGACGTCAAGCGAGATGGGCACTAGAGTTATCACGATATAACTTCAAAATTCTCCATTGGCCAGGTAAGAAGAATCAAGCAGATGCACTATCACGATGACCCGACTATATGCCAGAGGACAAGGATAACTTGGGAGTTACCTTGCTATCACCTGACATGATCGAGCAGCAGACATTGCGATGAACCGAGATCAATGGCCTATACAGACTAGAGACAGAAATGATCACTATCTCTGATCCGATTATCCGAACCATCAAGAGACATTATAACTCCGAAGAGGCGAAGCAGGAAATTATGGCAATCAAGAAGAGCAACGGCTACAGTTACAGGAATGGCTTGCACTACGTATCCAGTGCATTATATGTCCCACCATCCGCCAACCTAAAATTGTTGCTAATCCGAAGGCACCATGACCACAAACTTGCAGGCCACCCAGGAGCAGAAAAGACCATAGAGCTTGTAAAGCGAGCGTACTATTGGCCGAAGATGGAAGAGATGATCCGAGAATATACCGCATCCTGCGACATATGTCAACATGCAAAACCGATTCGACAGTTTCGAAATCCACCCCTCCAACTGTTGAAGGCACCGCATCAACCATGGGAAACCATAACCTGTGACCTTATCACCGATTTACCAGTCAGCAATGAAGGCTACAGTTCGATACTTGTTATAGTGGACAAGCTCACCAAAATGGGGAAGTTCATCCCTTGCCAGGGAATACCCAATGCTAAGCAGTTGGCATGCTTGTTCCGCCAACACATCTTCAAATACTACGGGGCCCCTAAACAAGTAATCTCCGACCGAGGTAGCAACTTCACGGCGCAATTCCTCAAGGAGTTCTGTAGACTCATCGATGTCGATTGGAAAACTAGTACAGCATACCATCCACAAACTGATGGTCAAACCGAGCGACTCAATCAAGAACTGGAGCAGTACTTACGCTGCTATGTGTCCTACCGTCAAACAGATTGGGCAGAGTACATCGATATGGCAGAATTCGCCTACAACAATTGGAAACACAGCACTACGCATCAGTCACCATTCTATACGCTGTATGGATGGCACCCTCACCTGGACGTAGCGGAAACCGGGAACTCAAACGTCCCAGAAGCAATAAATTACCTAGAGGAGCTTCGACAAGTACAGCAAGAAGCCTACAATTCGATTAGGCAAGCGAACGAGGCAATGAAGCTTTATGCAGACCTGCATCGAGGCAAACTGCCGGAGTACAAGCCAGGAGACGAAGTGTTACTAGACATGAAGAATCTCAGTCGACTGGAGCCAACAAAGAAGCTTGCAATGAAGTGGGCAGGTCCTTATAAAGTCGAGAAGGCAGTCGGACAAGTGTCATTCAGATTACGCTTACCCGAAACCCTTCCGATACACCCGGTGTTTCATGCGAGTCTTCTCAGGCCTTACAAACGAAAGGAATACCCTGGAAGACCCACTTTGGACGAACCACCCCCTATTGAAGTAGAGGGAGAAGCAGAATACGAAGTGGAGAAGATTCATGACACAAGGCGGCATCGAAACAAGATTCAGTATCTTATTCAATGGAAAGGATACCAAGAGCGTACTTGGGAGCCACTTGACAATCTCAAGAACTCCTATCAAGCGGTAGAAGACTTCCACAAAAAGTACCCTCAGGTGATGAGGCCACCAGACCTTAGTCAATGGATCGCCGAATGAAGACGAATTAGGAGATAACCACATCACGTGCACTCTACCTGATGGAGCCGACTCAGGAGCCACAATGCAAATGATGAGTAAGACCTCCAATGGCCTTACCAATCAATGACATCACAGTGGCACCTCAAGATGAAGACAGAGAGAAACAAAATAGGCAAGAGAAAGGCGATATACCAGCAGACATGGTATAAAAGACGAAGCAATTCGAGCTGAAGATCATCAACTCGAACTCAAGCAAACTAGTCAACGCTCGAAGACAACCACTACTCAACTATGCCTATCTTCAATGAACTACATGCCTTCTCTACTCCCGAAGATGCGCCTGATTGGACATTCGTACTCAGGCCACCTACTGAACGTTATCAATGGCCACAGTTCTGTAACCGCTTCAACCAAGAGAACTACGAAGAAGAGATCGTACCCCTATGCCCAGGGAAGTACTTCGATGACCTCTATGACAAGTGGCACTCAATCCATACCACCGAGAAGCAAGGTCCTAAACTCATGATACCAGACCCACCAAACGGCGAGCTGATCAGGCTTAGCAATGCTCGAACGGCATCAATTCGACGACTCAATGATGATGCATTCCTTACCTATACAGTTGAACTCGAAGTACGAGCTCTTAACGAAGGGCAAATCGACTTCAACCACGAACCAACATACAGGAACATCATGGGCATCTATCATTCAGCGGCACAAATTTGTGCATACCGACGAGACCTGTTGATCGCAATCACTAACCGAATGATGCGATGGAGCCACTACCATTCAGCAGGCAACGAGACGATGCGATACATCAACTACCTAGCTGACAAGACGGGCTTCTATGCAGTTGGAACCACGCAGTACACGACACTGCTCAATACAACGAAGTACTATGAGGGCACTGTATACCAGAGGACAATGCGAAAGCAAGGATCTCCAAACCAGACGAATGGTATCCAGATCAACGAAGTCGAACACCACATAGTCGAAGGCGAGGAAGTCAACTACGACCCCCAGTACCTCATAGAACTCAATGAGAACGAAGAAGAAGCAAGGGAGAGACTGGAAGCGACGAGACACCCAATAGACGAGGATCTAATGATCTCAATCTACCAGTATCCGAATGAGCTTTACCAACCAGACAAGATGCTTACCATGTCAATGCGAGAGGACAGCTATATGGACTTGGACGACACAGAATCAAGTGAGGAAGATGGGTCAACAGAACCACTACCAACACCAGAAGATTCAGCTCAGGCTTCACCTGCGATCGAGGAACTCGATGATATGTAAACTTTTCTTCACTCCATGAACCCCTTTCTTATGCAACCCCTTTCCATGACGCAAATGGCCAATTATGCTTTATGTTACCATCACTCCCTATCCGCTATGGTATCTATTCGCCATATTCCCTGCCAAGTCAAGTAGCAACCCTGTTGTCCCTCGGAGGCTGTCCAACAAGACAAAATCTGCGGAACAACAAGTTGCCCTTGAACCTGACAGCGAAGACTGGCAGCCTATGCATTATGCACCATCCTTTTCATGCTCAGTCGGAAGGCTGAGCCGATAAGGCATTATGCAAAGCGTCGGAGCACCAATAATGTTCCAACTCTTAGCACATGCATTATCGAGCCAGCTGCCGAATTAGCACACTATGCTTACATTTTACCTTTCTATGCAGAGGAGGAGGAGCCAAGAAGTTAACAGTCGTTGTGACGCCTTTGGCAGTATACCTGTCAAAGCGACATAACAACTATTCCTAACCTCTCTTTGTCAAATTGGGATGCCCAAGCATATCAGCTTGACAAAGTAAATATTGCGATTATCAAGCCCTCCAACTCAAACTTTATTTTCCTTACATGCATTTTGTCGCTCTGATCTAAAGGATGAAGTCATTGCTCGTGAACAAGGCTGGTCAATACAGCCCTGTCACGAGAAATACATCATGCAGATTACTGACAAATCATTATGAAACTTATGCATCATTAACTGATATGACTGTTATGTTCTTATCATTTTCATTCATACCATAATCCTTTTACATGACGCATATTTCATTTAATATTTCCTTCATATCCCTTCCCACCACCCACTACAATTCGATGTCAAACCAAGCCCCTTTCACACGATTCTCTTGCGCCGAAGCGCCTGCATTGAGGACAACCTTCAGCTCATTGGGATCAGCAGCCTCGAGATGTGGAACCTCGACCTTAGCAGCAGCCTGCTTCACAGTAGCAGCTGCAGGAATCGATTGCATTTCATAATCTTCGCTCTTCTACCAAGGATGTCAGCAATTTTGCAATGCAAAGGACAGGGCACGCACAGGGTGGCGACGATAACGCTTTATCCACCACAGATTCAGCACAAAAACTGCCACAAGGATGATCAAAACAGCAGGAACGGCGGCGACAGCTGACATATTTGGGCGACTTTGATAATGGTTTGATAGCAACACCAACTATCACAAGCCGACTCCCTTATCCGAAGCTTTCTCACGGATTAGGATGAACATTTCTCCGAAAGTCCATCTTAGAAGGGGGGTAGTGAAAGGATCCGCTCAAAACTTCGCATCACGATCGACGCGATCGGCAGATCAACAGGATCGGCACTCCAAACGTGACCAGTAACCGGCCCAGCAGCAACGCGACCAAACTACCGATCACGCGCCCAAGACAACGGTCACCGGTATCACCGGCATCAACGGCAATACACGAACGCCTAGCAACCATACATAAACCCGCAAGGCACTTAACACCGCCGACCGTTACCTTAACACCACCGACCATATACGTCCGACCCGACCCGATCAAAAGAACTCAAGAAGCGCTCTAGAACACCAGAAGTCCAGAAGTCCAGAAGCACAACTACTAAAGCCTAACACCTAATCGACTAAAGGCTAAATAAATCCCAATGGAGACGACACTGGCATTCCAGCACTGTCAGACGTGTGCCCGGACGTATATGGCTCTCTATGAGATATACTTTGTAGTATGCCATGCTACAACTGAAACTCGCAACTGCCACATCGAAATTCAACGCAGAACGCAAGAACAACTCCATGCCAATCCACCAAATCCAATAGTACCCAAGCGACATGAAGAACTCACTGTCACCACTCGAACCCCTCGAGATGCAGACCCGATAACTTGGAAGATACTAGGATGGTACAAACCAGAGCTGCATAACCCATGTCCAGCTTCTACAGTGCAAGCAAACCTCTACCTACCAAGGGATGCGAACCTGGAAACCAGACAGTTACAACTGGCACTCCAACGAAGGATATGGCATTACATTCGCGATGTTCGACTCAATGGCAAAGCATGGCTAGTTACTCGAACTCAGAGGCATCCACCAGCAGAGCACATACAGTTCCAGCTGTGTATTGGACCATACACTACACCAACTCGACATCTCAATACTGATGTCCGAGTTACACTCTCACCCTTCGGGCCAAGGGATGAACAATGGAAGGTCACATATCGAGCCGCTTACATTGCACCAAGAGCCAGAGTCCCCAATGAAGACCTCGATGTTATAATAGAGTACTGACTCATCACTCCGACTCGGAACTACATCTCAGTCAGCAACACCACAAAGGCTCTGCAATAGTGGAGAAAATCTTACAAATCTTGGAGCAAGGTGGCACTCGGTGGCACAGCATGAGTAAGGCGATGGTGGAGCAAAGTGGAGCTGAGTGAAGTAATGTGGAAAGAGATGAGTAAGATATAGAACGGAAAATGAATTATCTGAAGAGTATAAATAGGGTTAGAAGTAGGCCCTCATCCCCCATCTTTCGATCCTCTTAACACACTGGTGATCATCGTAGCTTAAACGATTATTACTGTGTGCTTTGTACTACTACGCCTCTTGGAAATACCAATCTGCTCTTGCTTACCTTGTATCTGAAAGTATCCCTTATCAGGACTACGACTAGGAAGGATAGTAAGGGGACCGCGTGGTACAGCCAGATGTGGGTAGATAGATCACCTCTGCACAACATACCACTGCTTAGGCAAAAGGATCGAACCCGGTGTAACTCCGGACCTACACCTCTAACACATTCACACCTCATTACAACTATTATATCTGAACCTGTTATCTCTAAGATACTATCTACCATCACTTAACTCAATAACAGCAATTACTCTATCTAGAAGCATAATATATGTGCTGTACTTCAAGTCAAGAAGTTGTAGCATCTAATCTCTAGTTAAAAGCTAAGCATTCTACTCCAAATAATGCTGTTTAGCTTTAGAAAGAGAAAGCTAAGTAAGCCACTGGTCTGATCTACCAGAAAAATGAGCATAGTATATAAGTTATCATACAGGACTACATAGATGATCCAGTCAAAATGTGGACTGAACTTTAAAAGATCAATAAGCAGGACAACCTAGCTGTATGTTTTAATATCTATGATGACTTTTTCAATATTACCAAGAAGAAGAATAAGTCTCTCACTAATCTGGTGAGCAGAGTTAAGCTAGTACTGCATAGGATCAGAAGCACTCATTCTACTACTCTTAAGCTTAAGGAGTTTGAGAATGAGATTGCATGTGTATGTCTAATTTATACTCTTTCTGAGGACTATGCCTCCTTTCACTCTGCAGTGCTCCTTATAAAGAAATTCAAGTGAAATAACTTTAAGGAAGTATTTGCCCAAGAGCAGTAGAACTGTCAAAAGTGTGTTTCACTTTAGCCCCAGGCCATGTTTATATCTAATACTACAAAGTCTATCTTCTCTTAAGGTGTTACTTGCACTTTCTGTAGCATTTCTAACTACACTGAGGAGAACTGCTTTATGAAGCAGGCAGCTTCCAAGAATGTATATGTCAGGGCTAAGAGGAACAGGGAAAAAAAAGGAGAAAGGACAGAAAGAGCTAAAAGGCCTATATTGCTCAAGATAAATCTGCTAAATTTACTAGCAATGCAAGTGCTTTTGACTTTACCAATCCCTATTCACCTCTTATCCTAGATGCAGGCACTAACTGAATTGCTGACACAGATGCTACTTGCTGTTTGATTATACAAATCCAGCTAGAGACTACTGAGTCTAGTAGTGAGTATACTTAATATTTATTAACAGTCTAACTATATACCTGAGTCCAGTAATGAGTACACTTAATATAGAGTACTCACTAATGGACTGTGCCACTTTTACAGAAGATTATATAAGCATCACATGATCAAGAAAGCGGATATAACAAACAATATAAATAGAAAAATAAATAAAGAATAGTAATAGTATTAGGATCACACTTCTAACACTCCCCTCTAATCTAACACTTCTGTCACATATGTAACAATATATAACACGTCTTGCTTGTGTGACATATGTCACATAGTGTAACAGATCTTATTTTGATCCTAGCATTCTGCATATCTTCTGTACCTTCACTCTACTAAGTGCCTTGATTATGATATCAGCTGGCATAATCTAAGTAAGCAAGTAATATATATTAATATAACTAGCCTCTACAATATCTCTCAACTAGTAAAAGCACAGATTCAGGTGTTTCATGCATCTATAGTGCTCAGAATTATTTGCCACAGATAAAGTAGACTGGTTATTAATGTACAGAGAGAAAGGTGTATCAAACTTATAGCTAAACTTTGTAAATAGATTTTTAAGCCACATAATCTCTTATTCTGCACTGATAGCAATGTACTCTACTTTAGTAGTAGATAGAGTGACAGAGGGCTATAACTTGCTAGCTCAGCTGATAGCACCAGTTCCCATCTTGACAACTATCTCATTTGTAAACCATCTGTTATTTTCATTTCCTCCATAGTGTTAGAGATGTAGGTCTGGAGTTACACTGGGTTCAATTCTTTTGCCCAAATAGCAGTATGTTGTATAGAGGTGACCTATCTACTCATGTCTGGCTGTACCACACGGTCTCTTTACTATCCTTCCTAGTTGTAGTCCTGACAAGAGATACTTTCAGATACAAAGTAAGCAAGAGCAGATTGGTATTTCCAAGAGGCGTAGTAGTACAAAGCATACAGTAATAATTATTAAGCTATGATGATCACCAGTGTGTTAAGAGGATCGAAAGATAGGGGATGAGGGCCTACTTCTAACCCTATTTATGCTCTTCAGATAATCCAATTTTCGTCCCATATCTTACTCATCTCTTCTCCACATTACTCCACTCAGCTCCACTTTGCTCCACCATTGCCTTACTCATGCTATGCCACCAAGTGCCACTTTGCTTCAAGATTTGTAAGATTGTCTTCACCATTGCAGAGCCTTTGTGGCATTGCTGACTGATACGTGGTTCTGAGTCGGAGTGATGAGTCAGTACTCCATTATAACATCGAGGTCTTCATTAGGGACTCTGGCTCTTGGTGCAATGTAAGCGGCTCAATATGTGACCTTTTATTGTTCGTCCCTTGGTTCGAAGGGTGAGAGTGTAACTCGGACATCAGTATTGAGATGTCAAGTTGGTGTGGTGTATGGTCTAATACACAGCTGGAACTGTATATGCTCCGCTGGTGGATGCCTCTGGGTTCGAGTAACTAGCTATGCTTTGCCATTGAGTCAAACATCGTGAATATAATGCCATATCCTTCGCTGGAGTGCTAGTTGTAACTGTCTAGTTTCCAGGTTCACATCCCTCGATAGGTAGAGGTTTGCTTGCACTGTAGAAGCTGGACATGGGTCATGCAGCTCTAGTTTGTACCATTCTAGTATCTTCCAAGTTATCGGGTCTGCACCTCGAGAGGTTCGAGTGATGACAGTGAGTTCTTCATGTTGCTTGGGTACTATTGGATTTGGTGGATTGGCATAGAGTTGTTCTTGCATTCAATATTGAATTTCAATGTGGCAGTTGCAAGTTTCAGTTGTAGCATGGCATACTACAAAGTATATCTCATAGAGAGCTATGTACATCTGGGCACACGTCTGACAGTGCTGGAATGCCAGTGTCATCTCCATTGGGATTTATTTAGCCTTTAGTCAGTTAGGTGTTAGGCTTTAGTAGTTATGCTTCTGAACTTCTGGACTTTTGGTGTTCTAGAGCACTTCTTGAGCTCTTTTGATTAGGTCAGGTCGGGCATAGATGGTCGGTGGTGTTAAGGTAATGGTCAGCGGTGTTAAGTGTCTCGTAGGTTTACATATGGTTGCTAGGTGCTTGCGTATTGCCATTGATGCCGGTGATACTAGTAACTGTTGTCTTAGTTGTGTAATTGGTAGTTTGGTCATATTACTGCTGGGCCAGTTACTGGTCACATTCAGAGTACTGATCCTGTTAATCTGCTGATCGTGTCAATTGTGATGCAAAGTTTTGAGTGGATCCTTTCACATAGTCAGTATTACAGAAGATAGTGAATAACTCAGAAGACTTAGGATTGATGATGCGCACTTCATCTCTGCTGTATACTCAAATGCTATAATCATAGTGCACTAACTTGAAGCCCATGTTCTTTATTACTGAATCTGTTAAGACCAGTGTCTTCAGATGAAGTGGCTAGTTCAGATATATAAGAACAAGTCTCTACTTTCTTCTTCTAATCTTATATAGATTGGAGAGTAGAGTAGTGAAGATTAGATTTACTAATAATAAGTGAGCTAAGGGCTCAAGTTTAAATTATTAGTAAAGCAGAGTTTTAATCAAAGGGGTACAGTTATAATTGAGAGTATAAAATAATTTTACTGAGAGACAATACTCTGCTCAGCTGATACTTATATAGACTATCTACTAATTACTTCTAGCTATAAAATGCTACTGGAACCATCTTACTATTAGACATGACAGTATATTTTAAAGCGTGTCACTATCCTTAGCTAACACCTATGTCACTACTAAGTCCTAGCATCTAGTGTCACCACCGCTTCTTGAAACCTGTGGCACATTTGAATACTTCATTTCTTATTAGGTAGGCTTCCTTCTAACCTCCATTGCTCCAATGCTTCTTTCATACTTCTTCTAATCTCATCACTTATCACATATTAATCCTTTTCATAAATTCTCTCACTAATCCTTTCTTTCTTTGCCAAGCCAATGCTTCTAGGCTACTCTGTTATATTAGCCAAACTTCTGTCACTAATCTGTGATCATAGAGGCGACTGTGATTTTAGAATTTGCAACTAGCAACACTTGTCAATCTTCTAAGATTAATCTCAGTGGCTGTGTAAAATAGGCTTCCACTCTTCTGTGCCTAGTATTAGAGGTGTAGGTCTGGGATTACACCAGGTTCGATCCTTTTGCCTAAGCAGCGGTATATTATGCAGAGGTGATCTATCTACCCACGTATGGCTGTACCACGTGGTCCCCTTACTATCCTTCCTAGTCGTAGTCCTGACAAAGGATACTTTCAGATACAAGGTAAGCAAGAACAGATTGGTATTTCCAAGAGGCGTAGTAGTACAAAGCACACAGTAATAATCGTTAAACTACGATGATCACCAGTGTGTTAAGAGGATCGAAAGATGAGGAATGAGGGCCTACTTCTAACCCTATTTATGCTCTTCAGATAATTCATTTTCCATCCCATATCTTACTCATCTCCTTCCACATTACTCCACTCAGCTCCACTTTGCTCCACCATTGCCTTACTCATGCTGTGCCACCGAGTGCCACCTTGCTCCAAGATTTGTAAGATTGTCTCCACTATTGCAGAGCCTTTGTGGCATTGCTGACTGAGACGTAGTTCCGAGTCGGAGTGATGAGTCAGTACTCTATTATAACATCGAGGTCTTCATTGGGGACTCTGGCTCTTGGTGCAATGTAAGCGGCTCAATATGTGACCTTTTATTGTTCGTCCCTTGGTTCGAAGGGTGAGAGCGTAACTCGGACATCAGTATTGAGATGTCAAGTTGGTGTGGTGTATGGTCTAATACACAGCTGGAACTGTATATGCTCCGCTGGTGGATGCCTCTGGGTTCGAGTAACTAGCTATGCTTTGCCATTGAGTCAAACATCGTGAATATAATGCCATATCCTTCGCTGGAGTGCTAGTTGTAACTGTCTAGTTTCCAGGTTCACATCCCTCGATAGGTAGAGGTTTGCTTGCACTGTAGAAGCTGGATATGGATCATGTAGCTCTGGTTTGTACCATCCTAGTATCTTCCAAGTTATTGGGTCTGCATCTCGAGGGGTTCGAGTAGTGATAGTGAGTTCTTCATGTGGCTTGGGTACTATTGGATTCGGTGGATTGGCATGGAGTTGTTCTTGCGTTCAATGTTGAATTTCGATGTGGCAGTTGCAAGTTTCAGTTGTAGCATGGCATACTACAAAGTATATCTCATAGAGAGCCATGTACATCCGGGCACACATCTGACAGTGCTGGAAAGCCAGTGTTGTCTCCATTGGGATTTATTTAGCCTTTAGTCAATTAGGCGTTAGGCTTTATGTTAGGATCAGTATTCTCAGACGGAGTGGCTAGTCCAAGCGTACCGGAACAAGTCCCTGCTTCCTCCTTTTGTACTATTGTAGCTTGGAGAGTAGAGTAGTAAAGGTTTAGATGTACTAATAATAAGCGAGCTAAGGGCTCGAGCTTGAATTACTAGTAGAGCAGAGTTTCAATCAAAGGGGTACAGTTATGATTGAGAGTACAAAATAATTTTGCTGAGGGACAATGCCCCGCTCAGCTAGCACTTATATAGACTTTCTACTAATCACTACTTGCTACCTACTGCTACTGGAACCGCCTCACCATTGGACAGGACAGTATGTTTCAGCGTGAGTTGCTACCCACCTGTGTCGACACCAAGTCCTAGCACCGAGTTGCTACCGCCCTTGTGTCGACATAAAATAAAGTGACATCACCTGTGTCCACTCCGAATACTTCCTTCCAGATTGGGTAGGTTTCCTTCTAACCTCCGTTGCTCCGAAGCTTCTTCCGTGCTTCTTCTGAGAGTTCGATTATGTCCAAGGGTGGTATCAAGTATACCGGCCAATCGACTTCCACTATGATGTAAGGGCACAAGGTCTGGTAACGATGCTGATTGATCCAAGCTCTCACGCAGACCTTCATTGCATACAGATCCCTATCGCTGAGCCATATGGTTACTTCGTGATCGTATGCGCTCATTCTGCGGTTCGGCAATGGTTGGTCTTCTGTTGTCTCCGAAGGCCCAGGTCTGTGCCGAATCTTGACATCAGCTGCTTCCTTCACCACTAACCATTCCACGAAATTCTTGAGGAGCCATTCCAAAAGAACCCAGCTGCGTTGGTATGCTAAGTAGCAATTACTGCACACCAGACTCTCGTGAACTAGACGTCTGGTTGCACCTCGTCGATAACATCTCTTCTGCAGGAGTTCGGTATACCTCGCAACATTACTGCTCTCCATTGTTCCTAGGCCTCGTATTCGTGGAGGAGGAGTATGTCCAATATGCATCCTAGCCATAGTTGACCGTATGCCTACTGAATCATCACTCTCGCTCAATTCGACTTCATTGTTCGCAGCTACCTCGTTAGGTACTGGCTGTAGTAGTGGACCTGTGTCATCCCCAGGTCGATAGCTTTGAAGCCCTTGCTCATAAGCTGGATTCAGTTGCATAATTCGGTGTGTAAATTGTCTGATACCACGCCGCATTAGCTAACCACAATTTTTGTAACATTCCTCCCCCTAAGATCCACTTCGGACTGCTTAAGGAGAGTGTGGATCCCGTTAATCGTGGTAACCCTTCATCTTCTTGCTGTTTTGCATAGGTGTCTTCCTAGCCATACGCTTCTGATGTAGTAGTCACACATTCCTCGTGACTTGGAATTGGAGTACTGTACATCCGTATTGATTAACTTGCTCAATACTTAAATGCCTCGCTGAGTGTCGGCTTCAACATACTAGATGCTTCCCAACATGCTAGGAATAGTTTAACGACTTGTTCAGGTCTTAGGCTTCAGGGTCTAAGCCTTGCTGCACTCACTATCCAAGGAGTCAGCACCCAAATTCCATCCACGTAGAATCTCATAGCTTCTGAAAGCTTTAAGCACCGTACTTTGAGTGAATGGCCTTTTTGCTGGTCTCCAATGCCACTTATGCCATTCCGAATAGGCAAAGTCGCACTGCTTGATACCTGTTCGGTTTCTCTTCTTCATACATCTGATTACCCTCTGAGCTTCAGGCTCTCCTAGCGCT
This sequence comes from Sanghuangporus sanghuang, assembly GCA_009806525.1. Lineage (NCBI taxonomy): Eukaryota > Fungi > Basidiomycota > Agaricomycetes > Hymenochaetales > Hymenochaetaceae > Sanghuangporus > Sanghuangporus sanghuang. The sequence goes on along the minus strand of VVIT01000011.1, from coordinate 1,521,153 downwards.
GAACTCAGGAACTTCACATCTTCCTTGATGATCTCGACTATCTTTCATGATATGTCGATAATATCCGCGACCTTCTTCCTAGAGGGAAGGTCCATGGTTGCCGGCCAACCATTCCTCTCATGATACTCCCGCAATATTTCTGGGGCATTGCATAACCCTTCTACAGGTTCTTAGGTATTCTCTTCCTCTGGGTAGCCGAGCCACTTAATCTGATATTCCCATTTGTTGTGCCGTTTCCTAATCTCCCGGATCGCTTCAACCTCATATTCGGTTTCTCCTGCGATGACTTCTGGTGGTGGTCTTGTTCTCTGTGCCGGATCTTTACATTCTCGATAGGGAATTAATAGTCCTGCATAAAACACCGGGTGGATCCTCAACTCCTTTGGGAGATCCAACTTGTAGTTCACCGTCCCATGCTTCGCGATAATCTGAAAAGGTCCCAGGTTCCTATCACCTAGCTTCCTTGTGGGAACTAGCAGTGTTAGGTTCCGACCATCTAACAGAACTTTATCGCCGACTTCAAATTCTGGCATCGGGCCTCGGTGTTTATCTGCAAACTTCTTCATTGCTTCGTGTGCCTGTTCTAGCGCCTTCACTGCTTGTACTTGATTCCTTTGCCTCCATGTCACATAATCTTGAGTTCCTCAGATCGGAAGCTGAAATCCATAAATAACCTCGAATGGTGTCTTGCCTGTACTAGAGTGAGTTCGACTATTGTAGGCGAATTCTGCCATAGGCAGATGTTTGTCCCAATTGTCTTGTTGCAGGCTGGAATAGCAACGTAACAACTGTTCCATCTCCTGGTTTACTCGCTCCGTTTGACCATCGGTTTGTGGATGATATGCTGTACTAAGCTTCGTTTCGATCCCGAGGGCCTGGTTCACCTGTTCTGTAAACCGGCTCACGAATTGTGGTCCTCTGTCCGAAATTACTGTTTTAGGAGTTCCGACTTTACTGTAGACATAATTGATCATTAGATCTGCAGTGGTCTTCGAGTTTGCATTTATCGTAGTAGGTATAAAGGTTCCCATCTTGGAGAACCTATCTACCACTACGAGTATAGCGTTGTGTCCTTTACTCGTTGTCGGAAGTCCAGTAATGTAGTCCATAGTAATTTCTTTGTAGGGCCTCGTCGCTATTGGCAGAGGTTGCAGTGGGGGTTGTGTCTTGCCTCTTTGCGCCTTCATCCGTTGGCACACATCGCAGGTGCGCACGTATTCTTCAACCCATTCCCTCATCTTCGGCCACCAAACTCTTCGTTCCAGTTTGTCGATAGTCTTCTGTATCCCCAGGTGTCCTGACGCCGGTGCATCATGGCACTGTCATACAATCTCTTTCTTAATTTCTTTGTCTGGTGAGATAACCAATTTATCATCCTTCCACCAATACCCTTCTTCGAACGTTCCTTCAGCTGGCTCTTTCAAACGTTCATATGCTGCTCGAATCCTCTCTCGTAGTTCTGAACCTCCTGTAAGCTCAAATACCCGAATTGTGCGCATGGGCAGAGCTGTGGTTCGAAATAACTCTGGAGGAAGTAGGACTTGTTCTGGCTGGTCTTCCTGGCCCTGTTCGTAGTCTGGCCTTCTAGATAGCGCATCTGCTCGCGAATTCTTTGTTCCTGGTCGATACTCAATTCGAAATCGAAACTGACTGAGAAATGTAGCCCATCTTGCCTGGCGACCACTTAGCTTCTGCGCTCCCATAAAATACCGGAGATTAGCTTGATCACTGATCACCCGAATTTCATGTTTCGCTCCTTCCAAGTGGTGCCTCCAGTTGCTCAAGGCTTTGACAATCGCCAGTAATTCCTTGTCCATTACTGGATAATTATTTTCAGCGTCTCGATAGGTGTTCGACCAGTATCCAATGGGATGCAAAATTTCGTCATCCCCGAGCTGCGAGAGCACGGCTCCCATCGCAAAGTTTAATGCATCGGTTTCCAGCACAATTTGCTTGTCGTGATTGGGGCATACTAGCATTGGTGCAGTGGTGAAAGCTTCCTTTAGTTTCCGAAAGCTCTCCTGTTGTCATTCTCCCCAGGTGAATGTCTTCTTGCCAGACATCAGTTCTGTAAGTGGCCTAGCGATCTTAGCGAAGCCTTCGATAAATTTTTGGTAGAAGTTCGCAAATCTGATAAACTTTCGAATGTCTCGCTTGCTTGACAGATCAGGCCATTCTTGGACTGCTTTCACCTTGTAAGGATCCATCTGCATGCCCGATTGGTTAACCACAAATCCTAAATAGTCGAGTTCCTTTTTGCCAAAGTAGCACTTCTCTGGCTTACAGAAGAAGTCTGCTTTGCGCAACCTGCGCAATACCTCTGCTAGCAGGTCCCAATGTTCCTGTTCTGTTTCTGCATAGACAATAATATCATCTAGATAAATGAGGATGCCCTGTCCAATCATGTCATGAAAGAGCTCGTTCATTGCACGTTGGAATACCGCAGGTGCATTCGTTAATTCAAACTGCATTACCATGAGCTGGTAAACTCCCATGTGAGTTCTGAAGGTGGCATACTTCTCATGCCCCAGATGTATTCGAATGTTGTTGTACCCACTTCGCAAATCCAGCGTAGAGAACCATTTCGCATGAGCCAGATCGTCCGGAAGCATATGTAATAGAGGCATCGGTTGGTGATCAGGGATGACCACTGCATTCAGCCCTCTATAGTCAATTACTATGCGATATTCCGGCTTGCCGTCTTTACCTAGCGTCTTCTTGGCTATGACGAATACTGGAGCGCAAGTGTTTGCCTTTTCTTCAGCTGGTACCTGATTTCCTACAACACGAATCCATCCCTTCTTCAGATCGTTGCGAATCCATTCTTTGACCGCTTGCTTTTCAGCAGGAGCGAGTGGATATACTGGTCCAGGTTTCGGAAGCTCTGCTCCTGGTAGGAGCTCGATCTTCATGTCCCATTGGCTCGAATTAGGTAGCCTTTTGGCAGCGTCCTTATCGAACCGGTCCCGGAACTCCCAGATTTGCTTCAGAAGAATTTCATCCATGGATTTGTTACCTGCTGGGTCTGCCAGCCTTTCATTGAGAGCCTTCTCTTGGGCATATTTTTGAGCTATGCTGTTGTACTTGAGAAGGTGTTCTCTCCTAGCTGCGACCTGTCGATCACGTCTGTATTGCATACAATGGATATAGGGTGGAGGCCTGGGTAGCCTTCCACTTCGAGAGGCGTCCTCTGCATATCTCCAGATAGCGGGCTTGTGCGATCCTAGGGTACCCTTGAACTCCGTCTCGGATCCAGCTCTTCTCTCTAGCACTTTTCCTTCCACTTTGGGCGGCCGCATAACTGAGTCAACAGGCGTGCGCCATCGGCGCCCCTTCCGCCCCTGCAAGAGCCTCTGCTCCATCGCGGCATAATTCGAAATGAACCCGTTACCATTACCGTTTGTTTTCCCTGTCAGAGCAGGGCCCTGCATTTGGTCTCCTGACCGTGGTCTTCGCGGGCGCACTTGAGCTCCCAAAGCCAGCCTACTTGATGATTGCGGCGTACTGACTTCGGCCCTGTGCTTGTTCATGGGGACTACCCTCCCTTTGGGGTGGACCACTTTCCTAGACACTAGCCTACCCTTGAACTGCGTCTCATGTCTAGTTACTCCTTGGTCTATTGTAGGAGGAGATCTCGCTAGGTGGCCGAACCTAGTATGCTGCTGGGCCTTAGTTCCCAGGCGCTCCCGACCCGAAGTACTCCTGCTTGCACTTCCGTTTCGTGTGGTGAAACTGACCGACTGCTTTTGCACTGCCAGAGCTGAGTCATTATCGCCCTCGTGCACGGATGGAGGAGTCCACTCCACCCTAATACTCCTTATTACAGGGTTCGATTCATTACCACTTCCTCCACTCTTCTGTCTTCGTACCCTGAGCGGATCAGGACTGTAATGCCCCGGCCTACCTACTTTTGGCGGCACACTAGGCTTCTTCCTCCTAGTGATATCTGATCCCTCGGCATCGACAGACATTTGCCCTTGTATTTCTGCTTGCACACTTGCTAGTGCATTGGCAAAGGTGGGCGAAGATACGTTCAAGGCATGCTCTTGAATCTGCTGAACTTGCAGATGACTCACATACAGGCTGCCGTATTCATCCTGGAGCGCTGTTGCATCAGCCCCATTGGTGATGTCCCTCATCATGGCTTCGTATTCCGCAGCATCAGCCTCCTCCAATGTGTTATAGTCATACCATTGGTGGTGATCCTTCGTTAGTCGGTATTTGTTCCCCAACTGAAAGAACTTCCACGTTCCTTGTTGCTTGACGAAGTATAGCGTGGGTGGCTTTGGTGGTTCATACATTACTGCCGGAAACCTGACTGGGGGCTCGATTTGTGTGCTGCCTCGTGTGTTATCCTCTTCTGGTGGTAAGATCGCTGGTTCCTTGGTTTCGACTTCTTCCTCCTTCTTGGTACTCTGTCCTGAATCTGCATCGCTGTGGTAGTAGACCCTAGTTTCCCATTCTTCTTCTCTTTCGTCATCCGCATCCCATTCTGGTGGGATGTACTGGGGAATTCTTCGCCATCATCTGCGCTTCCGGAGTTTCCTGGGGGCTAGGACTAGTTGTATGGTATGCAATCAGGCCGTACCTTTGAACGCAATCTCTTTGCCGCCCTTCCAGAGAGTTCCTCTTGTCCAGTCGATGGTTGGCTTATACTGTTCAAGCCAATCGTTCCCTATTAGAAACTTGTCTTCGTGAGTGTCGACCACGGCGATGTCCATTAAACCTCGTGTAATCCCTGTATCCACTATTGCTCTAACGTTCCGCGTCCATCCTCCATGATTAATCGATCCATCGGCATTCCGGATGGTATAATTACCTTCTGCAGGCACCGTTCTTAGTCCTAGGCTCTGTACAACCGTGGGACTAATAGTAGTGATCGCAGATCCGGAGTCAATCATAGCCAAGAGATTAACCTTTTTCTGCCCCTGAATGACGTCAATCGGTATAGTAGGATGGTTGGAGTTAGGTCGAGCAATAGTCCATTGGCACTTTATTTCCTGTATATCCGCTGAGCCCTCGCCAGTGTCCGATGTCAACTGGCGGCCCTTCAAAAATCCTCCTTGGAATCCTCCTCGAGGGAAATTGAAGCTCGTTCCTTACGCCTTGGTAACTTTGTTCGCTTGTCCAATAGTTCCTCCATTTCAGAATCGCTGCTAATCCCAACTTCCCGGTGTTTTAGGAAGCGGCCAGTCTTCCCAGATCATTTCCTTTGCACCCGTCTCTTGTAGTTGGTACGGTGTCCACGGCTTCCCTGTGTATCTCGCCCTACATTGTTGCAGTCCCATGCAAAGTGACCTGTTTTGCCACATGCCCAGCAAGCCCTGGAATTTTCACCTCGGGAACCCCCAGTAAAGCACCTAGACATGTCGATGTCCATAGGCTCACCCAGAAACTCAGCTGGACGATGAGCTTCTGGGGGCACTGGCATGTATGATACCACTTGCCCATCTTTAAACATGGGGGTGTACTTCCTGTTACTGCCTATTACCTTAGCAGCTATAAGACTAGCCTCCAGATTGCTAGCATTCTCTTGCCACTGGGTCAGGTCCCACTTGGGGTGGTCTGTATTCGTGAGGAGCACCTTTAGGATGGTCTGATTGAGTCCCCTCTTGTACTCATAAATCAGTGCTTGATGGTCGTAATGCTTCGGTAGTCTCATCCTAATGTCGTTAAAGGCCCTGTTATACTGCTTCACCCGCACCCGTTCCTGATAAATCGTCCTGATATTTCGCTCGGCTTCTTCTTCTAGCCCAAAAATGCCATTGTGGTTGAGCGCTAATTTGTTCCATAGGTCGTGTTCGCTGTCCCATCCACCCTTAAGATCAAGTACCCAATTCCCATTGGTATCATGATGTCCAGTGGAGACTAGCCGATTTCTGTTCACCGCCCATTTGCCGTTCACCCAAGTCTGAGCTTGACCTCGCAGACACTCCAAAATGATCTTGACCCACTTTTCTGGGTTGTCAGGATGTTTCTCATTCAACCGACTGATCATTTGGTTCTGAAAGTTCTCAAGTGACTCATAGGGGCTTCCCTTAAACAAGGGATACTTCATAATGTCTTTACTCGACATGTTGACCTAGACGAATTCAACCAACATTTTCATGAGTATCACTGAAATTCAGCACATAAATAATACATGGTAAAAGTAACTATGTTATCCAGCGAGTGCCACCTCCGCCTTTTAACTAGCTACCTTACCCTTCCTTTCCGATCAGTTCTTGGGCATCTTCCTTCCTCTTGGCAAGCTCCCAGCTCTAAACCAAGGCCTATCTCCTTTATTCCCGAGCTTCAATTCGCTCTTCGCTGCTTTTGTGTTCCTCGCTCTCCTCCTCACTTTCCCAGTCATCGTTCGCATCAAAGAAGTCTTCCGTCGAGGTGCCTTCACTGACATCCTCAGTCTGCACGCCTACATCATGAGTCTGCACCCAAACTATCTGCACCATGTTCACTACCCCCTGGATTGGCTGGCCTACAACCACTGTGGGGGCAGGCCGTGGAGGGCAGCTACTAGAGCGCAGGATAGGATCATACATAAAGTCTGAATCAGGGGAGTACTCACTCGATGCCTGGAGCCTATCTTCTCTCTCCTGAATGACTTCAGCACTTAGAGTAGGTGATCCTGGCGGCGAGTTTTCGTGGGGGTGCTGGAGTTCGTTCCTCTCGATGTAGAAGCTGTTAACCCCAAGCCGTTGGGGGCGTGCTTCGACCAGTTCTCCAGCCTCGTTCCACATCAGCTCCGGTATATCCTCTTGTTGACCAGGTGGTGGATTTTCCCAGCCATTCCCCTGAGGCCATGGTCATTGAGGCTCTTCGGGAATTACCTCTCTCAGCAACGCTTCCGCTTGCTGGTCCAGGTTTGAGGGCTGAGTGTCGGTGGAGACGTAGTCCGGGAGGTCTTCTTCTTCTTCTTCGGGTTCAACGCTTCGGCGGACTTCCTCTTCTTCTCACTGTTCTTCTACTTCCACTGCTGGCTCCAGGGATCGTAACCTTTCCAGGATCCCTCGAGCTGCTGCGTCTACCTCTGCCTGAGTGCTTATAAGCCTCTCAATGCTTTCCCTCGTCCTTCGGATGAGTGTCGGGTTGGTCCTGGCAACTTCGTTGATCGTCAGCCCTAGTACCTCAGTGGTTTCCGGTATTAGGGCACGTGCTCCATCTGTAGCCTCATCTTCCCACTGTGCACTCTCGCTCGATTCGCGGAAGAAATCCAGCCTTGGTATTTGCTCCAGCTCAGAGTCCGTCTTGGCGCTCCAGTGACGATTGACCAGGGGGTTGCCGCGACCTTGGAGTGGAGAGTCAGGACTAAGACGTATCCCTCTCCTCCTTGCTCATAAAGTCGTGTAGTCTTGTCGCATCCTGATCGTCTGCTGGACCCGACGAATTCCTTCTGTGAGCGAATACTGAGTGGCGACCTCTTCTTCTGGATTGCTAATCCGAGCTCGGATGGCCTCGGCTTGTTCGACCAAGTGACCGAGTTGGGTGTAGACATGTAGGAAGTCTGCACCGCAGAGCCAGAGGATCTCACATTGACTTTCGGCCAGCTGTTGAGAAAGGGCTGATTGACTGCCCTGGCTGGTGATGTTGATGTGGTGAGTGAGATGTCCTTGCAGCATTCCTAGAGCAAAGTTGAGCCTAGTATCCAGGCTTCCCATGGTCGCATGGAAGTCCCAACGAAATGAGTCGACAACCTGATCTCTGATGTGATCCAGGATGTGCGCCAGGTAGTTCCCAACCGTCTGCCCCTCGACCGTTAAGTTCTCCGAGAAGTCGGAGCCCATGTCGTATAGTCGAGCGACAGTAGCTGTGAGAGTTCAGAGGGACCTATCAACGCTTCCAAGTCGGAGATCAAGGGCGAGGACGGCCTGTCGTAGTCCGGACACAATTTCGTTGGTATGCCCATATGGACCGACCACTCCATCCAAGTGTCGGTGAAAAATGTCGAGTCGGTCTCGGAGGTCAGCCAGAGTGGATTCCAAACACTCTCCAGATCGGGATTGAGGTAGCGCCAATCGTCGCCGCACTTCTTGTAGTATTCTCCAAGCGCCTTGATGGAATGAGGGGCCTGCTTCTCCGATTTGCCATTCCACCCATGTCCGTAGCTGTTCAAGGCCTGGAAGAATAACTTCTCGATGTCGGAGTCGTTAAGCAGTGACGAATACCAGGGAAGAAAACCAGACGATGTAAAGTGTAAACCAGAAATAAGTCCAACCAGCTTGCCACAGTTCCATCGATGGCATAGTGTCTTTGCTAGAGCGTAGTTACCTTGGTAGACTTGAGCAAGTACTTGGTGTAGGAAGTGTGAGTGTTCGAGTAGGGTGTATTCGAACGCTTTATATTGTTGGGAACAGGTGAGGAGTTCTTGCTCTACTGGTGTTGGGCCTCGAAGTACTTCCCAATTGAGGTGTGTTCCCTTCAGTAGGCGATCTAGGTGCTTGAGCAGGACCTTTCTTCCTGTCCTCTCGTGTTTCTCGGCGGCGAATTGAATCTCCAGGGCGGATAGTATAACCGACCGGTAGGGTTCTAAAATAGGGGTGTTTGAGCGCTTCTTACCTCGATAGAAGTTTATCATGCGAAGTGCCAATTTAACTTCTCCTTCGAATGTGCGAAGTGCTCTAACAAAACTCCGATGGAGTGTGTAAGCCTGTTCGAGCTGTAAGCGATACGCTTATCGTCTTATCAGCACAGTTTTGTGTCAGGCACAGAAGAAACCCTCCCGGGGCAGAGCAATACTTACTGATCAATAGTGGGTATTGCACTACGAAACAGCAAGATTGATTATCCCAGGATTGGAGCAAAATTATAATGTTAGGATCGGTATTCTCGGACGGAGTGGCTAGTCCAAGCGTACTGGAACAAGTCCCTGCTTCCTCCTTTTGTACTATTGTAGCTTGGAGAGTAGAGTAGTAAAGGTTTAGATGTACTAATAATAAGCGAGCTAAGGGCTCGAGCTTGAATTACTAGTAGAGCAGAGTTTCAATCAAAGGGGTACAGTTATGATTGAGAGTACAAAATAATTTTGCTGAGGGACAATGCCCCGCTCAGCTAGCACTTATATAGACTTTCTACTAATCACTACTTGCTACCTACTGCTACTGAAACCGCCTCACCATTGGACAGGACAGTATGTTTCAGCGTGAGTTGCTACCCACCTGTGTCGACACCAAGTCCTAGCACCAAGTTGCTACCGCCCTTGTGTCGACATAAAATAAAGTGACATCACCTGTGTCCACTCCGAATACTTCCTTCCAGATTGGGTAGGTTTCCTTCTAACCTCCGTTGCTCCGAAGCTTCTTCCGTGCTTCTTCTGAGAGTTCGATTATGTCCAAGGGTGGTATCAAGTATACTGGCCAATCGACTTCCACTATGATGTAAGGGCACAAGGTCTGGTAACGATGCTGATTGATCCAAGCTCTCACGCAGACCTTCATTGCATACAGATCCCTATCGCTGAGCCATATGGTTACTTCGTGATCGTATGCGCTCATTCTGCGGTTCGGCAATGGTTGGTCTTCTGTTGTCTCCGAAGGCCCAGGTCTGTGCCGAATCTTGACATCAGCTGCTTCCTTCACCACTAACCATTCCACGAAATTCTTGAGGAGCCATTCCAAAAGAACCCAGCTGCGTTGGTATGCTAAGTAGCAATTACTGCACACCAGACTCTCGTGAACTAGACGTCTGGTTGCACCTCGTCGATAACGTCTCTTCTGCAGGAGTTCGGTATACCTCGCAACATTACTGCTCTCCATTGTTCCTAGGCCTCGTATTCGTGGAGGAGGAGTATGTCCAATATGCATCCTAGCCATAGTTGACCATATGCCTACTGAATCATCACTCTCGCTCGATTCGACTTCGTTGCTCGCAGTTATCTCGTTAGGTACTGGCTGTAGTAGCGGACCTGTATCATCCCCAGGTCGATAGCTTTGAAGCCCTTGCTCATAAGCTGGATTCAGTTGCATAATTCGGTGTGTAAATTGTCTGATACCACGCCGCATTAGCTAACCACGATTTTCGTAACACTTTAGTAGTTGTGCTTCTGGACTTCTGGGCTTCTGGTGTTCTAGAGCGCTTCTTAAGTTCTTTTGATCGGGTCGGGTTGGGCGTATATGGTCGGTGGTGTTATGGTAACGGTCAGCGGTGTTAAGTGCCTCGCGGGTTTACGTATGGTTGCTAGGCGCTCATGTATTGCTGTTGATGCCGGTGATACCGGTGACCGTTGTCTTGGGTGCGTGATCAGTAGTTTGGTCGCGTTACTGCTGGGCCGGTTACTGGTCACATTCGGAGTACCGATCCTGTTGATCTGCCGATCGCATCGATCGTGATGCGAAGTTTTGAGCGGATCCTTTCACTACCCCCCTTCTAAGATGGACTTTCGGAGAAATGTTCATCCTAATCCATGAGAAAGCTTTGGATAAGGGAGTCGACTTGTGATAGTTGGTGTTGTTATCAAACCATCATCAAAGTCGCCCTGTCAGCTGTCGCCGCCGTTCCTGCTGTTTTGATCATCCTTGTGGCAGTTTTTGTGCTGAATCTGTGGTTGATAAAGTGCTATCATCGTAGCCCTGTGAGTGCCCTGTCCTTTGCATTACAAAATCATTGTCATCCTTGGTAGCAGAGTGAGGATTATGAAATGCAATCGATTCCTGCAGCTGCTACTGTGAAGCAGGCTGCTGATAAGCTTGAGGTTCCACATTTCAAAGCTGCTGATCCCGATGAGCTGAAGGTTGTTCTCGATGCAGGCGCTTCGGCGCAAGAGAATCGTGCGAAAGGGGCTTGGTTTGACATCGAATTGTAGTGGATGGTGGGAAGGGATATGAAGGAAATATTGAATGGAATATGCGTCATGTAAAAGGATTATAGCATGAATGGAAATGATAAGAAAATAAAAGTCATAGCAGTTGATGATGCATAAGTTTCCTAATGATTTGTCGGTGATCTGCATGATGTATTTCTCGTGACAGGGCTGTATTGACCAGCCTTGTTCACGAGCAATGACTACATCCTTTAGATCAGAGCGACAAAATGCATGTAAGGAAAATAAAGTTTGAGTTGGAGGGCTTGATAATCGCAATGTTTACTTTGTCAAGCTGATATGCCTAGGCATCCCAATTTGACAAAGAAGGTTTAGGAATAGTTGTTATGTCGCTTTGACAGATATACTGCCGAAGGCGTCACAACGACTGTTAACTTCTTGGCTTCTCCTCCTCTGCATAGAAAGGTAAAATGTAAGCATAGTGTGCTGATTCGGCAGCTGGCTCGATAATGCATATGCTAAGAGTTGGAACATTATTGGTGCTCCAACACTTTGCATAGTGCCTTATCGGCTCAGCATTCCGAATGAGCATAAAAAGGGTGGTGCATAATGCATAGACTGCCAGTCTTCGCTGTCAAGTTCAAGGGCAACTTGTTGTTCTGCAGATTTTGTCTTGTTGGACAGCCTCCGAGGGACAACAGGGTTGCTACTTGACTTGGCAGGGAATATGGCGAATAGATACCATAGCGGATAGGGAGTGATGGTAACATAAAGCATAATTGGCCATTTGCGTCATGGAAAGGGGTTGCATAAGAAAGGGGTTCATGGAGTGAAGAAAAGTTTACATATCATCGAGTTCCTCGATCGCAGGTGAAGCCTGTGCTGAGTCTTCTAGTGTCGGTAGAGGTTCTGTTGACCCATCTTCCTCACTTGATTCCATGTCATCTGAGTCCATGTAGCTGTCCTCTTACATTGACATGGTGAGCATCTTGTCTGGTTGGTAAAGCTCATTCGGATACTGGTAGATTGAGATCATTAGATCCTCGTCTAGCGGGTGTCTCATCGCTTCCAGTCTCTCCCTCGCTTCTTCTTCATTCTCATTGAGTTCTATGAGGTACTAGGGGTTGTAGTTGACTTCCTCGCCTTCGACTATGTGGTGTTCAACTTCGTTGATCTGGATACCATTCGTCTGATTTGGAGGTCCTTGCTTTCGCATTGTCCTCTGGTATACAGTGCCCTCATAGTACTTCGTTGTATTGAGCAGTGTCGTGTACTGCGTGGTTCCAACTGCATAGAAGCCCGTCTTGTCGGCTAGGTAGTTGATGTATCGCATCGTCTCGTTGCCTGCTGAATGGTAGTGGCTCCATCACATCATTTGGTTAGTGATTGCGATCAACAGGTCTCGTCGGTATGCACAAATTTGTGCCGCTGAATGATAGATGCCCATGATGTTCCTGTATGTTGGTTCATGGTTGAAGTCGATTTGCCCTTCGTTTAGAGCTCGTACTTCGAGTTCAACTGTATAGATAAGGAATGCATCATCATTGAGTCTTCAAATCGATGCTGTTCGAGCATTGCTAAGCCTGATCAGCTCGCTGTTAGGTGGGTCTGGGATCATAAGTTTAGGACCTTGCTTCTCGGTGGTATGGATTGAGTGCCACTTGTCATAGAGGTCGTCGAAGTACTTCCCTGGGCATAGGGGTACTATCTCTTCTTCGTAGTTCTCTTGGTTGAAGCGGTTACAGAACTGTGGCCATTGATAATGTTCAGTAGGTGGCCTGAGTACGAATGTCCAATCAGGTGCATCTTTGGGAGTAGAGAATGCATGTAGTTCGTTGAAGATAGGCATAGTTGAGTAGTGGTTGTCTTCGAGAGATGACTAGTTTGCTCGAGTTCAAGTTGATGAGTCTTCAGCTCGAATTGCTTCGTCTTTTATACTATGTCTGCTGGTATATCGCCTTTCTCTTGCCTATTTTGTTTCTCTCTGTCTTCATCTTGAGGTGCCACTATGATGTCATTGATTGGTAAGGCCATTAGAGGTCTTACTCATCGTTTGCATTGTGGCTCCTGAGTCGGCTCCATCAGGTGGAGTGCACATGATATGGTTATCTCCTAATTTGTTTTCGTTCGACGATCCATTGACTAAGGTCTGGTGGCCTCATTGCCTGAGGGTACTTCTTGTGGAAGTCTTCTACCGCTTGATAGGAGTTCTTGAGATTGTCAAGTGGCTCCCAAGTACGCTCTTGGTATCCTTTCCATTGAATAAGAGACTGAATCTTGTTTCGATGCCGCCTTGTGTCATGAATCTTCTCCACTTCGTATTCCGCTTCTCCCTCTACTTCAATAGGGGGTGGTTTGTCCAAAGTGGGTCTTCCAGGGTATTCCTTTCATTTGTAAGGCCTGAGAAGACTTGCATGAAACACCGGGTGTATCGGAAGGGTTTTGGGTAAGCGTAATCTGAATGACACCTGTCCGACTGCCTTCTCAACTTTATAAGGACCTGCCCACTTCATTGCAAGCTTCTTTGTTGGTTCCAGTCGACTGAGATTCTTCATGTCTAGTAACACTTCATCTCCTGGCTTGTACTCTGGCAGTTTGCCTCGATGCAGGTCTGCATAAAGCTTCATTGCCTCGTTCGCTTGCCTAATTGAATTGTAGGCTTCTTGCTGTACTTGTCGAAGCTCCTCTAGGTGATTTATTGCTTCTGGGACGTTTGAGTCCCCGGTTTCCGCTACGTCCAGGTGAGGGTGCCATCCATACAGTGTATAGAATGGTGACTGATGCATAGTGCTGTGTTTCCGATTGTTGTAGGCGAATTCTGCCATATCGATGTACTCTGCCCAATCTGTTTGACGGTAGGACACGTAGCAGCGTAAGTACTGCTCAAGTTCTTGATTGAGTCGCTCGGTTTGACCGTCAGTTTGTGAGTGGTATGCTGTACTAGTTTTCCAATCGACATCAATGAGTCTACAGAACTCCTTGAGGAATTGCGCCGTGAAGTTGCTACCTTGGTCGGAGATTACTTGTTTAGGGGCCCCATAGTATTTGAAGATGTGTTGGCGGAACAAGCATGCCAACTGCTTAGCATTGGGTATTCCCTGGCAAGGGATGAACTTCCCCATTTTGGTGAGCTTGTCCACTATAACAAGTATCGAACTGTAGCCTTCATTGCTGACTGGTAAACCGGTGATAAGGTCACCGGTTATGGTTTCCCATGGTTGATGTGGTGCCTTCAACGGTTGGAGGGGTGGATTTCAAAACTGTCGAATTGGTTTTGCACATTGACATATGTCGCAGGATGCGGTATATTCTCGGATCATCTCTTCCATCTTCGGCCAATAGTATGCTTGCTTTACAAGCTCTATGGTCTTTTCTGCTCCTGGGTGGCCTGCAAGTTTGTGGTCATGGTGCCTTCGGATTAGCAACAATTTTAGGTTGGCGGATGGTGGGACATATAATGCACTGGATACGTAGTGCAAGCCATTCCTGTAACTGTAGCCGTTGCTCTTCTTGATTGCCATAATTTCCTGCTTCGCCTCTTCGGAGTTATAATGTCTCTTGATGGTTCGGATAATCGGATCAGAGATAGTGATCATTTCTGTCTCTAGTCTGTATAGGCCATTGATCTCGGTTTGTCGCAATGTCTGCTGCTCGATCATGTCAGGTGGTAGCAAGGTAACTCCCAAGTTATCCTTGTCTTCTGGCATATAATCAGGTCGTCATGATAGTGCATCTGCTTGATTCTTCTTGCCTGGCCAATGGAGAATTTTGAAGTTATATCGCGATAACTCTAGTGCCCATCTCGCTTGACGTCTTGTCAGATTCTGAGCTGTCATGAAGTATCAGAGATTTGCATGATCGCTTCAGATGGTTAATGGTTCCTTTGTTCCTTCCAGTAAGTGTCTCCAATGTCCAAGTGCTTCCATGATTGCTAGCATCTCTTTATCATGCGTTGGATAATTTTGTTGAGCACTAGATAGTGTCTTCGACATGAAACCTAGCGGTCTCAGTTCTCCTTGGCTGTCTTCTTGCTGTAAGACTGCTCCAATCGCTACATCGGATGCATTGGTTTCCAATGTATATGGTTTGTCAGGCTTTGGCATTGCTAATGCCACTTCGGTTTCGAATGCTTTCTTGATAGCTTCGAATGCTTTGTCCTGTGCTTCTGTCCAAACAAACTTGTGATCCTTCTTGATGAGTTCGCCAATTGGTGTGTATAAATCGGCATAGTTCCTGATGAATCTTCGGTAGAAGTTGCAAAAGCCTTGGAACTTTCGGATTTGTCGTTTTGTCTTTGGTGTTGGCCATTCTCGAATCGCTTTCAGCTTGTAAGGATCCATCTGGATGCCTTTCATTCCTACTACAAATCCCAGGTAGTCGAGTTGGGTTTGGAGGAAATGACATTTCTCGATCTTGAGGTAAATGTCGAGCTCTCGGCATTTCTGTAGAATTGCCCTGAGGAGTGTCCAATGCTCCTCTTTGGTTTGTGCTTGGCCAATGAGGTCGTCTAGGTAGACTAGTGCCTCCTCCGTTCTGAGCCAGTATTCGAAGTTGTCATTCATAAATCGTTGGAATATTGCAGGTGAGTTCTTCAATCCAAACATCATGACCTTCGGTTTGTAGACTGCATTGCCAACTCTGAATGCTGTCTTCCATTCGTCTCCTTCTCGAATTCTTAGGTTGTTGTATCCTGATTGCATATCGAGTGTGAAGAAGACTTTTCCTTTCTCCAGTTTTTCTGGTAGAACGCTCATGATCGGTATGGGGTATGGATCTGATACTGTGGCATCGTTGATATCTCAGTAGTCGGTTACTGCTCATGCTCCTCCATCTTTCTTTCCAATAAAGAAGACTGGTGCTGCTACCGGGCATGGTTCATGTGGGTGAACCTTCTCGATCCATCCTTTGTCCAATAGTTCCTGGATATAGGCATTGAGTGCTACTTGCTCTTCTCAAGTGAGCTTGATAATTGGCCTTGGTTTTGGTAATGGTACTCCTTCTTTGAGGTTTATTGCCATGTCCCATTTTGTATGTTTGGGTAACCTCCTTGATCTGTCTGGATCAAATACATCTGCATAGTCTGCAATTTGCTTCGGTAGGAGTTTTCGCCAATCTCGCTTTGCTGTGCTGAGTAATCCTTCTGCAGCTGCCTTCTGCTGCGAGTACTGCTGTGATACTGAAGTAGCTTTGTTCAGTGGTTGTGAAACCTGGCCTTGCTGCCTTGGTGACCAATTTCATTTAAGGTCTAGCTCTAGCTTTTCAGCGAGCTCTTCCTTTCTGGTAAGGGTAATTGGTTGGTTGGTCGTCCTGAGCCTTTTGATGTCTAGTGACTCTATATCGTGCATTGGAGTGTCTTCTGTTATCTCCTGTTCATTCTGCATGTCGATATCACTGTCTTCTGCTGCCCATCTTGTACGCTTTGGTGTGGGAATAGCTTCCTTGACTGGTATTGGTCTCGATGTCCAATGTCGTTTCGTTCCTGCTACCACTTTCTCTGACCTTCGTTCCTCTCGTGGATGAATATAGACTGTCATCCCAGGATCTTCCTTTGGTACAGGTTGAGTTTGTTTGATGTCTGGTTTCTTCTGTGGTAGTGGCCTTCTCTGTCTTAAAGGTTGTTTCTTCCATCGCTTAGGAGAGTCATTTATTTCCTCCTGTTCGTCATGGCTGCGCTTGCCTGTTACTTCCATAACTTCGTCTTCGGATGTCTGGTACAATTGCCGTGCTGGGATCATCCTTCGTGGTATGTGCCTTGTTCATCGTTGCACTATACTCGTCTGTTCTGATGGTTGCCTTGGTATAGAGTCTAGTATATTTTCCATGCTCGGACTCTTCGGGACATCAGCCTTCTTTGGCTGCTCCAGTTGTGGTGTTTCTGGTCATGTCACTGGTTTCGCTGGCGGCTTCGACTCTTGAGGGTTTCCATTGTTACTTTCCCTCCATGGTGTGAATAGTATTCCTGGTGCTCCAGAGTGTCGATAGTTGTCTCTGTTCAGAGCTTGTTTCTTTGTGCCTTGCCTAGGTCTAGTCTTGTCAGATTTACCTTTCCTTTACTGCTTTCGTTTGCGCCTCCTGCGCTTTCGCTTCTTGGTAGCTCGTATGATGCTAAGCTCGAATGGTATTGCATTACCATTTCGATTCCATATCTGATTCTTCCAATCAATTTCTGGATTGACTTTGGCCAAATAGTCAATGCCTAGAATAACTTGATCTTGTCCTGTAGTCGCTACTGCCAGTGTCTGTGGTTGTGGCTTCGGTCCATCAAAGATTAATATATAGACCTTGTGTGTGATTGCTCCTCCTTGGTTTGGGCTTCTATCGGCATTATTCAGGGGTCGAGGGTGATCAAGCCTCTTCTTGAATAGGTTATGGTGTCATACCAAGTTCGGATGAATCGTACTACAAGTTGCTCTGGAATCGATTAATGCTTGGACTGCTAGGGTCTTCATTCCAACCTTCACTCAAATAGGTAATCGAGGATGCAATGCATGTATTGGCAATCGCTTATTGTACATCGCTTCACTGGGGTTGAACCCAGGAGGTATGAATCGTTGGTTGTTGAAACCATTGTTCTTGTCACCCTTGTTACACTCACATCACGCAGTCTCGTTCGATGGAGGTCTTAGTCTTTTCCCTGTTGCTCTTTACTTGCTAGGGATTTGCGGAAGTTGGTTCGATATTCTTCATCATACTTGCATGTATATCCTGCTGATTCGTCTCCTCTAGCCCATGCTATATGATCATAGTGGACTAGTTTTCGACAATGCAGATCGGGACATGTCTCCTTGAAGTTTACAGCTCGTGCTGTTATCAGCTTTTGTTTCTGACCATTGGTTCGCTTCTTCGGCTGTCCTGAGGAAGACCCCTTTTGCTTCCTTGGTGCCTTGCAATTCCTTGAGTAGTGTCCAGTCTTTCCACAGTTGTAGCATTTCGCTCCCTTCTTCAGTAAGCCTTGGAGTGCATCTACATCCATGGCGTCTGGATCTCGTTTCATCTGCTGAACTGGTGGTCGGTATGATGATTGCCCATTTGTCTTGAATCTCGGAGTGTATGTTTGGCTTCCGATCAACTTCTGTCTTGCATCAACGTCTGCTAGGTTGGTTGTCCATGTCATCCATTCGTTGAGCTTGTACTTTTTGAAAGTGTCAGGCTGTACGGATTCGACTCGTCGTTTGACCCAGTTGTCTAGTCCTTTGACATAGATGTACTTGAGCATAGTAACATCTAATGAGTCTGGTGCTCTCGCCTTGAGCCATCGGAATTCGTCATTATAGGCCCTGATGCTTGATCCTTTCTGTTGGATGCATAATAGGTGGAATAGTGCTTCCTGTTCTCCTACTATCGGATGTCCTGCTCGGATCCTCATCCAATTGATCATCTCCTTGAATGATTTGAACATGCCTGTCCCAGCTGCATTGATGATTGCTGGTACCGGTTTGAGCTTTCCTTGGTTGTCGAATGATGTCAATGTTTGCTTCTCTGCAAACCAATCATAACTGTTGCCTTTGAGTGCTGCGAATAGACTCTTTGCAATCTCCTCCTCATCCTTGACTCCATGTTGTGCCAGCTTCGACACACATCGACTAATCCACAGATCAATATCCTCGTTTCGCTTGCCATAGTACTTCGGCAATTTGATGCTATGTTTATTGAGTTGTGTCTGAAGAGTTTGTAGTTGAGTCTCCAGCGTTTGTACCCTCTGGTCAGTTGTCGACATTATCGTATGTTGCTATTGGTACTGCTGGTGGTGAATAAGTGGGTGGGTTTTCTGGTGTTGTTGGTGTTTGGGTTGCTACTGAACCGCCTGTTGGAACTTGGATAGTAATTCCTTGTGCACAAAATGTTTGTAGTGCATATGGCCTTAGAGTTCGAGATAACTCTTCGTCTGATGATACTGAATTGTCAGAAGGGTGTTCGTTCCGTGCGTATATTTCTCGGATTTGCTGAGCTTCGTGTCTGAGGAAGTCTGCGTGCTCGAGTATGTTCCTTGCAGTGTTCTCTGTCGAGTTGACTGCTGCCAATAGTGCCTGATAACCTTCCTGACTTGCTTCAACTGTGCATCCTAGTGAAAGGAGTGCTTCTCGCAAGTTGTTGATATCTTGTGCAATGTTTAGAGTTGCCTGAACTATTCTTGTAAGCTCAGTAGTTGCTATTTTGACTGCTTGGATACGCTGTTCGTATGCACTGAGTGTAGAGCGAATTTGTCCTATTTCTTCTTGCACTACTGTTATCTCTGAGGTGACTTGTTGGTTCAGGAGTATGACTGCTCGATCTAGTGCATCGTCGTTTCGATGCAGTATTGCCACTTGTGCTCCTAGTCCGTTGGTATTAATCTCGAGTGCTTCGAGTCGATTTCCAACTGTAGTTGCGTATGCTGCGCTCGGCAGATTGTTGTTTGCCTGAGCCCTAGCCAGAATGGATTGTACTCTGTCAAGTTGGACTACCCTCTGTTATAGGTATCATATGACTGGTGGATATTCGTCGCTTGATTGATAGTTCGTTCCCCAGAGGATATCGCGTTCTAGTTCCAATCTTGCCAGTCGTCCTTGGATATGGTTGAGCTCTTGCTGCAGTCCTGTTCTGCCTCGGTTGTTCGTTCGAGTATTCAGATGTTCATTCATTCTATGACCATTACTTCCTCCAGTTCCGTTCTCTGGCTAGTTCATGAATGTTTCTTCTCGAGTACTGCTTTAGGTGGGGTGTTATAAGGTACGGCAGACCAAACCGTTCCTTTCTCGTTGAATGCAGCAATAGTAGATGGTACTGTCACTACTTTGGTTGTTGTTGATTATGTGCTTCCAACTGCAGGGCAACCAGATGCCTTTGCTATCGGATGCACTTCATTGGTGAAGGGGTTATGATAGTAGATGGTTAATTTGAGTGAGTCGTAAGTGTTCTCCAGGATTGTGCACTTATCCTAGGGAATGGGTTTGCTAATCTCGAAACTAGCAGCGTCGATAGGGACTTGAGGTCAATGGTCCTCACCTCGATAAAACACTAGCCAAGAACCTTGCCCATGAGAGGTGGTGTTAAAACTAGTGAGTGATCTTTCAATCCAATGTTAGAGGTGTAGGTCCAGAGTTACACCGGGTTCAATCCTTTTGCCTAAGCAGCGGTATGTTGTGCAGAGGTGATCTATCTACCCACGTATGGCTGTACCACGTGGTCCCCTTACTATCCTTCCTAGTCATAGTCCTGACAAAGGATACTTTCAGATACAAGGTAAGCAAGAACAGATTAGTATTTCCAAGAGGCGTAGTAGTACAAAGCACACAGTAATAATTGTTAAACTACGATGATCACCAGTGTGTTAAGAGGATCGAAAGATGAGGAATGAGGGCCTACTTCTAACCCTATTTATGCTCTTCAGATAATTCATTTTCCATCCCATATCTTACTCATCTCCTTCCACATTACTCCACTCAGCTCCACTTTGCTCCACCATTGCCTTACTCATGCTGTGCCACCGAGTGCCACCTTGCTCCAAGATTTGTAAGATTGTCTCCACTATTGCAGAGCCTTTGTGGCATTGCTGACTGAGACGTAGTTCCGAGTCGGAGTGATGAGTCAGTACTCTATTATAACATCGAGGTCTTCATTGGGGACTCTGGCTCTTGGTGCAATGTAAGCGGCTCGATATGTGACCTTCCGTTGTTCATCCCTTGGCCCGAAGGGTGAGAGTGTAACTCGGACATCAGTATTGAGATGTCGAGTTGGTGTAGTGTACGGTCCAATACACAGCTGGAATTGTATGTGCTCCGCTGGTGGATGCCTCTGGGTTCGAGTAACTAGCCATGCTTTGCCATTGAGTCAAACATCGCGAATGTAATGCCATATCCTTCGCTGGAGTGCCAGTTGTAACTGTCTGGTTTCTAGGTTCACGTCTCTCGGTAGGTAGAGGTTTGCTTGCACTGTAGAAGCTGGATATGGATCATGTAGCTCTGGTTTGTACCATCCTAGTATCTTCCAAGTTATTGGGTCTGCATCTCGAGGGGTTCGAGTAGTGATAGTGAGTTCTTCATGTGGCTTGGGTACTATTGGATTCGGTAGATTGGCATGGAGTTGTTCTTGCGTTCAATGTTGAATTTCGATGTGGCAGTTGCGAGTTTCAGTTGTAGCATGGCATACTACAAAGTATATCTCATAGAGAGCCATGTACATCCGGGCACACATCTGACAGTGCTGGAAAGCCAGTGTCGTCTCCATTGGGATTTATTTAGCCTTTAGTCAATTAGGCGTTAGGCTTTAGTAGTTGTGCTTCTGGACTTCTGGGCTTCTGGTGTTCTAGAGCACTTCTTGAGTTCTTTTGATCGGGTCGGGTTGGGCGTATATGGTCGGTGGTGTTACGGTAATGGTCGGCGTTGTTAAGTGCCTCACGGGTTTACGTATAGTTGCTAGGCGCTTGCGTATTGCTGTTGATGCCGGTGATACCGGTGACCATTGTCTTGGGCGCGTGATCAGTAGTTTGGTCGCGTTACTGCTGGGCCGGTTACTGGTCACGTTCGGAGTGCCGATCCTGTTGATCTGCCAATTGCGTCGATCATGATGCGAAGTTTTGAGCGGATCCTTTCACCTAGTTACTATTGCAATATCCAATAGCTATAGTTCAGTGCCTATTGTTAATCTGATCCACTGACTAATGTATCAAGGGCTACACCATTTATCGACTGTGATAACCTCTGGTTCTAAGTTTCACTAGGTCTTTAGAATACCTTCCAAGGCTTCTTCCAAGAGTTTGAGAATGTCTGAGGGCAGTAAAAAGTATACTGGCCAATCAACTTCTACTGCAGTGTAAGAGCATAAGGTCTGGTAATGATGCTGATTGATCCAAGCTCTCATACAGACCTTTGATGCATATATATCCCTATTGCTAAGCTATATGATTACTTCATGATTATATGCACTCATTCTGTGATTTAATAGTAATTGGTCTTCTGTTTATTTCAAAGGTCTGAGCTTATATTGAATCTTGACATTGGCTACCTCCTTCACCATTAACTATTTTACAAAATTCTTGAGGAGCTATTTCAAAAGAACTTAGCTGTGTTGATATGCCAAGTAGCAATTGCTGTACACCAGACTCTTATAAACTAGATGTCTAGTTGCATCTTATTAATAATATATTTTCTGTAGGAGTTTGGTATACCTCATGATATTACTAGTCTTTATTGTTCTTAGGCCTCTTGTAGATGAAGGAGTATGCCCAATATACATCCTAGCTATTGTTGACTATTGTAATGTGTAGAGTTGGTGTAAGTGGACAATCAGACTAAGTCTGTAGGTGCGATCCTAACAGGCTAGAGTGTTTAATTCTATAAGTGAGCGAGCGAGAATGAATTGAAACAACCAATCAGAGAAGGGTGATCCAAAAGGCAACCTTGGGATAGATGATAAGTCAACTTGTATTTGTTAACTCACTGTCACATAAGTGAGGGATCAAGCTGAAGTAGTCTGGAGTATGATATGGTATAGCTAAAGATGTACAGCTGAGTATATGCAAGTGATATGAATAAAGTAGCCAGATGCCTGTATAAAACCAATGGAGAACGAGTGTAGCTGGGCTTCTGTGCTCTACTAAGAGGTGAAAGAGTTGCTGGCAGAGTTTGTTGTGACAATCTGAGATACTGCTTCAATCTGCAATATTGTCAGGGACTAAGTCAAGTCATAAACAGATTACAGAAGAGTGAGGTCTAATCTTGGAGGACTTAAACTAGACTAAACATAGAAGAAAGCACACTTCAGAGAAATATTTTCCTTCCTCTAATAAGATAGAAAAGGCTCAGAGTGTCTAAAATAACTTTAGAATAACAGAGGCTGGTGCTCAGTGGATGTCTAGAGGTCTCTATATTCATCTCTACTTTGTCTCTACTATATTAGGGTGTTTATATAGACTGCCAGATAGCAAAATAAGATCAAAACAAGTGATCTAAGATCATAAGTCGAATTGAAAACAGGAGAGAGATAAAACAAAGAGGAAAACACAGCAAGAAGCGGAGACCAACACAATGAGAGTTAGAATACAGACAGATGAAGAGAAAAATATGATAAACAGCAGGGACTGATGTGATGAGGGTTGGAAATACAGTAAGGAACTATGAAATGAACTGAAAACTGTCCACAAAGGGTCCTCTGAGAGGTACACTTGAGTGGATGAGCAAGATATCTCTCTTTCTCATACAGTAACATCCAATTGGCAGAAGCCAAATAGGAGTCCAAACTTCAAAGTCCACTTTGAAAGCAGCTGAGGAATGGAGTGCATCTTGTGTATATTGTGAAATAAGGTATACGACTGTCTACTAGCCCCAGACACTTTGGGATGGTCTTTAGCTATGTTGGCCATTAGATCTAGGGGCCTTCAGGAGGGGTGAGTTAAGACTTCAGGAGGTTGACATTTGCTATATTGGGCTAGAGTGAATATTGGCTGGTGTGACAATATCGAATATATACAGTAAATAGTAGCAAGGCACCTACAGCACAGTATTAGTGAGTATTCGGGATCTTGAAATATGATATATGTGTAGAGAAGATGAAGTGGCCTGGGCCAGAAGTATATGTCGAAGTCTCGGGCAAGTTCTAAGGTATATTGAACTGCTTAGTAAGAGTCATAAGGGTCGTATGTACTCTATAAAACTGTTGGAGTCTCTGTATGGTGTTATACCAGTATGTTGAACACTGAAGGGTATGTACTAGGAGATTTGCTAATGCTCAGGATAGCACTGTGTGCTACACCATATGCCTAATGAATTATTACTCTTACTTGAATTGTCCTTGTTGTTTACAGTTACCTCACTAGGTACTAGCTGTAATAGTAGATCTGAGTCATTCTCACTTTGATAGCTTCAAAGCCCTTACTCATATGCTGGATTAGGCTGCATGATCCGATGTGTAAATTGTCTGATACCACACTGCATTAGATAACTATGATTTTCATAATATTCCTCCCCCTAAGATCTACTTTGGCCTGCAAGAAAAGTGTGGATCCAGTTAATTGTGGTAATCATAATCTTGCTGTTTTGCCTAGATGCCTTTTAAGCTAGCTTCTTTTGATATAGTAGTTGCACACTCCTCTTGTTCTGGAGTTGCAAACCTGTACATCTGACATGTACTAGTTACCCCTTCCTCTTGTCTAGAAATTGGAGTATTGTATATCCATATGAATAGA
This sequence comes from Sanghuangporus sanghuang, assembly GCA_009806525.1. Lineage (NCBI taxonomy): Eukaryota > Fungi > Basidiomycota > Agaricomycetes > Hymenochaetales > Hymenochaetaceae > Sanghuangporus > Sanghuangporus sanghuang. The sequence goes on along the minus strand of VVIT01000011.1, from coordinate 1,497,238 downwards.
GATCATTCCTTGATATTCAAGGCCTCGCTGAGTGTTAGCTTCAACATATTAGATGCATCCCAGTATGCTAGGAATAGTTTAATGATGTGTTTAGGTCCTAGGCTTCAGAGTCTAAGTCTTGCTGCACTCACTATCTAAGGAGTCAGTACCTAGGTTCTATCCAAATAAAATCCTACTCCCTCTATAGAATGGATATGTTATACTTTGAGTGAATAGTCTTTTTGCTAGTCTCCAATACTGCTTATACCATTCTGGATAGGCAAAGTCATGCTACTTGATACCTATTCTACTTTAGTACTTTCTTTATCTGATTATCTTCTGAGCTACAGACTCTCCTGGTACTGTACTCTGAAACTTCACATCTTCCTTGATGATGTTGACAATCTTCTAAGATATGTCAATAATATCTGCAACCTTCTTCCTAGAGAGAAGGTTTATAGTTTTTGGCTAATCATACCTCTTGTGATACTCCTGCAATTTTTCTGAGGCATTACATAACCCTTCTACAGGTTCCCAGGTATTCTTTTCCTCTGCGTAGCCAAGCCACTTAATCTAGTATTTCTATTTATTGTGCTATTTCCTAATCTCCCAGACTGCTTCAATCTCATATTTGGTTTCTCTTATAATAACTTCTGATAGTGGTCTTGTTCTCTGTGCTAGATCTTTGCATTCTTGATAGAGAATTAATAGTCCTATATAAAACACCGGGTGGATTCTCAACTCTTTTAGGAGATCCAACTCATAATTAACTATCCTATACTTTATAATAATCTAATAAGGTTCCAGGTTCCTATCACCTAACTTCCTTATGAGAACTAGTAATATTAGGTTCTGACTATCTAATAAACTTTATTGCCAACTTTGAATTCTGGCATTGGGCCTTAGTATTTATCTTCAAACTTTTTTATTGCTTCGCATATCTATTCTAGCACTTGTACTGCTGCATCTTGATTTCACTTGCACATCACTACATAGTTTTGAGTTTCTTAGATTAAAAGTTTGAATCCTATTTTAGACTGAATCTATAAACCAATTCAAATAGTGTCTTACCAGCACTAAAGTGAGTTCAACTGTTGTAGGTGAATTCTGCCATGGGCAGATATTCATCCCAATTATCTTATTGTAAGCTGGAATAGTAACATAATAACTGTTCCATTTCTTGATTTACTTGCTCTATTTGACCATCTGTCTGTAGATAATATGCTATACTAAGCTTTGTTTTGATTGATAGAATTAAAGTAAGATGAGTATTATATGACTTACAATCAAAGCAAGTATCTCACACTGTCAAGAGTTATTAAGCAATATCAAAGAATCAGGTGGTGATAGCTATCAAGCTAGTGTGTTATGAGAGAAGATTCCAACTCACTGTGAGGATGTTCGGAGAGATGAATTGAACTAGAACTCAGGATGGCTCATTTGGCCTCCTTTTATACTCTACAGGTGTGGCTATGCTAGGCTATTACTATAACTATCTATGTCAGTCTTTGTGTTATCTACTTTCCTTTCCTTATCAATTCTTTTTGTTCATTGTCAATTTCTACAGTTCCTACTCAATTCCAATAGTACTGTATGTTCTAATAGCTAACTGTCTACAATACCTAGCCAACATAGAGAGCTGGCTACCACCAAAGCAGTTTAGTGGACGCCAAGGCCATGCAGTATACGATGCAGCTATTTTCCTCACCGGCTTTGTGAAAACAGCCTAGAGAAGGAACTTGAAATGCTCTGCTATAGCGGTGGACATTCAAGGCTTCTTCGACAAGGTCAAACCAGCACCTCTATGCGACACTCTAGATGCATTAGAATGCTCACAGGACACGAACGTCTAGGTACTCTCTTTTATGTGCAACCATGAAGTGACCTTTGCTTTCGACGGCACCACTCTGGATCCTCAACCCAAACCCAATGTTGGTACCCCACAGGGATCACCAGTCTCACCAATCCTTACCACCATCTACACAAGAAAGGCCCTCAAAGTCGCTCAGAGAATACTGCGAATGTTGATCCTTGCCTATGTCAACAACCACCTTATCGTCACCTGGTCCAACGATTACAAGGAAAACTGCCAAGTCCTAGCTAAAACCTGCAGACTGCTGCGAGACCAGCTCCGCAAAATCAATATGGATATTGAGGCCGACAAGTCTGATGCCATACACTTCCAGAAACCCAAAATCTGAGAAGGAGTCGACAATAATTTAAACGTCACACTCGAGGATGCTGTCGTCAAGCCCAAAAACCCAATGAGATAGCTAGGTATATAGTTTGACCCTCAACTTAGCTTTAGGGATCATGCCGAACGGATGTGCAATAAAGCCCTCTCCACCCTGGCCACCATGAAACTCATCGCCAACATCCAATGAGGAATGTCCCCAGTCCTCATCAGACGCCTCTACACTTTGTATGTACACTCTGTACTGATGTGGGGAGCCACAATATAGTACCACGGTGTTTGTCAGAAGACAGTCACCCAAACTCTATAGAGCATATAAGATGCAGGCACCAAATGGCTCCTAGGAGTCTACAAAGGTGCAAACACAGTAACTGCCAGTTTTTTCTCTTCTCTCCCCCCCCCTTAAATTCTCTCTCGAACTAATAAAGACCAAAGCCGCCATCAGACACTAAAGAACCCTGCACCACTTCAGTTTAAAAACTCTCTCTTCTCTATTATTAAGACAAATTGGTACAAAAAGTAGTCTAATTTCTCTTTCTTTCAGAGACTGAGTGCTGATTGCCCAACCAGTTCCAGTGTACATGCACGCCCCATGGGAAGACCCTCTCGTGTTTACGCAAGGAAGAGTCCACTTCCACATCCCCAAACAATCTACTGACTCCGACACATGGCAGCAATACATCTGCACCATGGAGGAACTCACCCTCAACCAAGAGGCCCTGCTAGTATTCACGGACAGCTCCCATATGAAAGTGCGGGGGAGGGACCAAGCAGGTACAGTGTCACTCATTTGCCTAGGAGGGAAAACTCTCACCAAGCAAAAACTACCAGCAGCGGCCAAAACCACAGCAATCGACTGCAAGATCATGACACTTATGACCACCCTGGTGTGGGTGGCGCGCCGCTTTTGTGGAACTCTCATACTATTGGAGGAAATCTACTTTCTCGTGGACTCCCTGGCAGCCCTAAACTTGGTGAGGAAGTGGCCTAGCGCTCCTGGCGCACACCGACTCTCTATATAGAAGAAAGGCATACAACAACTCCTGAACTCCTACCTAGACCTGCAGATCCACTTCCACTGGTGCCCGGGACATGCGGGCATCAACAAAAATAAGTTGGCAGACCAGCTGGCAAAGGAGGCCACAGAACTACCACACACCAGCAAACCTCCCTCACTCTCTGCACTAAAGGAGGAGGCCACCAACAAACTCACCAAGGCATGGACCAACCTCTTCAAACTCCACATCAAAGACAACCCTACACTTCTAGTAGGGGATGGACTGCCCACCAGAAAACCACACAAACTCCTCAAGCTGGCCCTCAAGCGGAGCAAAATCACCTATGTCGCACAACTCCTATGCAATGTGGAACCCTTTGGGGGCTACTTCAAATGCTTCCCCAGCATGTACTACTACCGACAGGGGATCACGATCCACTGCAGATGGCACAATCACCCCCTGTGGCCAGTCCAAACTGTGGCCCATATCTTGGGAGGCTGCAAAGTACTCACTGAGATGGTACACAACAGCTGGCCTGATGATGCTCCTCTGCCCACCCACTACACCGAGTGGGGCCAGGACCATAACCTAGCCACCCTAGCAGATTGGCTAGACTGAACAAAACCCTTCTTCCTCATGTGGGCAGAATCACACGAAGCTATTGCTGCAGTGTTTGCCCACATAGTTGAAGAAGGACTGGACATGCACAACAACCACATTGACCTGGAGGTCTGCACACCTACACACTTGAGGAACTGGATCCAGTGGCAGAGGTGCCACTGGATTGGGCATGGCAACTCTAAAAGGTCTGCTTTCTTTCTATCTTAAGTAATATATCATATATTATCCTTCACCGGCCCCCTTGTCCAAAAACAGCCATCCCCCCACAACCCTCCTATGCATGTTTTTATGTTTCTATGCTTATGGTCTCGCGCCCGTACATACTGTATCAATAGCACGTAGATAGTCTCCTTATTTTGTTATATTTCTTGCTTCACCTTTCTTCGTGCGCCATTTCTGTTGTCCTTTCTCACTCTTACCCCGACTCTCTAGATACGTGGCCACGGCCGACCACCATACTACCCCCACCTCCCTGCATATATTTCCACACCTCTCTTAAAGACCCACACACTGAAAGGATTCGCTCAAAACTTTGCATCACGATCGACGTGATTGGCAGATCAACAGGATTGGCACTCCGAATGTGACCAGTAACCGGCCCAGCAGTAATGCGACCAAACTACCGATCACACACCCAAGACAATGGTCACCGGTATCACCGGCATCAACGGCAATACGCGAGCACCTAGCAACCATATGTAAACCCGCAAGGCACTTAACACCGCCGACCATTACCTTAACACCACCGACCATCTACGCCCGATCCGACCCGATCAAAAGAACTCAAGAAGCGCTCTAGAACACCAGAAGTCCAGAAGTCCAGAAGCACAACTACTAAAGTCTAATGCCTAATTGACTAAAGGCTAAATAAATCCTAATGGAGATGACACTGGCATTTCAGCACTGTCAGACATGTGCCCGGACGTACATGGCTCTCTATGAGATATACTTTGTAGTATGCCATGCTACAACTGAAACTCGCAACTGCCACATCGAAATTCAATATTGAATGCAAGAACAACTCCATGCCAATCCACCAAATCCAATAGTACCCAAGCGACATGAAGAACTCACTGTCACTACTCGAACCCCTCGAGATGCAGACCCGATAACTTGGAAGATACTAGGATGGTACAAACCAGAGCTGCATGACCCATGTCCAGCTTCTACAGTGCAAGCAAACCTCTACCTACCGAGGGACACGAACCTAGAAACCAGACAGTTACAACTGGCACTCCAGCGAAGGATATGGCATTACATTCGCGATGTTTGACTCAATGGCAAAGCATGGCTAGTTACTCGAACCCAGAGGCATCCACCAGCGGAGCACATACAATTCCAGCTGTGTATTGGACCGTACGCTACACCAACTCGACATCTCAATACTGATGTCCGAGTTACACTCTCACCCTTTGGGCCAAGGGATGAACAGCGGAAGGTCACATACCAAGCCGCTTATATTGCACCAAGGGCCAGAGTCCCTAATGAAGACCTCGACGTTATAATGGAGTACTGACTCATCACTCCGACTCGGAACTACGTCTCAGTCAGCAATGCCACAAAGGCTCTGCAATAGTGGAGACAATCTTACAAATCTTGGAGCAAGGTGGCACTCGGTGGCACAGCATGAGTAAGGCAATGGTGGAGCAAAGTGGAGCTGAGTGGAGTAATGTGGAAGGAGATGAGTAAGATATGGGACAGAAAATGGATTATCTGAAGAGCATAAATAGGGTTAGAAGTAGGCCCTCATTCCCCATCTTTCGATCCTCTTAACACACTGGTAATCATTGTAGCTTAACAATTATTACTGTGTGCTTTGTACTACTACGCCTCTTGAAAATACCAATCTGCTCTTGCTTACCTTGTATCTGAAAGTATCCCTTGTCAGGACTACGACTAGGAAGGATAGTAAGGGGACTGCGTGGTATAGCTATACGTGGGTAGATAGATCACCTCTGCACAACATACCGCTGCTTAGGCAAAAGGATTGAACCCGGTGTAACTCTGGACCTACACCTCTAACATTGGATTGAAAGATCACTCACTAGTTTTAACACCACCTCTCATGGGCAAGGTTCTTGGCTAGTGTTTTATTGAGGCGAGGTCCATCGACCTCAAGTCTCTATCAATGCCGCTAGTTTCAAGATTAGCAAACCCATTCCCTAGGACAAGTGCACAATCCTGGAGAACACATACATCTCACTTAAATCAACCATCTATTATCATAACACCTTCACCAATGAAGTGTACCCGATAGCAAAGGCATCTGGTTGCCCTGCAGTTGGGAGCACACAATCAACAACAACCAAAGTAGTGACAGTATCATCTACTATTGCTACATTTGATGAGAAAGGAATGGTTTGGTGTGCCGTACCTTATAACACCCCACCCGAAGCAGTACTTAAGAAGAAACGTTCATGAACCAGCCAGAGAACGGAACTGGAGGAAGTAATGGTCATAGAATGAACGAACATCCCAATACTTGAATGAACAATCAAGGCAGAACAGGACTGCAGCAGGAGCTCAACCATATTCAAGGACGACTGGCAAGATTGGAACTAGAATGTGATATTCTTTAGGGAACGAACTATCAGTCAAGCGACGAATATCTACCAGTCATATGATACCTACAACAGAGGGTAGTCCAACTTGACAGAGTACAATCCATTCTGGCTAGGGCTCAGGCAAACAACAATCTGCCGAGCGCAGCATACGCAACTACAGTTGGAAATCGACTCGAAGCACTCGAGATTAATACCAACGGACTAGGAGCACAAGTGGCAACACTGCATCGAAACGACGATGCACTAGATCGAGCAGTCATACTCCTGAACCAACAAGTCACCTCAGAGATAACAGTAGTGCAAGAAGAAATAGGACAAATTCGCTCTACACTCAGTGCATACGAACAGCGTATCCAAGCAGTCAAAATAGCAACTACTGAGCTTACAAGAATAGTTCAGGCAACTCTAAACATTGCACAAGATATCAACAACTTGCGAGAAGCACTCCTTTCACTAGGACGCACAGTTGAAGCAAGTCAGAAAGGTTATCAAGCACTATTAGCAGCAGTCAACTCGACAGAGAACACTGTAAGGAACATACTCGAGCATGCAGACTTCCTTAGATACGAAGCTCAGCAAATCCAAGAGATATATGCACGGAATGAACGCCCTTCCGATGATTCAGTATCATCAGACAAAGAGTTATCTCAAACTCTAAGGCCATATGCACTACAAACATTTTGTGCACAAGGAATTACTATCCAAGTTCCAACAGACAGTTCAGTAGCAACCCAAACACCAACAACACCAGAAAACCCACCCACTTATTCACCACCAGCAGTACCAATAGCAACATACAATAATGTCGACAACTGACCAGAGGGTACAAACGCTGGAGACTCAACTACAAACTCTTCAGACACAACTCAATAAACATAGCATCAAATTGCCGAAGTACTATGGCAAGCGAAACGAGGACATTGATCTGTGGATTAGTCGATGTGTATCGAAGCTGGCACAGCATGGAGTCAAGGATGAGGAGGAGATTGCAAAGAGTCTATTCGCAGCACTCGAAGGCAACAATTATGATTGGTTTGCAGAGAAGCAAACATTGACGTTATTCGACAACCAAGGAAAGCTCAAACTGGTACCAGCAATCATCAATGCAGCTGGGACAGGCATGTTCAAATCATTCAAGGAGATGATCGATTGGATGAGGATCCAAGCAGGACATCCAATAGTAGGAGAACAGGAAGCACTATTCCACCTACTATGCATCCAACAGAAAGGATCAAGCATCAGGGCCTATAATGACGAATTCTGACAGCTCAAAGTGAGAGCACCAGACTCACTAGATGTTACTATGCTCAAGTACATCTATGTCAAAGGGCTAGACAACTGGGTCAAACGACAAGTTGAATCCGTACAGCCTGATACTTTTAAAAAGTACAAGCTTGACAAATGGATGACATGGACAACCAATCTAGTAGACGTTGATGCAAGACAGAAGTTGATCGGAAGCCAGACATATACTCTGAGATTCAAGGCAAATGGGCAATCATCATATCGACCACCAGTTCTACAGACAAAGCCAGATCCAGATGCTATGGATGTAGATGCACTCTGAGGCTTGCCGAAGAAGGGAGTGAAATGCTACAACTGTGGGAAGACTGGACACTACTCAAGGAATTGCAAGGCACCAAGGAAGTAAAAGGGGTCTTCCTTAGGACAGCCGAAGAAGCGAACCAATGGTCAGAAACAAAAGCTGATAATAGCACAAGCTGTAAACTTCAAGGAGACATATCCCAATCCGCATTGTCGAAAACCAGTCCACTATGATCACATAGCATGGGCTAGAGGAGACGAAGCAGCAGGATATACATGCAAGCATGACGAAGAATATCGAACCAACTTCTGCAAATCCCTAGCAAGTAAAGAGCAATAGGGAAAAGACTAAGACCTCCATCGAATGAGACTGCGTGATGTGAGTGTAACAAGGGTGACAAGAACAATGGTTTCAACAACCAGCAATTCATACCTCCTGGGTTTAACCCCAGTGAAGCGATGTATAATAAGCGATTGCCAATACATGCATTGCATCCTTGATTACCTATTCGAGTGAAGGTTGGAATGAAGACCCTAGCAGTCCAGGCATTAATCGATTCTGGAGCAACTTGTAGTACGATTCATCCAAACTTGGTATGACACCATAACCTATTCAAGAAGAGGCTTGATCATCCTTGATCCCTGAATAATGCCGATAGAAGCCCAAACCAAGGAGGAGCAATCACACACAAGGTCTATATATTAATCTTTGATGGACCGAAGCCACAACCACAGACACTGGCAGTAGTGACTACAGGATAGGATCAAGTTATTCTAGGCATTGACTATTTGGCCAAAGTCAATCCAGAAATTGATTGGAAGAATCAGATATAGAATCAGAATGGTAATGCAATACCATTTGAGCTCAGCATTATACAAGCTACCAAGAAGCGAAAGCGCAGAAAGTGCAAATGAAAGTGGCAAAGGAAAGACAAATCCGACAAGACAAGACCTAGACAAGATACAAAGAAACAGGCTCTGAACAGAGACAACTATTGACACTCTGGAGCACCAGGAATATTATTTGCACCTTGGAGAGAAAGTAATAAGGGAAACTCTCAAGAGTCGAAGCCGCAAGCGAAACTAGTGACATGACCAGGAACACCACAACTGGAGCAGCCAAAGAAGGCTGATGTCCTGAAGAGTCCGAGCATGGAAAATATACCAGACTCTATACCAAGGCAACCATTAGAACAGATGAGTATAGTGCAATGACAAACAAGGCACATACTACGAAGGATGATTCCAGCACGGCAATTGTACCAGACATCCGAAGATGAAGTTACAGAAGTAACAGGCAAGCGCAGCCATGACGAACAGGAGGAAATAAATGACTCTCCTAAGCGATGGAAGAAACAGCCTTTAAGACAGAGAAGGCCACTACCACAGAAGAAACCAGACATTGAACAAACTCAGCCTGTATTCAAGGAGGATCCTGGGATGACAGTCTATATTCATCCACGAGAGGAATGAAGGTCAGAGAAAGTGGTAGCAGGAATGAAACGACATTGGACATCGAGACCAATACCAGTCAAGGAAGCTATCCCCACACTGAAGCGTACAAGATGGGCAGCAGAAGACAGCGATATTGACATGCAGAACAAACAGGAGATAACAGAAGACACTCCAATGCACGATATAGAGTCACTAGACATCAAAAGGCTCAGGACGACCAACCAACCAATTACCCTTACCAGAAAGGAAGAGCTCGCTGAAAAGCTAGAGCTAGACCTTAAACAAAATTGGTCACCAAGGCAGCAAGGCCAGGTTTCACAACCACTGAACAAAGCTACTTCAGTATCACAGCAGTACTCGCAGCAGAAGGCAGCTGCAGAAGGATTACTCAGCACAGCAAAGCGAGATTGGCGAAAACTCCTACCGAAGCAAATTGCAGACTATGCAGATGTATTTGATCCAGACAGATCAAGGAGGTTACCCAAACATACGAAATGGGATATGGCGATAAATCTCAAAGAAGGAGTACCACTACTGAAACCAAGGCCGATTATCAAGCTCACTCGAGAAGAGCAGGCAGCACTCAATGCCTATGTCCAGGAACTATTGGACAAAGGATGGATCGAGAAGGTTCACCCACATGAACCATGTCCGGTAGCAGCACCAGTCTTCTTTGTTGAAAAGAAAGATGGAAGAGCACAAGCAGTAATCGACTACCGAGATATCAATGATGCCACAAAACCTGATCCATACCCTATACCAATCATGAGCGTTCTACCAGAGAAACTGGAAAAAGGAAAAGTCTTCTTCACACTCGATATGTGATCAGGATACAATAACCTGAGAATTCGAGAAGGAGATGAATGGAAGGCAGCATTCAGAGTTGGCAATGCAGTCTACAAACTGAAGGTCATAATGTTTGGAATGAAGAACTCACCTGCGATATTCCAATGATTCATGAATGACAACTTCGAATACTGGCTCAGAACAGAAGAGGCACTAGTATACCTAGACGACCTCATTGGCCAAGCCCAAACTGAAGAGGAGCATTGGACACTCCTCAGGGCAATTCTACAGAAATGCTGAGAGCTCAACATTTACCTCAAGATTGAGAAATGTCATTTCCTCCAAACCCAACTCGACTACCTGGGATTTGTAGTAGGAATGAAAGGCATCCAGATGGATCCTTACAAGCTGAAAGCAATTCGAGAATGGCCAACACCAAAGACGAAATGACAGATCTGAAAGTTCTAAGGCTTTTGCAACTTCTATCGAAGATTCATTAGGAACTATGCCGATTTATACACACCAATTGGCGAACTCATCAAGAAGGATCACAAGTTTGTTTGGACAGAAGCACAGGACAAAGCATTCGAAGCTATCAAGAAAGCATTTGAAACTGAAGTGGCATTAGCAATGCCAAAGCCTGACAAACCATATACATTGGAAACTGATGCATCCAATGTAGCGATTGGAGCAGTCTTACAGTAAGAAGACAACCAAGGAGAACTGAGACCACTAGGTTTTATGTCGAAGACACTATCCAGTGCTCAACAAAATTATCCAACACACAACAAGGAGATGCTAGCAATCATGGAAGCACTTGGACATTGGAGACACTTATTGGAAGGAACAAAGGAACCATTAACCATTCAAAGGGATCATGCAAATCTCCGATACTTCATGATAGCTCAGAATCTGACAAGATGTCAAGCGAGATGGGCACTAGAGTTATCACGATATAACTTTAAGATTCTCCATTGGCCAGGCAAGAAGAATCAAGCAGATGCACTATCACAACGACCCGACTATATGCCAGAGGACAAGGATAACTTGGGAGTTACCTTGCTACCACCTGACATGATCGAGCAGCAGACATTACGACAAACTGAGATCAATGGCCTATACAGACTAGAGACAGAAATGGTCACTATTGCTAATCTGATCATTCGAACTGTCAAGAGGCTTTACAACTCCGAAGAGGCAAAACAGGAAATTATGGCAATCAAGAAGAGCAACAGCTACAGTTACAGGAATAGCTTGCACTACGTATCCAGTGTATTATATGTCCCACCATCCGCCAACCTAAAATTGTTGCTAATCCGAAGGCACCATGACCACAAACTTGCAGGCCACCCAGGAGCAGAAAAGACCATAGAGCTTGTAAAGCGAGTGTACTATTGGCCGAAGATGGAAGAGATGATCCGAGAATATACTACATCCTGTGACATATATCAACGTGCAAAACCAATTTGACAGTTTCAAAATCCACCCCTCCAACCATTAAAGGCACCACATCAACCATGGGAAACCATAACCTGTGACCTTATCACTGATTTACCAGTCAGCAACAAAGGCTACAGTCCGATACTTGTTATAGTAGACAAGCTCACCAAAATGGGGAAGTTCATCCCTTGCCAGGGAATACCCAATGCTAAGCAATTGGCACGCTTGTTCTGCCAACACATCTTCAAATACTATGGGGCCCCTAAACAAGTAATCTTCGACCGAGGTAGCAACTTCATGGCACAATTCCTCAAGGAGTTCTGTAGACTCATTGATGTCAATTAGAAAACTAGTACAGCATACCACCCACAAACTGACGGTCAAACCAAGTGACTCAATCAAGAACTCGAGCAGTACTTACGCTGCTATGTGTCCTACCATCAAACAGATTGGGCAGAGTACATCAATATGGCAGAATTTGCCTACAACAATCAGAAACATAGCACTACGCATTAGTCACCATTCTATATACTGTATGGATGGCACCCTCACCTGGATGTAGTGGAAACCGGGGACTCAAATGTCCCAGAAGCAATAAATCACCTAGAGGAGCTTCGACAAGTACAGCAAGAAGCCTACAATTTGATTAGGCAAGCGAATGAGGCAATGAAGCTTTATGCAGACCTGCATTGAGGCAAACTGCTGGAGTACAAGCCAGGAGATAAAGTGTTACTAGACATGAAGAATCTCAGTCGACTGGAACCAACAAAGAAGCTTGCAATAAAATGGGCAGGTCCTTATAAAGTCGAGAAGGCAGTCGGACAAGTGTCATTCAGATTATGCTTACCCAAAACCCTTCCAATACACCCAGTGTTTCATGCGAGTCTTCTCAGGCCTTACAAATGAAAGGAATACTCTGGAAGACCCACTTTGGACGAACCACCCCCTATTGAAGTAGAGGGAGAAGTAGAATACGAAGTGGAGAAGATTCATGACACAAGATGGCATCGAAACAAGATTCAGTATCTTATTCAATGGAAAGGATACCAAGAGTATACTTGGGAGCCACTTGACAATCTCAAGAACTCCTATCAAGCAGTGGAAGACTTTCACAAAAAGTACCCTCAGGCAATGAGGCCACCAAATCTTAGTCAATAGATCGCTGAATGAAGACGAATTAGGGGATAACCACATCACGTGCACTCCACCCGATGGAGCCGACTTAGGAGCCACAATGCAAACAATGAGTAAGACCTCCGATGGCCTTACCAATCAATGACATCACAGTGGCACCTCAAGACAAAGACAGAGAAAAACAAAATAGGCAAGGAAAAGGCAATATACCAGCAGACATGGTATAAAAGACGAAGCAATTTGAGCTGAAGACTCATCAACTCGAACTCGAGCAAACCAGTCATCTTTTGAAGACAACCACTACTCAACTATGCCTATCTTCAATGAACTATATGCATTCTCTACTCCTGAAGATGCACCTGATTGGACATTTGTACTCAGGCCACCTACTGAACGTTATCAATGGCCACAGTTCTGTAACTGCTTCAACCAAGAGAACTACGAAGAAGAGATTGTACCCCTATGCCTAGGGAAGTACTTCGACGACCTCTATGACAAATGGCACTCAATCCATACTACCGAGAAGCAAGGACCAAAACTCATGATACCAGACCTACTGAACGGCGAGCTGATTAAGCTTAGCAATGCTTGAACAGCATCAATTTAACGACTCAATGATGACACATTCCTTACCTACACAGTCGAACTCGAAGTACGAGCTCTTAACAAAGGACAAATTGACTTCAACCACGAACCGACGTACAGGAACATCATGGGCATCTACCATTCAGCGGCACAAATTTGTGCATACTGACAAGACCTGTTGATTGCAATCACTAACCGAATGATGCGATGGAGTCATTACCACTCAGCAGGCAACGAGACGATGTGATACATCAACTACCTAGCTGACAAGACAGGCTTCTACACAGTTGGAACCACACAGTATATGACACTGCTCAATACAACAAAGTATTATGAGGATACTGTATACCAGAGGACAATGCGAAAGCAAGGACCTCTGAACCAGACAAATGGTATCCAGATCAATGAAGTCGAACACCACATAGTCGAAGGTGAGGAAGTCAACTACGACCCCCAGTACCTCATAGAACTCAACAACAATGAAGAAGAAGCGAGGGAAAGACTGGAAGCAACGAGACACCTGCTAGATGAGGATCTAATGATCTCAATCTACCAGTACCCAAACGAGCTTTACCAACCAGACAAGATGCTCACTATGTCAATGTGAGAGGACAGCTACATGGACTCAGATGACACAGAATCAAGTGAGGAAGATGGGTCAACAGAACCTCTACCAATGCCAGAAGATTCAGCACAGGCTTCACCTGCGATTGAGGAACTTGATGATATGTAAACTTTTCTTCACTCCATGAACCCCTTTTTATGCAACCCCTTTCCATGATACAAATGGCCAATTATGCTTTATGTTACCATCACTCCCTATCTGCTATGGTATCTATTCGCCATATTTCCTGCCAAGTCAAGTAGCAACCCTGTTGTCCCTCAGAGGCTGTCCAACAAGACAAAATCTGCAGAACAACAAGTTGCCCTTGAACTTGACAGTGAAGACTGGCAGTCTATGCATTATGCACCACCCTTTTCATGCTCATTCGGAATGCTGAGCCGATAAGGCACTATACAAAGCGTTGGAGCACCAATAATATTCCAACTCTTAGCACATGCATTATCGAGCCAGCTGCCGAATTAGCACACTATGCTTACATTTTACCTTTCTATGCAGAGGAGGAGGAGCCAAGAAGTTAACAGTCGTTGTGACGCCTTCGGCAGTATATCTGTCAAAGCGACATAACAACTATTCCTAAACCTTCTTTGTCAAATTGGGATGCCTAGGCATATCAGCTTGACAAAGTAAACATTGCGATTATCAAGCCCTTCAACTCAAACTTTATTTTCCTTACATGCATTTTGTCGCTCTGATCTAAAGGATGTAGTCATTTCTCATGAACAAGGCTGGTCAATACAGCCCTGTTGCGAGAAATACATCATGCAGATCACCGACAAATCAGTATAAAACTTATGCATCATCAACTGCTATGACTTTTATGTTCTTATCATTTTCATTCATACCATAATCCTTTTACATGATGCATATTCCATTTAATATTTCCTTCATATCCCTTCCCACCACCCATTACAATTCAACGTCAAACCAAGCCCCTGCCTCACGATTCTCTTGCACCGAAGTGCCTGCATCAAGGACAACCTTCAGCTCATCGGGGTCAGCAGCTTCAAAATGTGGAACCTCGAGCTTATCAGCAGCCTGCTTCACGGTAGCAGTGGCAGAAAACGATTGCATTTTGTAATCCTCGCCCTGCTACCAAGGATGTCAACAATTTTACAATGTGAAAGACAGGGCACTCACAGGGTTGCAATGATAGCACTTTATCAACCACAGATTCAAGACGAAAACCGCCACAAGGATGATCAAAACAACAGGAATGGCGGCGACAGCTGACATATTTGGGTGACTTTGATGATGGTTTGATAGCAACACCAACTATCACAAGCCGACTCCCTTATGCAAAGCTTTCTCACGGATTAGGATGAACATTTCTCTAAAAGTCCATCTTAGAAGAGGGGTAGTGAAAGGATCCGTTCAAAACTTCACATCACGATCGATGCGATTGGCAGATCAACAGGATTGGCACTCCGAATGTGACCAATAACCGGCCCAGCAGTAACGCGACCAAACTACCGATCACGCACCCAAGACAATGGTCACTGGTATTACTGGCATCAATGGCAATACGCGAGCGCCTAGCAACTATATGTAAACCCGCAAGGCACTTAACACCGCTGACCGTTACCTTAACACCACCAACCATCTACGCCCGATCCGACCCGATCAAAAGAACTCAAGAAGCGCTCTAGAACACCAGAAGTCCAGAAGTCCAGAAGCACAACTACTAAAGCCTAACGCCTAATCGACTAAAGGCTAAATAAATCCTAATGGAGACGACACTGGCATTCCAGCACTGTCAGATGTGTGCCCAGACGTACATGGCTCTCTATGAGATATACTTTGTAGTATGCCATGCTACAACTGAAACTCGCAACTGCCACATCGAAATTCAACATCGAACACAAGAACAACTCCATGCCAATCCACCAAATCCAATAGTACCCAAGTGACATGAAGAACTCACTGTCACTACTCGAACCCCTCGAGACACAGACCTGATAACTTGGAAGATACTAGGATGGTATAAACCAGAGCTATATGATCCATGTCCAGCTTCTACAGTGCAAGCAAACCTCTACCTACCGAGGAACGTGAACCTGGAAACCAGACAGTTACAACTGGCACTCCAGCGAAGGATATGGCATTACATTCGCGATGTTCGACTCAATGGCAAAGCATGGCTAGTTACTTGAACCCAGAGGCATCCACCAGCGGAGCACATACAGTTCCAGTTGTGTATTGGACCATACACCACACCAACTCGACATCTCAATACTGATGTCTGAGTTACGCTCTCACCCTTCGGACCAAGGGACGAATAACGAAAGGTCATATATCGAGCCGCCTACATTGCACCAAGAGCCAGAGTCCCCAATGAAGACCTCGACGTTATAATGGAGTACTGACTCATCACTCCAACTCGGAACTACTGTACGTCTCAGTCAGTGACACCACAAAGGCTCTGCAAAGGTGGAGACAATCTTACAAATCTTGGAGCAAGGTGGCACTCACTGGCACAGCATGAGTAAGGCAATGGTGGAGCAAAGTGGAGCTGAGTGGAGTAATGTGGAAGGAGATGAGTAAGATATAGGACAGAAAATGGATTATCTGAAGAGCATAAATAGGGTTAGAAGTAGGCCCTCATTCCCCATCTTTCGATCCTCTTAACACACTGGTGATCATTGTAGCTTAACAATTATTACTGTGTGCTTTGTACTACTACGCCTCTTGGAAATACCAATCTGCTCTTGCTTACCTTGTATCTGAAAGTATCCCTTGTCAGGACTACGACTAGGAAGGATAATAAGGGGACCGCGTGGTACAGCCAGACATGGGTAGATAGATCACCTCTGCACAACATACCGCTGCTTAGGCAAAAGGATTGAACCCGGTGTAACTCCGGACCTACACCTCTAGCACACACCCCACGTAGCTAGCTCTACCGCACACTTGTAACTAAAATTGCTGATGCATGTAATAAATTCATTAAAAAAAAAACTGTATGTTCTAGGTTATTCTACTAGTTCCTCAGCAATTCCAGCTGGTATCCTACAATCTCTGAGTTCTACTATTATGGTTCTCTTAGTTATAGCACCTTTCAGTGTGCTTTTACTATCCTCAGCTACTTTGCTGGTGTTTCTTTATTCTAGATTATTCTACTGCCTCTCCTTCTTGGAGCTAGGGCTTATGTTCTCTTTCTGACTCAGATTGCTAACTATTGTCATTACTTTGCCTGTGCTAGTTGTAATGGTCTTACTCTCATTTTCTCCTAACTGTGGATGCACATGCATCTTATTCTTTCCCTAATCAGGGTTCCTTCGCTTTGTTAGATGGTGAGACTAACAGGCGTTGATCTCGAGGTGGCCAACACAATAGCAAACAGTAAGCTAGATGCAAACTGCCAAGCTAACGCATGCTAAGTCAAAGTGAAGGTAAGTAGAATAGAAAGACAAGGAAACGAAAGAGTCAAAATATCTACTTATATAGACTTTGAGCATGTGAAAGGTCTACTCTAATAAGAAGTCACATAAGGAAGGAGTGGAGTGATTAGTGAGCATCTTAGTCAGAAGGAACAGATTTAGTTATAGCGGATGACTGAAGATGAATAAGCCACGATGGAGTAAACAGAATTAGTAAAGGTGAATGAGTAATATAAAGAAAAGGTAAAATGAATGAAATAATGATGTAAGAAAGGAAAATGAAAAGAAAAGAAAGTAAAAATGTTCGAGTCCTAACATCACTCCCTCTTTAAGGTTGGGTGTCCCAACCAACCACAGTATCTTTCCGGCATTATGAACTTGTACATTGTGTGAAGACTTTGGCAAGGAATCAATAATTTTCTTGGAGCTCCTGGATGTTTATGATAGAACTTGTTGACTGATTCCCTCACATTATCACCAACTCGGACTCTGGCTGCCAAGTCGCTTCTTTATAACCAACCCATTTGACTAGAAATTGAAGTTTTCCTCGATGTAGACATGAATCAAGTATTTCTTCAACTTTGTATTCTTCCTCATCATTAACAAGAACAGGCGGTGGTGGTCAAGGCTTCTTTTGAGACTCAAATAATGGTTCGATGGCCAGTTTCAGAAGAACTTTGTTGAAGACAGGGTGAGCTTGTCTCCAGGTTCATGGTAGTTTGAGCCAGTATGCACTCGTGCCAACCTTTTCAATAACTTCAAAAGGACCAAACCACTTGTTATCCATTTTCTTCGTCAGACAAATCGTCTTAATATCGCGTCCATCAAGAAAAACCTTGCTGCCAATGCCGTATTCCACTTCCTTTCCAGCATGATGATTGTAGAAGTGCTTCATGTCTTTGTTGGCCTTGATGAGATTGGTTTGAGCGAGCTCATGAACGTTCTTAAGCTGTTTTGCAAAGTCCTCAGCCGTTATGTTGGGAGACAAGGTTCTAACACCTGTAAAGTCAATCGGGTGTACTTCTGAGTTGATAAAGAAGGGTGACAACTTCATTGCTGAATGTTCGCGATTGTTGTAAGCAAACTCTGTGAGCACTAGCCAATCCGCCCAATCTGACTGACAATGGTTGACGTATAACTGTAGGTACTGTTCTAGTTCCTGATTAACTCGCTCCGTCTGTCCGTCTGTCTGTGGGTGGTACGCCGTCAACGGGTTGCCTTCTATGTGGAGGAGCTTGTACAATTCCTTCATCATCTTGGCATCGAATTGAACTCCCCTGTTGTGGATGATCTTCTTCGGCAACCCATGAAGACAAAAAACGTGGTCTCTATAGAGTCATGCCATGTCTTTGGTCATCAGCTTCATTGTTGTTGGTATTGCATGGATCTGCTTGCTGAAATAGTCTACTACAATGCATATGGCATTGAACCCATTGGACTCTGGTAGCTCACCAATGAGGTTGACAGTGACGTTCTGCCAGGGACCTTCCGGTACTTCATTCGGGTATAGTACCTTTGCCCTTATCGTCCGCAAAGCCTTTGTTTGCTGACAACAATCACATCCTCGTACATAGTTCCAGACATCGACATACATGTTGGGCCACCAAAAACGTTGGCTTACAGAAGATACTGTCTTGTTAGCTCCCGGATGTCCTGCCAACATCGAGTCATGACAGTTCTTCATTACTGCTTCTCTTATCAAACTTGGTACAAAGACGTTCCAAAACTTCTTTGAACTTGTCGGCGACACCTTAACCGCTACCTCCTTGAACCACACTCCGTCCTTCATCACCAATCCCGATGGCTTGTCTTCTTTGCTCATCTCCCCCTGAGCCTCCTTGATCTTCTCTACTAATGCATCCCTTGACGTCTCAATCATTGCTTGAACTAACCACTCACTCTTGATGAAGGTGATATTCTCATTATTGTGTTCACCCTTATTGTAGTCTGCGTGTTGTGATAGTAGATCAGCTTTCCCGAGCATCCTTCCCAGTTTGTACATGAGGGTGAAGTCGAATTCTGCTAAATCAAGTTGCCATTGAGCTTGTCGACAATTCAACTTCTGGGGGGCTTTGAAATACGTCAGGTTGGCATGGTCCGTCCAAACCTCAAATGGTTGGTTCGCTCCTTGAAGATATTGATGCCATTTATTCAACGCCTGAACAATAGCGAGCATCTCCTTGTCATAGATCTCGTAGTTTTGCTCAGCATCTAAGAACATTGATGATCAATAAGCGACAACCTTCCATTTACCTTCTTGCTTCTGAAGGTGTACACCTCCAGTCACAAAATCTGACGTGTCCACCTGTTAGGACTTGAACATTTTTATTTTATTTTCTTTTCATTTTCCTTTCTTATGTCATTTTTTCATTCATTTTACCTTTTCCTTATATTACTCATTCACCTTTACTAATTCCGTTTACTCTGTTGTGGCTTATTCATCTTCAGTCATCTGCCATGACTAAATCTGTTTCCTTTCAACTAAGACACTCACTAATCACTCCACTCCTTCCTCATGTGACTTCTTATTAGAGTAGACCTTTCATGTGCTCGAAGTCTATATAAGTAGATAGTTTGACTCTTTCGTTTCCTTGTCTTTCTATTCTACTTACCTTCACTTCGACATAGGGATCTACTCTTGTATTAAAAGTTTATTGAATTCTACTTACCTTCACTTCGACATAGCATGTGTTAGCCTGGCAGTTTGCATCTAGCCTACTGTTTGTTATTATGTCGGCTGCCTCGAGATCAACGCTTGTTAGTCTCGCTGCCTAACATAATAGAAAGACCCATTTTTTGTCCACGTAGACGATTGTCCATGCCCACTATTGCTACTCTATGCAAGGAGTTAACATTGACAGCTTTCAGCTGTGCTCATCCCAGTTTTTACTGAGCACCCCTATCTAGCCCATCGCTGTCTTATTGACTCCGACGTGTTCCGATAGTTTCTGAAGACAACAAATCACAACACCACCCTGGCCCCTAAGTGCCATACTCGTAACCAATGCCGCAGTCCTTATATGAAACCCAAATGTTACATCATCCCTTAGGAAGACGCTGTACTCCACCCAGACTTTGATTCGAATGACGTTATCACGCAAAAAGACAAGAACGGAGACTACATTCTTGTAGGGCTAGGATACCATCTTAAGCCAATCATCCCTAGAGTTGAGAGTATTGAGGTTAAGATTGAAGAAGTCAAGATCAAGCTCAAAGTTGATTAGGTCACCGTGGCACTCTGCATTAGTATCTAGTGGGGAGGTCATCTGACGTGCTTGTAGGTAACGCGACGAGTACAATCTTCTACTAGTCTTTCATTCATCATCTACATGGGAGTTTTTCATGTAGTCCTTCATTTCCATGACGAGCCAAACATCCGAGGTCGGGCCCATTCAAACACACCCATTCCAGTCCCACCCCTAGTTCGTCAAGGTGGACCTAACTGATAAGCAATGTCACACTCTTCCCCAAGTCCGTTGGAGCGAAACTAACAAGTGTTATCAAGCTCGCCTTCACAGAACTTCATACGACCTTATCTGGGATGACACACAGAAGGTTTGGAAGTTGCAAGACACAAAGAGAAGCTGGTTTCCTTGGGAACCTAATCCCAACGCAAACATCTCCTTGTTCAACATTCAAGAAGGCTCATCGAACATCCCACCACCACTTACGACATCCTTGTCCTTCACGGAACCACAAGAGCCAATCCCCGAAGTCAAAAGTCAAACCACAACCCCAGAACCACCAATGGCTCCCTCAGTCATGACAATGTCAACGCCTGGTGCACAGCCTACAATTGATGTCACTACCCTCGCAACGGTGGTTGCATTAGCATTGCGTCAAACTAATAGTGGAGGGATGAAGAAGGGAGTAGCACATCCATGCTAATATGAGGGTGGGAAGGATTACCTTGACTTCAGGTGCAAGGTATTACTCTACTTCAAGGCCTACAACTTGAGTTTCCAGGATGACAATGACAAAATCACCTTTGTTCTTTCTTACCTCAAGGAAGGATCAGCAGCGACATGGGCAGAGAATTATGTCAATGAAGCATCGAGTACTGGCCAATTCCTAATTGCGAACATGTGGAAGACGTTTCTCAAGGAATTAGATACCTCCTTCGTCGACCCCAACTGCCACCAGAAGGCCTTCGAGAAGTTAGATGGAATGAGGCAGAAAGGTATAACTGCTAGTGAGTTCTTAAATGACTTCGACATTGAACGAGTCAACGCTGGACTTATAAAGCCAGAACATGATGGCGTCCTTATTGACAAGCTGAAGAAGGCACTCAACCCAGCCATAGTTGATGGCATGATGCAAACCAATCCTGAACCAAGGACGTATGATGATTGGAGGAGGCGGGCCATCACCGTAGACAATGTTGAACGCCAGATAAGGCACCTTCACAAACAACATCGAGGAGTACAATGTCCAATGGTACCACCACCTCATCAACAAACCTTCACTCGACCCTATGCTCAAGCCCTTCAAGCAACAGCGAGGCCGACGGCACCCTTCCCTCAACATGATCATCGTGACGCAACAGGAGTAACGTATGAAGGCCTTGGTCTACCCATGGACGTCACCATGAACCAAGCATGTGCCCAATGAGCGTGCTACAAGTGTGGCAAGGTCGGCCACTTCATTAGAGATTGCCCATGCAGTCATGAGGTGATCAGGTCCATCATCACTGCCTTCGAACCAGAAGACAGACTAGTGCTCCTCGAAGAACTCGGCAATGTGAAGGAATCAGACTTTGAAGGTGTCGACATGCAAGCAGTACCATCTGAGCTGGAAGAAATAGTCAATGGTGAAGATTTTCAAGACGACCAGGCATAGACATCGGAATGACTGGTCAAACTGCTAAAGGACTCTTTTCGTCGAACATGTTAAAATATAATTGCCCCAATGTACACTACCTAGATGCAAATATACGAGGCAGTTTAAACCTTCAAAGAGTCCTACCCAACGTGATCCCCAACAAGAAAGAAGATGATGATAATGACTTCGATGTCTATGACAACCTATTTATGAGAAGAGTGAGTGCACAAGAAGGTGACTCAAGAGAACAGAGAGTGGGAGAGCAGATTCAAACTGCTATAAAAAATGAGGTTGTGATGGGTGAACCTTACAGTGAGAACGTTGTCACCCAGGTGAACAATACTGAGGTAATATGGGATGTTGTTGGCAGACGCATGGCTGATGTATGGCGCAAAGGGATAGAGGATGCAACATGTGGTGAATTTGTCAGGAGGAGAGGTGGTCAAGAACTTGATGCCCTCATCAGCATTGTACACCCACAGGTAGCAAATGACAATAAGGTAGATGCCTTAGAACCGTCAAAGCAGGATGAGTACCTAATTGATGCCCATGCCCTCATCAACTCGGGATGCACCGGCTCTTGCATTAACGAGGGATTTGTTAAGAGGTATAACTTTCCGACACAAAAGTACATTCATCCACAACCTGTTTTCAATACTGATAGAATGAGCAATGAGAGCAGTCTGATCAAGGAGTATGTCATTGTGCACATGATCTTTGGAAGACATGAAGAAGAGCTCCATCTGGCAGTAACCTCACTGGCATCATCCAACATCTTCCTCAGTCATGACTGGTTGCAAAGACATAACCCCAAGATCAATTGGAAGATTGGAAAGATCAATTTTACATGTTGTCCTGAGGAGTGTGGATGTGTGTTGTCAAAGGAGGAGATCAATGATGAGTATGTGTGGAGGGTGAGAGTGGAGGAGGCAAAGAAATGGCCATCGTACCTGGAGGAGTATTCCAACATCTTTAGCAAAGAATCCTTCAAACGGTTACCTGATCATTAGATGTGGGACCATGCTATCGACTTGAAGCCAGACTTCAAACCCAGCGATTGCAAGGTATACCCATTATTGCCAAAAGAACAAGAAGCGATGAAGGCATTCATTGAAGAAAATCTGGCATCAGGATGAATCCGACAGTCAAAATCTCCAATGGTGTCGCCATTCTTCTTTATCAAGAAGGAAGATGGGAGCTTGCGAGCGATTCAGGACTATCGAAAACTCAATAACGGAATGGTAAAAAACAAGTACCCATTATCATTAATCAATGAGCTCATCGACAAAGTCAAGAATGCCAAGTACATCACTAAACTCGATGTCCGCTGGGGCTATTACAACATCCGGATCAGAGAGGGAGATGAGTGGAAAGTGGTGTTTAGAACAAACCTTGGGTTATTTGAACCAACGGTGATATTTTTTGGCTTGTGCAATGCGCCGGCAACATTTCAGGGATTCATGAATGATATATTCAGGGAGTTAACTCACGAAGGTGTTGTCATTATTTATCTTGATGACATACTTATCTTCTTAAACACCCTGGAGGAACATTGTGAGCGAACAAGATGAGTTTTCGAGATCCTCTGGAAGAACAAACTCTTCCTGAAACCCCAGAAATGCAAGTTCGAGGTCAGCACAGTCAAGTACCTCGGACACATCATTAGTAATAGTGAAGTACGTATGGATCCAAAAAAGACAGTCGCCATTCAGGAATGGCCAGTTCTGAAGAATGTTCATGAAGTGCAGCAGTTCTTGGGTCTAGGCAATTGACTATGTCGCTTCATTGAAGGATACAGTTCGGTCGTTAAACCATTGACATCATTGACAGGGAAGGCAGAGTGGAGGTGGGGAGAGGAGCAGCAGAAGGCGTTCAAGGAGTTAAAGAAGTGGTTGACGAACTCCCCCATCCTGGTGATCCCGAATAATGAGGACCCTTTCCGTGTTGAGGCTGACACGTTGGACTTTGCAACCAGAGGTGTACTCCTTCAGAAGCAAGAAGGTAAATGGAAGGTCATCGCTTATAGATCATCGACGTTCTTAGATGCTGAGCAAAACTATGAGATCTATGACAAAGAGATGCTTGCTATTGTTCAAGCATTGAAGGAATGGCGTCAATATCTTCAAGGAGCTAACCAACCATTTGAGGTTTGGACGGACCATGCCAACCTAATGTACTTCAAGGCCCTCCAGAAGTTGAATCATCAACAAGCTTGATAGTGACTTGATTTAGCAGAGTTCAACTTCACCCTTGTTCACAAGCCAGGAAAGATGCTTGGAAAAGCTGACCTATTATCACGACATGCAGACTACGACAAGGGTGAACATGATAACGAAGACGACACCTTCATCAAGAGCGAGTGGTTAGTCCAAGCAATGATTGAGACGTCAAGGGATGCATTAATGGAGAGGATCAGAGAGGCTCAGAAGGAGATGAGTGAAGAAGACAAGCCATCAGAATTGATGATGAAGGATGGAGTGAGGTTCAAGGAGGTAGCAGTTAAGGTGTCGCCGACAAGTTCAAAGAAGTTTTGGAATGTCTTTGTACCAATTTCAATGAGAGAAGCAGTAATGAAGGACTGTCATGACTTGACGTTGGCAGGACATCCAGGAGCTAACAAGATGGTATCCTCCATAAGCCGACATTTTTGGTGGCCCAACATGTATGTCGATGTCTAGAACTACGTATGAGGATGCGATTGTTGTCAGCGAACAAAGGCTCTGCGGATGACGAGGGCAAAGGTGCTACATCCAAATGAAGTACCAGAGGGTCCCTGGCAGAACATCACTGTCAACCTCATTGGTGAGCTACCAGAGTCCAATGGGTTCAATGCCATATGCATTGTAGTAGATCGTTTCAGCAAGCAGATCCATGTGATACCAACAATGATGAAGCTGACAGCCGAAGGCATAGCATGACTCTATAGAGACCACGTTTTTCATCTTCATAGGTTGCCAAAGAAGATCATCCACGACAGGGGAGTTCAATTCGATGCCAAGATGATGAAGGAATTGTACAAGCTCCTCCACATCGAAGGCAACCCGTTGACGGCGTATCACCCACAGACAGATGGACAGACAGAGTGCATTAATCAGGAACTAGAGCAGCTCTATGGTTATACGTCAACCATCATCAGTCGGGCTGGGCGAATTGGCTAGCACTCACAGAGTTTGCTTACAACAACTGCAAACATTCAGCAATGAAGTTGTCACCCTTCTTTATCAACTTGGGAGTACACCTGATTGACTTTACGGGCATTAGAACCTTGTCTCCCAACATGTCGGCTGAGAACTTCATGAAACAGCTTAAGAACATTCACGAGCTCGCTCAAACCAGTCTCGTCAAGGCCAACAAAGACATGAAGCGCTTTCACAATTGTCATGCTGGAAAGGAAGTGGAATATGGCATTGGCAGCAAGGTTTTTCTTGATGGACGCAATATCAAGACAATTTGTCCGATGAAGAAAATGGATGACAAGTGGTTTGGTCCTTTTGAAGTCATCAAAAAGGTTGGCATGAGTGCATACTGGCTCAAACTACCACGAACCTGGAGACAAGTTCACCCCATCTTCAATGAAGTTCTTCTGAAACCAGCCATCGAACCATCATTCAAATCTCAAAAGAAGCCTTCACCACCACCGCCTATTCTTGTTAATGATGAGGAAGAATACAAAGTTGAAGAAATACTTGATTCACATCTACATTGAGGAAAACTTCAATTTCTAGTCAAATGGGTCAGTTATGAAGAAGCGACTTAGCAACCGGAGTCCAATGTTGGTAATAATGCAAAGGAATCAGTCGACAAGTTCTATCGTAAACATCCAGGAGCTCCAAGAAAGTTATTGATTCCTCACCAAAGTCTTTGCACAATGTACATGCTCACGACGCTGGAAGGATACTGTGGTTGGTCAGGACGCCCAACCTTGAAGGGGGGGGTGATGTTAGGACTCAAACATTTTTCTTTTCTTTTCTTTTTATTTTCCTTTCTTACATCATTATTTCATTCATTTTACCTTTTCCTTATATTACTCATTCACCTTTACTAATTCTGTTTACTCTGTTGTGGCTTATTCATCTTCAGTCATCTGCCATAACTAAATCTGTTTCCTTCCGACTAAGACACTCACTAATCACTCCACTCCTTCCTCATGTGACTTCTTATTAGAGTAGACCTTTCATGTGCTTGAAGTCTATATAAGTAGATAGTTTGACTCTTTCATTTCCTTGTCTTTCTATTCTACTTACCTTCACTTCGACATAGGTATCTACTCTTGTACTAAAAGTTTATTGAATTCTACTTACCTTCACTTCAACATAGCGTGCGTTAGCCTGGCAGTTCATGTCTAGCCTACTGTTTGTTGTTGTGTCGGCTGCCTCGAGATTGACACTTGTTAGTCTCACCACCTAACACCGCCTCGACACGGAATGGGTCCTCATTATTTGGAATTGCTAGGACGGGGGGGTTTGTCAACCGCTTCTTCAACTTCTCGAATGCCTTCTGCTGTTCTTCTCCCCACCTCCACTCAGCCTTCCCTATCAATGACGTCAATAGTTTAATGACTGAACTGTATCCCTCAACGAAGCAATGTAGCCAATTGCCTAGACCCAAGAACTGTTGCACTTCATGGACGTTCTTTGGAATTGGCCATTCTTGAACGGCAACTGTCTTTTTCGGATCCATACATACTTCACCATTACCAATGATGTGTCCAAGGTACTTGACTGTGTTGACTTCGAACTCGCACTTCTGGGGCTTCAGGAAGAGTTTGTTCCTCCAAAGGATCTCAAAAACTCGTCTTGTTTGCTCACAATGTTCCTCCTAGGTGTTCGAGAAGATAAGTATGTCATCAAGGTAAATAATGACAACACCTTCATGAATCAACTCCCTGAATATATCATTCATAAATCCCTGGAATGTTGCTGGTGCATTGCACAAACTGAAAAACATCACTGTCGGTTCAAAGAGCCTAAGGTTCGTCCTGAAGGCAGCCTTCCACTCATCTCCCTCGTGGATCTGGATATTGTAGTAGCCCCAGCGGATGTCGAGCTTGGTAATGTACTTGGCATCCTTGACCTTATCGATGAGTTCATTGATTAGTGGTAATGGGTACTTGTTCTTCACTGTTCTGTCATTGAGCTTTCGGTAGTCTTGGATAGCTCGTAGGCTTCTGTCTTCCTTCTTGATAAAAAAGAAAGGTGATGCCATTGGGGATTTTGACTGTTGGATTCGTCCTGATGCAAGATTTTCTTTGATAAACGTCTTCATCGCCTCTTGTTCTTTCGGTAACAATGGGTACACCTTGCAGTCGCTGGGTTTGAAGTCTGGTTTCAAATCAATGGCGTGGTCCCACGTCCAATAATCAGGTAACCATTCGAAGGATTCTTTGCTGAAGATGTTGAAATACTCCTCCAGGTATGATGGCCATTTCTTTGCCTCCTCCACTCTCACCCTTCGCACATACTCATCATCGATCTCCTCCTTCGACGACACACATCCACACTCCTCAGGACAACGTGTAAAATTGATCTTTCCAATCTTCCAATTGATCTTGGGGTTATGTCTTTGCAACCAGTCATGACTGAGGAAGATGTTGGATGATGCCAGTGAGGTTACTGCCAGATGGAGCTCTTCTTCATGTCTTCCAAAGATCATGTGCACAATGACATACTCCTTGATCAGACTGCTCTCATTGCTCATTCTATCAGTATTGAAAACAGGTTGTGGATGAATGTACTTTTGTGTCGGAAAGTTATACCTCTTAACAAATCCCTCGTTAATGCAAGAGCCGGTGCATCCCGAGTTGATGAGGGCATGGGCATCAATTAGGTACTCATCCTGCTTTGACGGTGTAGTGCCCTGGCCAATCCTGTGCCAGGACACTCATACTCTGGCTCTCCCCTACTGCAGACACCATATACCACCACCGCCTACACCTCAGAAGACCAGGGAATACTCATATCACACTCTAGAGGCCATACGAGCACATATCCATAGATTCTAGCCTATGCTTTCCCCTGCAGCACCCTCCGAGAGCCCAGATGAGTCCGCCGCTGGCTCCCTGGCACCCATACAGGTCCGCCGAAGGCTGCTACCCAGTACCAGACACCATAGGAGATGTCCCCCAATCATTATAGGCCTTCGTTATTGCGATTCCTCATACATACAGCCTCGAGGCGGATTTGGATGCCCCTGCGGCGGCCCCCCAAGCCTCAGATTGGTCCGGCGGCCACTCAGGCGTCCTCAGGTGCCCTCGCCGAAGCCTCCCACAGCTTACCAGACAGTCCCCCAAAGCCTGCGAAGTTATCTAGTGTCATCTCTGCTCATACACCGCCGAAGGCCACACTTTTACGAATCCGCCGCCGATCGAGCAGCGACTTGCAGATCCGCTGCTCCGGCACCCTCCTTACTTACCATGGATCGCCTACACTCTATATTGAGTGCGGCGGCGGCCTTGGGCGGCCTAGGGACCCTGACTGATGTGCCCTCGATCTCATATACGCAATATTAGCCTCCGAACATCGGCCCTGATGTTTCCCGACTTCCCCTCAAGCGGCGGGCGACTCTAGGCTATATATAGCAGTCAGGCATGTGGTACAGCGGCGTGCCAAGCCACCGACCGCCGCTGCCAAGCCAGACTCTGCTGGCGCCCGTTTTATTGCAGATACACGATATATCATACTATTGGATAGTCCCCTCACGTTGGCACCGCCGTACGCCTCCTAGGCGCTCCGGCGGCGGCCCTTGGCAAGCCCTATGCCTCAGGAGATGTTGTCAGACAGTAGGACTCAGCGGCGAGAGCAGTAGAATATATATAGAGTCTATATTTGTCAGTAGACAGGAGCGAAATATAGATACAGAGCCCATACATAGCAGACAGGCAGACAGGCCACACATCATAGAAAGACCTCGGCGGCCCTCCGGCGACCCAGGCCTCCTTTCCTATTCCCCTTAGGCGTCCCTTTCATCCACTGGCCGCACATTATTCCTTATATTCATTGTACACCGTCCTTGTCTTTTGTCTACCGAGTTTACACTACCGCGGCGGATCTGTGTGACGCTCCCTTGCCCCCGGCGGCCCCCTATTTGACCTCGGCGACCCTCCGGCGACCCAGGCCTTCCATTGTATTCCCCTTTGGCGTCCTTTTCACCTACTGGCCGCATAATACACCTTATATTCATCGTATACGCTCCCTAGCTCCCTATTACTGAGATTGCGCTACTTTGGCGGACTCCTGTGACCTCCCCCTCGATCCGGCGGACCTACTAGATCATTCCTTTCATACCTCGGCGTCACTAGGCCACTCCATTACGTCTCTGATGGTCTTTGGCACCTGCCAGGTAGTAGGTGGTAAGGGTCAGATAGCTTAGGGCTTTGCTTCTGGAGGTTTCTTCATACATTCAGTACCCATAGTAGGACGGACATCGGTAGCACCTTCAGATAGGAATACCACCAGAATCCTACAACGGTTCTAAGGCATCTACCTTATTGTCATTTGCTACCTGTGGGTGTACAATGCTGATGAAGGCATCAAGTTCTTGACCACCTCTCCTCCTGACAAATTCACCATATGTTGCATCCTCTATCCCTTTGCGCCATACATCAGCCATGCGTCTGCCAACAACATCCCATATTACCTCAGTATTGTTCACCTGGGTGACAACGTTCTCACTGTAAGGTTCACCCATCACAACCTCATTTTTTATAGCAGTTTGAATCTGCTCTCCCACTCTCTGTTCTCTTGAGTCACCTTCTTGTGCACTCACTCTTCTCATAAATAGGTTGTCATAGACATCGAAGTCATTATCATCATCTTCTTTCTTGTTGGGGATCACGTTGGGTAGGACTCTTTGAAGGTTTAAACTGCCTCGTATATTTGCATCTAGGTAGTGTACATTGGGGCAATTATATTTTAACATGTTCGACGAAAAGAGTCCTTTAGCAGTTTGACCAGTCATTCCGATGTCTATGCCTGGTCGTCTTGAAAATCTTCACCATTGACTATTTCTTCCAGCTCAGATGGTACTGCTTGCATGTCGACACCTTCAAAGTCTGATTCCTTCACATTGCCGAGTTCTTCGAGGAGCACTAGTCTGTCTTCTGGTTCGAAGGCAGTGATGATGGACCTGATCGCCTCATGACTGCATGGGCAATCTCTAATGAAGTGGCCGACCTTGCCACACTTGTAGCACGCTCATTGGGCACATGCTTGGTTCATGGTGACGTCCATGGGTAGACCAAGGCCTTCATACATTACTCCTGTTGCGTCACAATGATCATGTTGAGGGAAGGGTGCCATCGGCCTCGCTGTTGCTTGAAGGGCTTGAGTGTAGGGTCGAGTGAAGGTTTGTTGACGAGGTGGTGGTACCATTGGACGTTGTACTCCTCGATGTTGTTTGTGAAGGTGCCTTATCTGGCGTTCAACATTGTCTACGGTGATGGCCTGCCTCCTCCAATCATCATATGTCCTTGGTTCAGGATTGGTTTGCATCATGCCATCAACTATGGCTGGGTTGAGTGCCTTCTTCAGCTTGTCAATAAGGACGCCATCATGTTCTGGCTTTGTAAGTCCAGCGTTGACTCGTTCAATGTCGAAGTCATTTAAGAACTCACTAGCAGTTATACCTTTCTGCCTCATTCCATCTAACTTCTCGAAGGCCTTCTGGTGGCAGTTGGGGTCGACGAAGGAGGTATCTAATTCCTTGAGAAACGTCTTCCACATGTTCGCAATTAGGAATTGGCCAGTACTCGACGCTTTATTGACATAATTCTCTGCCCATGTCGCTGCTGATCCTTCCTTGAGGTAAGAAAGAACAAAGGTGATTTTGTCATTGTCGTCCTGGAAACTCAAGTTGTAGGCCTTGAAGTAGAGTAATACCTCACACCTGAAGTCGAGGTAATCCTTTCCACCCTCATATTGGTGCAGAGGTGCTACTCCCTTCTTTATCCCCCTGCCATTAGTTTGACACAATGCTAATGCAACTGCTGTTGCGAGGGTAGTGACATCAATTGTAGGCTGTGCAACAGGTGTCGACATTGTCGGAACTGAGAGAACCATTGGTGGTTCTGGGGTTGTGGTTCAACTTTCGACTTCGGGGATTGGCTCTCGTGGTTTTATGAAGGACAAGGATGTTGTGAGTGGTGGGGCCTCGACTGGAGTTGTGGCAATTGGTGGTGGGATGTTTAATGAGCCTTCTTGGACGTTGAACAAAGAGACGTTTGTATCAGGATTGGGTGCCTAAAGAAATCAGCTTCCCTTTGCATCTTGTGACTTCCAAACCTTCTGTATGTCATCCCAGATGAGGTCATATGAAGTCCTGTGAAGGCGAGCTCGATAACACTTGTTCGTTTCGCTCCAATGGACTTGGGGAAGAGCACAACGTTGCTCGTCAGTTAGGTCCACCTTGACAAACTGAGGGTGAGACTGGGATGGGTATGTTCGAATGGGCCCGATCTTGGATGTTTGGCTTATTGTGGAAATGAAGGACTACACAAAAAACTCCCATGTAGATGACGAATGAAAGACTGGTAGAGTACTCGTCATGTTACCCACAAGCACGTCAGATGACCTCCCCACCAGATACTAATGCGGAGTGCCACAATGACTTAATTGAATTCGAGCTTGATCTTAACTTCTTTGATCTTAACCTTGACACTCTCTACTCTAGGAATGATTGGCTTAAGACGGTATCCTAGCCCTACAATAATGTAGTCTCTGTTCTTGTCCTTTTGTGTGATAACGTCATTCAGGTCAAAGTCTGGGTGGAGTACAGCGTCTTCCTAAGGGATGATGTAACATTTGGGTTTCATATAAGGACTGCGGCATTGGTTACGAGTATGGCACTTAGGGGCCAGGGTGGTGTTGTGATTTGTTGTCTTCAGAAACTACCGGAACACGTCAGAGTCAATAAGACAGCAATAGGCTAGATAGAGGTGCTCGGTAAAAACCAGAATGAGCGCAGCTGAAAGCTGTCGATGTTAACTCCTTACATGGAGTAGTGATAGTGGGCACGGACAAATGTCTATATGGACTAAAGGTGGGTCTTTCTATTATGTTAGGTAGCGAGACTAACAGGCGTCGATCTTAAGGCGGCCAACATAACAGCAAACAGTAGGCTAGATGTGAACTGCTGAGCTAACGCATGCTAAGTTGAAGTGAAGGTAAGTAGAATTCAATAAATGACTAATACAAGAGTAGATACCTAAGTCGAAGTGAAGGTAAGTAGAATAGAAAGACAAGGAAATGAAAGAGTCAAACTATCTACTTATATAGACTTTGAGCATGTGAAAGGTCTACTCTAATAAGAAATCACATGAGGAAGGAGTGGAGTGATTAGTGAGCGTCTTAGTCAGAAGGAACAGATTTAGTCATGGCAGATGACTGAAGATGAATAAGCCACAACGGAGTAAACAGAATTAGTAAAGGTGAATGAGTAATATAAAGAAAAGGTAAGATAAATGAAATAATGATGTAAGAAAGGAAAATGAAAAGAAAAGAAAGTAAAAATGTTCGAGTCCTAACACACTTATCTAGTGATCATCAACTTCTATGGCTTCTGAAGTTTAGTGCCTGATTGGTATAATGTCTTCTTCCAGAAGTCCTACAGATTTCCTCACCAGTGTTCTATCATCTACTGAAAAGCTTCTCTTGTGTAGGTATATTGTCATCCTTATAAAGCCTTCTTCTGCTGGCATCAGAATCTTGATAGGTCCAATCATAAACTTAATTCTGTATTCTATTACTATATCGGTAACTCGTTCATCAACAGTTGATACTCCTTCTGTATTAATGAGTCTAATAAACTCCTTTACTCTAGTTACTATATTCTCTGCTATATGTCATACTATTTCAGTGGCTCCCCTGTTATATAGTATATCCATGTTAATAGTAATAAATTAACATTCTTTTTTATATTTCCACTTTAGGAATTTAATCTGTACTTCTGCATTCATTAAGTATTCTCGTTTGTCATGTGAGAATGCTGCTATCATATATTTGAATGTTATATAATTTGTATTAGGTTTCTGTATGCCTTCTTGTGTAATGTAGCCCATATATATTCTATGTGTTGCACATATGTCAAAGTTCATTGCTAATACTTCTGTCATGAGGAGTGATATAATTATTGTACAATATATGTCTCATCCTATCTGTTGTGCTTGTTTACATTTCTTGCAGTCCTCTTATATTTCTGGCCATTAACTGGCTCGTGCTTAATTAACTATCCTCTTCATTGTAGTCTTGAGTGTTCTTGCCTGGCATGTGAACATCTTGTCTATATGCTGTCACGTGTTTACTATAGTACTGACTAAAGCAATTTCTAATATTGATCCTGAGGGCCTGGTTCACCTGTTCTATAAATCAGCTAGCAAATTGAGGTCCTCTATTGCTGATTACTGTCTTTGGAGTTCTGACTTTACTGTAGACATAATTGATCATCAAGTCTATAGTAGTTTTTGAGTTTGCGTTTGTTATAGCAGATATAAAGGTTCCCACTTTCAAAAACCTATCTACTACTATAAGTATAGCATTGTATTCTTTACTTATTATCAGAAGTCTAGTGACATAGTCTATAGTAATCTTGTCATAAGATTTCATTGTTATATGTGAGGGTTGCAGCAGAGGTTATGTCTTGCCTTGTCATACCTTTGTCCTTTAGCACACATTGCAGGTGCACATATACTCCTCAATCTATTTTCTCATCTTTGGCTATCAAATTCTTTGTTTGAGTTTGTTGATAGTCTTCTGTATCCCCAGGTGTCCTAATGCCAGTATGTCATAGCACTATCATACAAGTTCTTTCTTAATTTTCTTGTCTGGTGAGATAACCAATTTATTATCCTTTCACCAATACCCTTCTTTGAACATTCTCTCGGCAGGCTCTTTTGAATATTTATATGCTGCTCAAATCTTCTCTTATAGTTCTGAACCTTCTGTAAGCTCAAATACCTAAATTGTGTACATGGGCAGAGCTATAGTTTAAAATAACTCCAGAGAAAGTAGAACTTGTTCTGGCTAGTCTTCCTAGCCTTGTTTATAGTCTGACCTTCATGATAGTATATCTGCTCATGAATTTTTTATTCCTGATCAATACTTAATTTAAAATTGAAACCTGCTGAGAAATGTAGCCCATCTTATCTGATAGCCACTTAGCTTCCATGCTCCTATAAAATATCAAAGATTAGCTTAATCACTGATCACTTAAATTTTATGTTTTGCTCCTTTCAAGTGGTGCCTTCAATTACTCAAGACTTTGACAATTGCCAGTAATTCTTTGTCTATTATTAGATAGTTATTTTTAACATCTCAATAGGTGTTTGACTAATATCTAATGTGATGTAAAATTTTATCATTTCTGAGCTGTGAGAGCACAGCTCCCATTATAAAGTTTGATATGTCAGTTTTCAGTACAAATTGTTTGTCTTGATTGATGTTATGAAAATTGTAGTTATTTAATATAGTATAGTATCAGACAATTTACACACTAGATCATGTAACTTTATATAGTATATAAGCAAGAGCTTTAAAGCTATTGTAGTAGAGATGACTCAGTCCCATTACTACAGTTAGTACTTAGTGAGATAGCTACAAATGATGAGGACAATTTGAGTATGAGTAATAATTCATTAAGCATATAGTCAACAATGGCTAGAATGCATATTAGACATACTTCTCCACCTACAAGAGGCCTAGGAACAATGAAGAACAGTAATGTTATGAGGTATATCAAACTTATAGAAGAGATATTATTAATAAGGTGCAACTAGACATCTTGTTTATAAGAGTCTGGTGTGCAGCAATTACTACTTAGCATACTAATGCAGCTGGGTTCTTTCAGAATGGCTTCTTAAGAATTTTGTAGAATAGTTAGTAGTGAAGGAGGCAGCTGATGCCAAGATTCAACATAAGTCCAGACCTTTAGAACAAATAGAAGATCAACCATTACTGAACTGTGGAATGAGTGCATACAATCACGAAGTAACCATATAGCTCAGCAATAGGGATATATATGCACTGAAGGTCTGTGTAAGAGCTTGGATCAATCAGCATTGTCACCAGACCTTATATATAACTCTTACACTGCAGTGGAAGTCAATTAGCCAGTATACTTTTTACTGCTCTTAGATATTCTCAAACTCTTAGAAGAAGCCTTGGAAGGTATCCTAAAGGCCTGGTGAAACTAAGAACCAGGGGTTATCACAGTTGATAAATAGTATGACCCTTAATATATTAGTCAGCAAATTAGGTTAATAATAAGCACTAGACTACAGCTATCAGACATTGCAATAGTAGCTAGGCATAGAAGAGTAGAAGCCTATTTTACACAGCTACTGAGATTAACCTCAGAAGATTGGCAAGCATTGCTGGTTGCAAATTCTAAAATTACAGCCACTCCTATAATCACAGATTAGCAGTAGAAGCTCAGCTGAGATAACAGAGTAGTGTAGAGATATCTATGGACTTAAGCTCAGATCCACTCTATTTAGATGATCTAATATGCTGATCATCAGAACAATCAACCTGAACCATATATAGAAGAATCTGCAAGGTGGATCAGTAGGTTGTACATTTATAGTTTAGCAGTCTTATGTTCCTCTCTATCTAGCCTCACTCTCTATTGTCTACCCCTTTCAGATGACAAGCTGTGATGCAGATGACTTGGTTAGATGTCTATATTTACATTTTATTTAGTTTCTTTTCTTATTTATCTCTCTGAATTATGTTTCAAGTCTTTGTTATATGGATAGCTTATGACTATATATAAGCCTTCTATGCCACTCTAATGAGAAGGGGAAGCCCGAGAATACCCCAGTTTTGACTCATATTATCTCCAGTCAAGTTATCTAGTCACCCAGCTTTGTCTTAGTTTGTTCTCTCGAGTTCCAGTACAGTTCTGACAGTTGCACCAGTTGTACATACACTCTAGTCTATCAGATTGTCAATTTTACTCTAGCTCCAATAGTTCTTCTCTAATTGCCTCGGTCTAGCATTCGTTCAAATTGTCTTATCATTCTGCATCTTCAAGTATTTTCACCTAAGAGCTCCACTGAGTTCTGCTTTATTATGACAAGTTCTAATTTTATAATAGTTTTCCAATATCTTATTCAGTCTGTATCTCCCTCATTTCTCATCCATTCATTGTGATTCTTGATCTGGTAGGATTGTGTAGACAAGTACTTTTGATCTCTTATTTTGCATTATCAATTTAGTTAGCTAGTTTTCAACCTTTGAGTAGATGGCTCAGCTTACATTTTTGACATGGTACTCTTTTATATTTTACTTTTCTCATCTCCTAGCCATTCCCCTTAACACTAGCATACACTCCTCATATTTTAGAAACTCCCTCTTACTTAGTACACATCTGGTTGACCCCCAGAGGTCAAACTCAGATCTTCAAACTGTTAGTTGGCCTTTAGAGCTGGCAGACACATTTCAATAGCCTGGAAGTGTTGGCTTGGCAAACAAAGGAAAAATCGGTAGGAGAATTTGCAGAAAGGATTAATATATGATAAGTGATAGGATTAGAAGAAGCACAGAAGAAGCACAGAAGAAGCATCAGAGCAATGGAGGTTAGAAGGAAGCCTGTCTACTAAGGATGAAAGTATTCAATTATGCTATAGGTCCTAAGGAGCAATGGTGACACTAGGTGCTAGGACTTGGTGGCGACATAGGTGTTAGTCAAGGGTGTTGACACACTCTGAAACATGCTGTCCTGTCCAATAGTGAGGCAGTTCCAGTAGCATTTTGTAACTAGAAGTAATTAGTAGATAGTCTATATAAGTGCTAGCTGAGTGGGGTATTGTCCCTCAGCAAAATTATTTTATACTCTCAATTATAACTGTACTCCTTTGATTAAAACTCTGCTCTACTAGTAATTCAAGCTTGAGCCCTTAGCTCACTTATTATCAGTACATCTAACCTTTGCTACTCTACTCTCTAATCTATATAAAATCAGAAGAAGGAAGCAGGGACTGATTCCAGTATGCTTAAACTAGCCACTTTGTCTGAGAATACCGATCCTAACAATTAGAGCATACTAGCATTGGTACAGTGGTGAAAGCCTTCTTGAGTTTCCAAAAGCTTTTCTATTGTCATTCTCTCTAAGTGAATGTCTTCTTGCCAAACATGAGTTTCATTAGGGGCCTAGTGATCTTGATGAAGCCTTTAATAAATTTTGGGTAGAAGTTTACAAATCTGATAAACTTTCAAATATCTTGCTTGCTTGACAGATCTGGCCATTCTTGAATCACTTTCACCTTGTAAGGATCTATCTACATGCCCAATTGATTAACTACAAATCCTAAATAGTCAAGTTCTTTCTTACTAAAGTAGCACTTCTCTGGCTTACAGAAAAAGTCTACTTTATATAACCTGCACAATACCTCTGCTAGTAGATTCTAATGTTCCTGTTCTATTTCTGCATAGACAATAATGTCATTAAGATAAATGAGAATGCCCCACCCAATCATATCATGAAAGAGCTTGTTTGTTGCATGTTAGAATACTCCAGTGTAAACTATCAGACTCTCCTAGGTATTATCGAAGGTCACAGCGGTGCTTGATCACAGGGAGGTAGTGCTGGTGTCCAAGATTAGAGAGGCAAATAGGGGCAATGATGTCAGTCTCTCGGCTGCTGGTGGATCTACAGAGACACTCAACTTAGATATATGAATGTCCAAGCTTCGAGGGTCTGCCACACAGTGGATATAGATTGCAGGGACAGCAGCAAACTGAATTATGATAGACACGGCAATTCCGATTGAGCTGTTGTGTAGTGGCTTAGGAAAAAGCATAGAGTGACAATCCCAGTTGAGATATCATGCGAGAACCTCAGAAGAAACTTAGAGCAGCAATCCTGATTGAAATATGAGGTAGGATTCACTGGTCGAGGAGCAGCGGTGGTGCATAAGCGTGGTGGTGAGGCTTGTTATAGGCTGGAGGCAGCATGTGATTGGAGAAATACCAAAAGGGGGACTTTAAGTGATACTTTATCATCTTCGCCACACCTCAGCAAGGGGTGGCAATCGGCAGATCAATATAGAGGAAAGTAATAACTGGAAGTAGTGAGCAAAGAGGTTTCTTGAGTTGGGGTCTTTTCTAAGATTTGGGTCCTAAGTTCTATATTCACTGCTTTTAACTGTAGATACATGATGACAATATATACTGTGGGCTACTATTAGGGGATGTGACAATGGCAGCGGCAGGCAGCGCAGTGTGACACCTGCATTATGACAGCAGAGCCCACCACTAAGCTACTAAAGACTGGGGGTTGCCCTAATCAGAAGAGAGGGCACCGATATATACCGCTAACTATTGGGGGTGTTCGGATCACTAAGAGCGCAGACCATATAGTCTTGAAACACCAAGGCATTAAATACTACTAAAAGGGGGAATATACAGGTGGGCACCAATGCACTAGTGCACCCAGCATGTAAAGTGGGAAGATAAGAATATAAAACATTCAAGAACGTGATCTTGAACCAATCTAGCAGTCATCTGATAGGTGCAGCAGCAGGCAGGGATCCCCACTGCAGCATAAGATATGGCCGCCGCATCCTGTCGGGTGGCCCCTATGAGGTCCAGAGTAATCAGAGTCTTCAAGTTGATTGGAGGGGTTCTCAGAAGAGTCTGAGGAGAGAACACCAAGGGCCACAGTAGCGGCAATGCCACCAATGTTGGTTGAGACTGGTGGGAGTCTGGCAGCCACTGATTGGAGTATGTACTATATGACAAAAGTTAGGAATGAGTTGGAGGCGGTGGTACTTCGAGAGTCCTGGGTGTATCGTAGAGTTGTAGGCTCTACACAGGCCTATGCTGCTAAACCGGCACAGGTTTGTGCAGTGTATTACACCAGGTGCATTTATTAATCCAAACTGCATTATCATCAGCTAGTAAACTTCCATGTGAGTTCTGAAGGCAGCATACTTTTCATACCTCAGATATATTTAAATGTTGTTGTACCCACTTCATAAATCTAGTATAGAGAGCCACTTTGCATGAGCCAGATCATCTGAAAGTATATATAATAAAGATATCAGCTGGTGATCAGGAATGACTATCACATTTAGTTCTCTATAGTTAATAACAATACAGTACTCTGGCTTGCCATCTTTACCTAGCATTTTCTTAGCTATAACGAGTAATGGTACATAAGTGTTTGCCTTTTCTTTGGCTGGTACCTGATTTCTTATAATATAAATTCATCTCTTCTTTAGATCCTGGTGAATTCATTCTTTGACTGCTCACTTTTTAGCAGGAGCGAGAGGATATACTAGTCCAGGCTTTAGGAGCTCAATCTTCATATCCCATTGGCTCAAGTTAGATAGCCTTTTAGTAGCCTCTTTGTCGAACCAATTCTAGAACTCCTAGATTTGCTTTAAAAGAATTTTATCTAGAGATTTGTTACCTGCTGGGTCTGCCAACCTTTTATTAAGAGCTTTCTCTTGAGCATACTTTTGAGCTATGCTATTATACTTGAGAATGTGTTCTCTTCTGACTGCAATCTGTCAATCACATCTGTATTGCATACAATAGATATAGGGTGGAGGCCTGGGTAGTCTTCCACTTTAAGGGGTATCCTCTATACCTTTAGGTAGTGGGCTTATATGATCCTAGAGTACCCTTGAACTCTGTCTCAGATCCAGCTCTTCTCTCTAGCACTTTTCCTTCCACTTTGAGCAGCTGTCTAACTGAGTCAACAGACATGTGCTATTGGCACCCCTTCTGCCTCTGTGAGAGTCCTTGCTCTATTGTGGTGTAATTTGAAATGAACCCATTACTGTTACCATTTGTTTTCTCTGTTAAAGCAGGGCCCTACATCTGGTCTCCTGACTGTAGTCTTTACGGTGTAGTGTCCTGGCCAGTCCTGTACCAGAACACTCATACTCTGGCTCTCCCCTACTACAGATATCATATACTATCACTGCCTGCACCTCAGAAGACTAGAGAATACTTATATCACACTCTAGAGACTATATGAGCACATATTTATAAATTCTAGCCTACACTTTCCCTTGTGGCGCCCTCCAAGAGCCCAGATGAGTCTACCGCTAGCTCTCTGGCACCTATACAGATCTGCCAAGAGCTCCTACCTAGCACCAGACACTATAGGAGATGTCTCCTAATCATTATAAGCCTTTGTTCTTACAATTCCTCATATGTACGGCCTTGAGACAGATTTGGACACCCTGCGGCAGCCCCCTAAGCCTTAGATTGGTCCGGCAGCCACTTAGCTATCCTAGGTGCCCTCATTGAGGCCTTCCACAGCTTACCAGACAGTTCCTCAAGGTCTACAAAGATATCTATTGTCATCCCTGCTCATATGCCACTAAAGGCTGCAGTTCTATGAATCTGCTGCTTATCAAGTGGCAACTTGCAGATCTGCCACTCCAGCACCCTCCTTAGTTACCATGGATTATCTACACTCTATATC
The DNA here is from genome assembly GCA_009806525.1 of Sanghuangporus sanghuang. Lineage (NCBI taxonomy): Eukaryota > Fungi > Basidiomycota > Agaricomycetes > Hymenochaetales > Hymenochaetaceae > Sanghuangporus > Sanghuangporus sanghuang. The sequence continues at coordinate 1,456,682 of VVIT01000011.1, read as the reverse complement.
GAGTGTTGCACAGCCTTGGGCAGCCTAAGAATTCTGACTAATATGCTCTCTGTCTTATATATGTGATATTAGCCTCCAATCATCAGCCCCAACTGTTAGATCACACAAGTCCAGCAATGGACCACTGAGTCCAGTGGTGAGTACATTTGATGTATATTAACAGTCTAACTACATACCTGAGTCCAGTAGTGAGTACACTTAATGTAGAGTACTCACCAATGGACTGTGCCGCTTTTACAGAAGATTACATAAGCATCATATGATCAAGAGAGTAGATATAAAGAAGAATATAATATAAACAGAATAATAAAGAATAATAACAGTGTCAGAATCACACTTCTAACACTCCTCTCTGATCTGACACATCTCTGTCACATGTATGTCACATATGTGACAGGGTGTGACAAGTCATGGATGTGTATGCATCCGCTCTGTGTGACATATGTCACAGTCTGTGACACATCTTATTTCAACCCCAGCATCTTACACATCTCTTGCACCTTCACTCTGCTCAGTGCTTTGGTCATGATGTCAGCTGGCATGGTCTGAGTAGGCAAGTAATGCACATTAATATGACCAGCCTCTATAACATCTCTCAACTAGTAGAAGTGCAGATCTAGGTGTTTCATGTGTCTATGATGCTCAGGATTGTTTGCCACAGACAGAGCAGACTGGTTATCAATGTACAGGGAAGAGGGTGCATCAAACTTATAGTCAAACTCTATAAAGAGATTTCTCAGCCACATAATCTCTTGTCCTGCACTGACTGCAGCAATGTATTCTGCTTCAGTGGTGGATAGAGTTACAAAGGGCTGCAGCTTGCTAGCCCAGCTGATAGCACCAGTTCCCATCTTGACAACCATCCCACTTGTAGAGCGCCTATTATCCTCATTTCCTCCATAGTCAGCATCACAGAAGGTAGTGAACAGCTCAGAGGACTTAGGATCAGGTGCATAAGTCAGCCTGAAATCCTTGGTGCCCTGTAGGTAGTGACATAAATGTTTTGCTGCCTTCCAATGAGCTGGACCAGGATTGGAGCTAAAGCGTCCCAAGACACCAACTGCATATGCAATGTCTAGCCTAGTAGCTATAGCCAGGTACATGAGTGCACCAACCAACTGCTTGTAGGGCACTTGCTTTATGTATTCAGTCTCTGCAGGGGTCTTAGGAGCCATGTCCTTGCTGAGCTTCTGCTCAGGGAGAGGAGTAGTAACAGTGCCACAGTTGCTCATGCTGAAGTGCTCTAGCACATCAATAATATACTGTCTCTATGACAGACTAATAGAGTGCTTAGAGCAGTCTCTCTAAACATGGACTCCTAGGAGGAATAAGGTTGGGCCCAACTCATGCAGTTTAAAGTGCATCTCTGACAGACTCATACTGCTGCTTAGACTTTGCATCAATAGTCATATCATCAACATAGACTAGAATGATAATGTGCACTTCATCTCTGCTGTACACCCAAATGCTGTAATCACAGCGCACTAACTTGAAGCTCATGCTCTTTATCACTGAATCAAGCTTCTTGTACCATTGGTGGCCAGCCTGCTTAAGGCCATAAATTGACTTGATCAGCTTGAGAACAAATCCAGGGCCAAAGCAGTTCTCAAATCCTTCAGGCTGGCTCATATAGACATCATGCTCCATCTCACTATTGAGGAAAGCAGTAGAGATGTCAATACTGTACAGCTCAAGGTTTTCAAATGCAGCCAATGCCAGGATAGCTCTAGGTGCAGCCCACTTGGCTGTAGGAGCAAACACTTGAGAGAATTCAAGTTCTAGTTGCTGTGAGAATCTCTTGGCTACCAGCCTTGCCTTGTACCTATCTACAGATCCATCTGCCTTGCGCTTGAGCTTGAACACCCATCTGCATCCAATAGGCTTTCTGCCAGGAGGCAGTCTGACTGGCTGAAATGTGCCATTCTCAATCAGACTGATAAATTTCTCCATAGCTGCATTCTCCCAGAGGTCTGCATCAGGGTGTCCTTTGATGTCCTTCCACTGATAGGGTTCAGGACTGATGTGTTGCACACCTTGTGCAGAGAACACATACTCAGTGCAATGAGATGTCTGAAATGCATATTCCAGAGCATCCTCATAAGACAGATAGATGTCCTCCAGTCCTGCATTAGCACCAAAATCCATCAGGCCAGTAAACATCAGTGCTTCAGCTTGCAACTCCTCTTCTGACATGATGTCCAGTTCATCAGGTGAATCACTGTCCATCTCAGCATCCTGCTCTGGCTGCTCTACAACATCTGGCTGAGCTGTAGAGTCAGAATCAGAGGGAGTGTCAGGTGCAGTGTCAGATGCAGTTGGCTCTGCTGAGTTGAAGTTAAAGCACTATGGTGGAATAGGAGAGCCTGGCACACATCTGGGAAGGCGCTTTCCAACATAGTCCACATCCCACCAGCCAGTGGTATGACGTCTAATAGGCCTCCACATTGGATCTGGCCACCAGGGAGAAGCAGGCCTTTGTTTCTTTGAGGCCTGCTTAGATGGCAGAGGTGAAGTAGTATGTTCATGCTTTGGAGGATGAGTAGCTGGTGGTGAAGGAGGATGATGTGAAGGACCATGTGGTGGAGGACTAGGTGATGGATTGGGTGGAGGACTGGGTGTAGATGTAGGTGTAGGCATAGGAGGATCTGCTGGATGTCCAGGAGCAGGTGGAGGAGGAGGAGCTGGCAGAACATCAATAGCATCCTCTACTCCCCCCTGTTCTGGCAGGTCTTCTGTCTGTGCAGGCATATTCACCCTCAGGTCAACTGGGTTTCTGGATGTACCAGGGAACACTCTCTCATCAAACTGAGCAGAGTCACTGATGACTTCCTTCCTGGTAAGAGGATTCCAGAACAGCCAGCCTTTATAATTGGAGGGGTAGCCTAGGAACACACATTTCTGTGTGTGGGACTGCAACTACTTGTGTTGATCTTTCTTCACAAGCACATAGGAGGTGCACCCAAATACACGCAAGTGAGAGACATCTGGCTTTGACTGATACCAGAGCTCATAGGGTGTACTGGCAGACACAGCAGAGGTGGGAGAGCAGTTGTGCACATGCACAAATGCTGCCACTGCATCCCACCAGAAGGTAGAGGGCAGATGTGCTTCATTAAGCATAGTAGTGATGCCCTCTGCAAGTGTCCTATTGGCACGCTCTGCAACACCATTCTGATGAGGTTCATCTCTAATAGTGTGCTGCCTGTGGATGCCTGCAGTGATGCAGAACTGGTCCCATTCCTTAGACACATACTCTCCACCTTTATCATCACGAGTGGCCTTGATCTTCACTCCCAATTGATTCTCTGCATAGGCCTTAAATTGCTTGAAGGCAGCAAATGCATCACTCTTCTTCTTCAAAGGGTTAGGCTTACTGTAATCATCAATGAAGGTGATCCAATACTTGAAGCCATGTCTAGACTGGACAGGCAATGGACCATGAACATCAGAGTGAACCAATTGGAGGAGATCAGAAGCTCTGTGAGATGCAAGTTTGGAGACATTAGACCTGTGCTATTTGCCAGCAATGCAAGGTTCACAGATAGGATCTGGAGTGCTCTTGGACTTGACAACCATTCCCTTGACCAACTCCTCAGTCATCAACCTGTTCACATCACCATGATTAAGGTGTGCAAAGCGCCTGTGCCAAAGTGTAGTGTCAAGTGGACAGGTGCTTGTGAATGCAGCATAAGCAATAGTAGGGACAACATGGCCATTGAGAGTTGCTGCATTGTTGGGAGTGATATTTGCAGTGAACAGGACTGATCCATGATGATGGAAAAAAATTTTGTTATGATGAATGGTGACAACATATAATTTGGAGCGAGTCAAATACAGGACTGAGAGAAGATTGTTTTTAAGATCAGGAACATGCAGTACACGTTCAAATTCAAGTAACTGTCCAGGTTTGCCACCAACTACAGGCTGAAAGCGCACTGTGCCAATGCCAACTGAATAAATAAGTTGATTGTTGGCTAAACAAATTGGGGTGTGATTTGTTGAATATTTGGTGAACCAATGACGATATGGAGTCATGTGGCAAGTGGCATCTGTGTCAGCAATCCAGTCAGTTCCTGCATCTGGGATAAGAGGTGAATGGGGATTGGTGAAGTCAAGAGCACTTGCATTGCCAGCAAATTCAGCAGATTCAGCAGATTCATCTTGAGCAATATGGGCCTTCTGGCCCTTCCTGCCCTTCCTCTTCTTCTCTTCCCTGTTTCTCTTAGCCCTGGCATGTGCATCCTTAGAAGCTGCCTGCTTCATAAAGCAGTTCTCCTCAGTGTGTTTAGGAATGCCACAGAATGTGCAAGTGACATTTTGAGAGGAGATGGGCTTTGCAGCACTACTGGTGGATGTGAACATGGCCTGGGGCTGAAGCTGGACACACTCTTGACGGTTCTGCTGCTCTTGAGCAAATGCTTCCTTGAGGTTATTCCACTTGAATTCCTTCATAAGGAGCACTGCAGAGCGAAAGGAGGCATAGTCCTCAGGAAGAGCATGAATCAGGCATGCACATGCAAGCTCATTCTCAAACTCCTCAAGTTTGAGGGTGGTAGAACGAGTGCTTCTAATCTTGTGCAGTGCTAGCTCAACCCTGCTCACCAGATTGGTGAGGGACTCCTCCTTCCTTCTTGATGATGTTGAAGAACTCGTTATAGGCATTAAAGCGTGCAGCTGGATTGTCCTGCTTATTGATCTTCTGAAGCTCAGTCCACATCTTGACTGGATCATCCATGTAGTCCTGCACCATGACCTGCATGCTATGCTCAAATTTCTGATAGATCAGGCCTGCAGCTTGCTCAGCCTTCTCTTCCCAGAGCTGAACAGCATCATCTGGAGCACTAGGCTTAGCTTCCTGACCAGAGGTCAAGTGCCACAACTTCTTGACTTGAAGTGTAGCACACATATCATGCTTCCAGACAGAGTAATTGCTGTCATTGAGCTTGGTGATGGTGGATAGCATCTCAGAGGTGACAGGATCAGACATGATTGTTGGAATGAGGTGTGGATGAGAGTGGACAGGTGATGCTCAGAAGAAATAAGCAGTGAGGGAGTAATGAGGGAGAGAGCGCTAACAAATTTATGCCTGGAGGTGACAGATCAATGCCAACCAGTGCAGTCTTCTACAGTCACTGAAGTATACACAGATTTGCCGCAAGACAGTGCTGGTCTGTTGGTTTGCTAAGACCCCGCAGGCACCACTAACTAAGAGAGGCTCTAGCTTAAGTAGACACTCAAAGAGTGACTACAACCAGCGAACTAAGGCCGGGCAGGCAAGCTTCACAGTCTGTAGGCTAGGCTGATCCAACAACAGTGATGGAGCCACACACCAATTGACACCAGAGCTGCCAGACACAAAATGCAGCACAGAGAGGGAACGGATAGGCGGATTGGTGCGCAAATTGGCACGCGAATAGAGAACAACGAGCCGAATCGAACGGTGCAAGGAGCACGCGGATCGGATCAGCGGATTGGCGGCGATCGATGATTTCCGACAGAACAAGAATAGCCCACAGTGCAGTTAAACTGCAGCTGATTGAGCTGAAACTTGGTGGAAGGGTGCAGAGGTATGGGAGCCGTATGCACACCAAAGGGCGTCTGGATCGGATTAACGGATGCCGAGAAAATCGGAAATTGGCAAAATGAGATTCAAAACAGAGAACCTGCAATAAGTCGGCGAGTTCTTAACCGATTTGGCTGAAACTTCGCGACAAAGGACGTTGCAATAGGCCAAATAGACGTGCCAGGTTTTGTGAGAAACAAATCAGCGGTTCCTCCGGAATAGTCAATGCAAGTTTGAAGATAGCCCAAATTGATAGGGCTGCAGTGGCGTCAAATCGCGACGGATCGAGCTGAAAATCGGCAGGACAGTAGGCCTATATGGGCCAAGTAAACGTGCCAAAGGGCGTCGAAAACGGCTGGACGGTTGTGGAGCAATCAAGCGGCAAAGTGTTTGGGGAGATTTGGCACTGATAACAGCCAAAGAAAGCAGCAGAGGGCTCTGGGACTGTGGAAACTGCACAGAAGGGTGCAGAAGGTGATGGGAATGCTGGGAACACACTAAAAGGCCAGTCCAGAACACTAAAAGCTTCTCTGACAACAACAGCAGCTCTCTAAACCCAAAAATTCAAAAATGCGGCAGTGCAGACAGCTAGAGCTCAAGGCTCATAACCTGTTAGATCACACAAGTCCAGCAATGGACCACTGAGTCCAGTGGTGAGTACACTTAATGTAATATTAACAGTCTAACTACATACCTGAGTCCAGTAGTGAGTACACTTGGTGTAGAGTACTCACCAATGGACTGTGCCGCTTTTACAGAAGATTACATAAGCATCATATGATCAACAGAGTAGATAATATAAACAGAATAATAAAGAATAATAAGAGTGTCAGGATCACACTTCTAACATAATCATGGTGATGTGAACAGGTTGATGACTGAGGAGTTGGTCAAGGGAATGGTTGTCAAGTCCAAGAGCACTCCAGATCCTATCTGTGAACCTTGCATTGCTGGCAAATAGCACAGGTCTAATGTCTCCAAACTTGCATCTCACAGAGCTTCTGATCTCCTCCAATTGGTTCACTCTGATGTTCATGGTCCATTGCCTGTCCAGTCTAGACATGGCTTCAAGTATTGGATCACCTTTATTGATGATTACAGTCGCTATTGGGCTGTTCTCCCTTTGAAGAAGAAGAGTGATGCATTTGCTGCCTTCAAGCAATTTAAGGCCTATGCAGAGAATCAATTGAGAGTAAAGATCAAGGCCACTCGTGATGATAAAGGTGGAGAGTATGTGTCTAAGGAATGGGACCAGTTCTGCATCACTGCAGGCATCCACAGGCAGCACACTATTAGAGATGAACCTCATCAGAATGGTGTTGCAGAGCGTGCCAATAGGACACTTGCAGAGGGCATCACTACTATGCTTAATGAAGCACATCTGCCCTCTACCTTCTGGTGGGATGCAGTGGCAGCATTTGTGCATGTGCACAACTGCTCTCCCACCTCTGCTGTGTCTGCCAGTACACCCTATGAGCTCTGGTATCAGTCAAAGCCAGATGTCTCTCACTTGCGTGTATTTGGGTGCACCTCCTATGTGCTTGTGAAGAAAGATCAACACAAGTAGTTGCAGTCCCACACACAGAAATGTGTGTTCCTAGGCTACCCCTCCAATTATAAAGGCTGGCTGTTCTGGAATCCTCTTACCAGGAAGGAAGTCATCAGTGACTCTGCTCAGTTTGATGAGAGAGTGTTCCCTGGTACATCCAGAAACCCAGTTGACCTGAGGGTGAATATGCCTGCACAGACAGAAGACCTGCCAGAACAGGGGGGAGTAGAGGATGCTATTGATGTTCTGCCAGCTCCTCCTCCTCCACCTGCTCCTGGACATCCAGCAGATCCTCCTATGCCTACACCTACATCTACACCCAGTCCTCCACCCAATCCATCACCTAGTCCTCCACCACATGGTCCTTCACATCATCCTCCTTCACCACCAGCTACTCATCCTCCAAAGCATGAACATACTACTTCACCTCTGCCATCTAAGCAGGCCTCAAAGAAACAAAGGCCTGCTTCTCCCTGGTGGCCAGATCCAATGTGGAGGCCTATTAGACGTCATACCACTGGCTGGTGGGATGTGGACTATGTTGGAAAGCGCCTTCCCAGATGTGTGCCAGGCTCTCCTATTCCACCATAGTGCTTTAACTTCAACTCAGCAGAGCCAACTGCATCTGACACTGCACCTGACACTCCCTCTGATTCTGACTCTACAGCTCAGCCAGATGTTGTAGAGCAGCCAGAGCAGGATGCTGAGATGGACAGTGATTCACCTGATGAACTGGACATCATGTCAGAAGAGGAGTTGCAAGCTGAAGCACTGATGTTTACTGGCCTGATGGATTTTGGTGCTAATGCAGGACTGGAGGACATCTATCTGTCTTATGAGGATGCTCTGGAATATGCATTTCAGACATCTCATTGCACTGAGTATGTGTTCTCTGCACAAGGTGTGCAACACATCAGTCCTGAACCCTATCAGTGGAAGGACATCAAAGGACACCCTGATGCAGACCTCTGGGAGAATGCAGCTATGGAGAAATTTATCAGTCTGATTGAGAATGGCACATTTCAGCCAGTCAGACTGCCTCCTGGCAGAAAGCCTATTGGATGCAGATGGGTGTTCAAGCTCAAGCGCAAGGCAGATGGATCTGTAGATAGGTACAAGGCAAGGCTGGTAGCCAAGAGATTCTCACAGCAACTAGAACTTGAATTCTCTCAAGTGTTTGCTCCTACAGCCAAGTGGGCTGCACCTAGAGCTATCCTGGCATTGGCTGCATTTGAAAACCTTGAGCTGTACAGTATTGACATCTCTACTGCTTTCCTCAATAGTGAGATGGAGCATGATGTCTATATGAGCCAGCCTGAAGGATTTGAGAACTGCTTTGGCCCTGGATTTGTTCTCAAGCTGATCAAGTCAATTTATGGCCTTAAGCAGGCTGGCCACCAATGGTACAAGAAGCTTGATTCAGTGATAAAGAGCATGAGCTTCAAGTTAGTGCGCTGTGATTACAGCATTTGGGTGTACAGCAGAGATGAAGTGCACATTATCATTCTAGTCTATGTTGATGATATGACTATTGATGCAAAGTCTAAGCAGCAGTATGAGTCTGTCAGAGATGCACTTTAAACTGCATGAGTTGGGCCCAACCTTATTCCTCCTAGGAGTCCATGTTTAGAGAGACTGCTCTAAGCACTCTATTAGTCTGTCATAGAGACAGTATATTATTGATGTGCTAGAGCACTTCAGCATGAGCAACTGTGGCACTGTTACTACTCCTCTCTCTGAGCAGAAGCTCAGCAAGGACATGACTCCTAAGACCCCTGCAGAGACTGAATACATAAAGCAGGTGTCCTACAAGCAATTAGTTGGTGCACTCATGTATCTGGCTATAGCTACTAGGCCAGACATTGCATATGCAGTTGGTGTCTTAGGACGCTTTAGCTCCAATCCTGGTCCAGCTCATTGGAAGGCAGCAAAACATTTATGTCACTACCTACAGGGCACCAAGGATTTCAGGCTGACTTATGCACCTGATCCTAAGTCCCCTGAGCTCTTCACTACCTTCTGTGATGCTGACCATGAAGGAAATGAGGATAACAAACGGTTCACAAGTGGGATGGTTGTCAAGATGGGAACTGGTGCTATCAGCTGGGCTAGCAAATTGCAGTCCTTTGTCACTCTATCTACTACTGAAGCAGAATACATTGCTGCAGTCAGTGCAGGACAAGAGATTATGTGGCTGAGAAATCTCTTTATAGAGTTTGACTATAAGTTTGATGCACCCTCTTCCCTGTACATTGATAACCAGTCTGCTCTGTCTGTGGCAAACAATCCTGAGCATCATGGACGCATGAAACACCTAGATCTGCGCTTCTACTAGTTGAGAGATGTTGTAGAGGCTGGTCACATCAATGTGCATTACTTGCCTACTCAGACCATGCCAGCTGACATCATGACCAAAGCACTGAGCAGAGTGAAGGTGCAGGAGATGTGTAGGATGCTAGCATTATGTTGAAGGAAGAAGTCTCAGATCAGGGGGGAGTGTTAGAAGTGTAATTCTGACACTGTTAGTATTTTGTTGTTTCTTATATTGTTTGTTATGTCCGCTTTCTTGATCATGTGATGCTTATGTAATCTTCTGTAAAAGCGGCACAGTCTATTAGTGAGTACTCTACATTGAGTGTACTCACTACTGGACTCAGTGGTCCCTTGCTAGACTTGTGTGATCTAACAGATGTTTGCAGTGAACAGGACTGATCCATAATGATAGAAAAGCATTTTGTTATGATAAATGGTGACAACATATAATGGAGCAAGTCAAATACAGAACTGAGAGAAGATTGTTTCTAAGATCAGAAATATGTAATACACACTCAAATTCTAGTAACTGTCCAGTTTTGCCACCAACTACAGGCTGAAAGCGCACTGTGCCAATATCAACTGAATAAATAATTTGATTATTAGCTAAACAAATAGGGGTGTGATTTATTAAATAATTTTGCTAAGGAACATTGCTCTACTCAGCTAGTGCTTATATAGACTATCTACTTGTTACTTCTGGCTATAAAATGCTACTGGAACTACCTCACTATTAGACAGGATAATATATTTCAGAGTATATTGCTACCCTTAGCTAATATCTGTATCATCACCTAGTTTTAGCACCTAGTGTTACCACTGCTTCTTAGAACCTGTGGCACAATCAAATACTTTCTTCCCTATTAGGCAGACTTCCTTCTAACCTCTGCTGCTCTAATGCTTCTTTTATGCTTCTTTTGATTCCGTCACTTATCATATGTTAATTCTTTCTGCAAATCCTCCCACTGATCCTTCCTTTGTTCACTGAGCCAATGCTTTCAGGCTGCTCTATTATCTTGGCTAAGCTTCTATTGCTAATCTGTAATCATGGAGGTGGCTGTAATTTCAGGATTCATGACTGGCAACACTTGCTAATCTTCTGAGGTTAATCTTGGCAGCTGTGTAGAATTGAAAGGATCCGCTCAAAACTTCGCATCACGATTGACGCGATCGGCAGATCAACAGGATCGGCACTCCGAACGTGACCAGTAACTGGCCCAGCAGCAACACGACCAAACTACCGATCACGCACCCAAGACAATGGTCACCGGTATCACCGGCATCAACGGCAATACGCGAGCACCTAGCAACCATACGTAAACCCGCGAGGCACTTAACACCGCCGACCGTCACCTTAACACCACCGACCATATACGCCCAACCCGACCCGATCAAAAGAACTCAAGAAGCGCTCTAGAACACCAGAAGTCCAGAAGTCCAGAAGCACAACTACTAAAGCCTAACGCCTAATCGACTAAAGGCTAAATAAATCCTAATAGAGACGACACTGGCATTCCAGCACTGTCAGACGTGTGCCCGAACGTACATGGCTCTCTATGAGATATACTTTGTAGTATGCCATGCTACAACTGAAACTCGCAACTGCCACATTGAAATTCAACGTCGAACACAAGAACAACTCCATGCCAATCCACCAAATCCAATAGTACCCAAGCGACATGAAGAACTCACTGTCACTACTCGAACCCCTCGAGATGCAGACCCAATAACTTGGAAGATACTAGGATGGTACAAATCAGAGCTGCATGACCCATGTCCAGCTTCTACAGTGCAAGCAAACCTCTACCTACCGAGGGATGCGAACCTGGAAACCAGACAACTACAACTGGCACTCCAATGAAGGATATGGCATTACATTCGCGATGTTCGACTCAATGGCAAAGCATGGCTAGTTACTCGAACTCAGAGGCATCCACCAGCAGAGCACATACAGTTCCAGCTGTGTATTGGACCATACACTACACCAACTCGACATCTCAATACTGATGTCCGAGTTACACTCTCACCCTTCGGGCCAAAGGATGAACAACGGAAGGTCACATATCGAGCCGCTTACATTGCACCAAGAGCCAGAGTCCCCAACGAAGACCTCGATGTTATAATGGAGTACTGACTCATCACTCCGACTCGGAACTACATCTCAGTCAGCAACGCCACAAAGGCTCTGCAATAGTGGAGACAATCTTACAAATCTTGGAGCAAGGTGGCACACGGTGGCACAGCATGAGTAAGGCAATGGTGGAGCAAAGTGGAGCTGAGTGGAGTAATGTGGAAGGAGATGAGTAAGATATAGGACGGAAAATGAATTATCTGAAGAGCATAAATAGGGTTAGAAGTAGGCCCTCATCCCCCATCTTTCGATCCTCTTAACACACTGGTGATAATCGTAGCTTAACGATTATTACTGTGTGCTTTGTACTACTACGCCTCTTGGAAATACCAATCTGCTCTTGCTTACCTTGTATCTGAAAGTATCCCTTGTCAGGACTACGACTAAGAAGAATAGTAAGGGGACCGCGTGGTACAGCCAGACGTGGGTAGATAGATCACCTCTGCACAACATACCGCTGCTTAGGCAAAAGGATCGAACCCGGTGTAACTTCGGACCTACACCTCTAACATTAGATCGAAAGATCACTCACTAGTTTTAACACCACCTCTCACGGGCAAGGTTCTTGGCTAGTGTTTTATCGAGGCGAGGACCGTCGACCTCAAGTCCCTATCGACGCCGCTAGTTTCGAGATTAGCAAACCCATTCCCTAGGACAAGTGCACAATCCTGGAGAACACATACGACTCACTCAAATCAACCATCTACTATCATAACCCCTTCACCAACAAAGTGTATCCAATAGCAAAGGCATCTGGTTGCCCTGCAGTTGGAAGCACACAATCAACAATAACCAAAGTAGTGACAGTACCATCTACTATTGCTACATTCGACGAAAAAGGAACGGTTTGGTCTGCCGTACCTTATAACACCCCACCTGAAGCAGTACTTGAGAAGGAACGTTCATGAACCAGCCAGAGAACGGAACTGGAGGAAGCAACGGTCATAGAATGAACGAACATCCGAATACTCGAACGAACAACCGAAGCAGAACAGGACTGCAACAGGAGCTCAACTATATCCAAGGACGACTGGCAAGATTGGAACTAGAACGCGATATCCTCTGGGGAACGAACTATCAATCAAGTGACGAATATCCACCAGTCATACGATACCTACGACAGAGGGTAGTCCAACTTGATGGAGTACAATCCAGTCTGGCTAGGGCTCAGGCAAACAACAATCTGCCGAGCGCAGCATACGCAACTACAGTTGGAAATCGACTTGAAGCACTAGAGATTAATACCAACGGACTAGGAGCACAAGTGGCAACACTGCATCGAAATGACGACGCGCTAGATCGAGCAGTCATACTCCTGAATCAGCAAGTCACCTCCGAGATAACAGTAGTGCAAGAGGAAATAGGACAAATTTGCTCTACACTCAGTGCATACGAACAGCGTATCCAAGCAGTCAAGATAGCAACCACTGAACTTACGAGAATAGTTCAGGCAACTCCAAACGTTGCACAAGATATCAACAACTTACGAGAAGCACTCCTTTCGCTAGGACGCACAGTCGAAGCAAGTCAGGAAGGTTATCAGGTGCTATTGGCAGCAGTCAACTCGACAGAGAACACTGCAAGGAACATACTCGAGCACGCAGACTTTCTCAGGCATGAAGCTCAGCGAATCCGAGAAATATACGCACGGAACGAACGCCCTTCTGACGATTCAGTATCATCAGACGAAGAGTTATCTCGAACTCTGAGGCCATACGCACTACGAACATTTCGTGCATGAGGAATTACTATCCAAGTTCCAACAGGCGGTTCAGTAGCAACCCAAACACCAACAACGCCAGAAAACCCACCCACTTATTCGCCACCAGCAGTACCAATAGCAACATATGATAATGTCGACAACCGACCAGAGGGTACAAACTCTGGAGACTCAACTACAAACTCTTCAGACACAACTCAATAAACACAGCATCAAATTGCCGAAGTACTATGGCAAGCGAAATGAGGATATTGATCTGTGGATTAGTCGATGTGTGTCAAAGCTGGCACAGCATGGAGTCAAGGATGAGGAGGAGATTGCAAAGAGCCTATTCGCAGCACTCGAAGGCGACAGTTATGATTGGTTTGCGGAGAAGCAAACATTGACATCATTCGACAACCAAGGGAAGCTCAAACCAGTACCGGCAATCATCAATGCGGCTGGGACAGGCATGTTCAAATCATTCAAGGAGATGATCGATTGGATGAGGATCCGAGCAGGACATCCGATAGTAGGAGAACAGGAAGCACTATTCCACCTACTATGCATCCAACAGAAAGGATTGAGCATCAGAGCCTACAATGACGAATTCCGACGGCTCAAAGCGAGAGCACCAGACTCACTAGATGTTACTATGCTCAAGTACATCTATGTTAAAGGACTAGACAACTGGGTCAAATGACGAGTCGAATCCATACAGCCTGACGCTTTCGAAAAGTACAAGCTCGATGAATGGATGACATGGACAACCAACCTAGCAGACGTTGATGCAAGACAGAAGTTGATCGGAAGCCAGACATACACTCCGAGATTCAAGACAAATGGGCAATCATCATACCGACCACCAGTTCTACAGACGAGACGAGATCCAGACGCCATGGATGTAGATGCACTCTGAGGCTTGCCGAAGAAGGGAGCAAAATGCTACAACTGTGGGAAGACTGGACACTACTCAAGGAATTGCAAGGCACCAAGGAAGCAAAAGGGTTCTTCCTCAGGACCGCCGAAGAAGCGAACCAATGGTCAGAAACGAAAGCCGATGACAGCACGAGCTGTAAACTTCAAGGAGACATGTCCCGATCCGCATTGTCGAAAACCAGTCCACTATGATCACATAGCATGGGCTAGAGGAGATGAATCAGCAGGATATACATGCAAGCACGACGAAGAATATCGAACCAACTTCCGCAAATCCCTAGCAAGTAAAGAGCAACAGGGAAAAGACTAAGACCTCCATCGAACGAGACTGCGCGATGTGAGTGTAACAAGGGTGACAAGAATAATGGTTTCAACAACCAGCGATTCATACCTCCTGGGTTCAACCCCAGTGAAGCGATGTACAATAAGCGATTGCCAATACATGCATTGCATCCTCGATTACCTATTCGAGTGAAGGTTGGAACGAAGACCCTAGCAGTCCAAGCATTAATCGATTCCGGAGCAACTTGTAGTACGATTCATCCGAACTTGGTACGACACTATAACCTATTCAAGAAGAGGCTTGATCACCCTCGACCCCTGAATAATGCCGATGGAAGCCCTAACCAAGGAGGAGCAATCACACACGAGGTCTATACATTAATCTTCGATGGACCTAAGCCACAGCCACAGACACTGGCAGTAGCGACTACAGAACAAGATCAAGTTATTCTAGGCATTGACTATTTGGCCAAAGTCAATCCAGAAATTGATTGGAAGAATCAGATATGGAATCGGAATGGTAACGCAATACTATTCGAGCTCAGTATCATACGAGCTACCAAGAAGCGAAAGCGCAGGAGGCGCAAACGAAAGTGGCAAAGGAAAGGTAAATCTGACAAGACTAGACCTAGGCAAGACACAAAGAAACAAGCTCCGAACAGAGACAACTATCGACACTCTGGAGCACCAGGAATACTATTCGCACCATGGAGGGAAAGTAACAATGGAAACCCTCAAGAGTCGAAGCCGCAAGCGAAACCAATGACACGACCAGGAACACCACAACTGGAGCAGCCAAAGAAAGCTGATGTACCAAAGAGTCCAAGCATGGAAAATATACCAGACTCTATACCAAGGCAACCATCAGAACAGACAAGTATAGTGCAATGACGAACAAGGCACATACCACGAAGGATGATCCCAGCACGGCAATTGTACCAGACATCCGAAGACGAAGTTACAGAAGTAACAGGCAAGCGCAGCCATGACGAACAGGAGGAAATAAATGACTCTCCTAAGCGATGGAAGAAACAGCCTTTAAGACAGAGAAGGCCACTACCACAGAAGAAACCAGACATCGAACAAACTCAACCTGTGCCAAAGGAAGATCCTGGGATGACAGTCTATATTCATCCACGAGAGGAACGAAGGTCAGAGAAAGTGGTAGCAGGAACGAAACGACATTGGACATCGAGACCAATACCAGTCAAGGAAGCTATCCCCACACCGAAGCGTACAAGATGGGCAGCAGAAGACAGCGATATCGACATGCAGAATGAACAGGAGATAACAGAAGACACTCCTATGCACGATATAGAGCCACTAGACATCGAAAGGCTCAGGACGACCAACCAACCAATTACCCTTACCAGAAAGGAAGAGCTCGCTGAAAAGCTAGAGCTAGACCTTAAGCGAAATTGGTCACCAAGGCAGCAAGGCCAGGTTTCACAACCACTGAACAAAGCTAGTTCAGTATCACAGCAGTACTCGCAGCAGAAAGCAGCGGCAGAAGGATTACTCAGCACAGCAAACCGAGATTGGCGAAAACTCCTACCGAAGCAAATTGCAGACTATGCCGATGTATTTGATCCAGACAGATCAAGGAGGTTACCCAAACATACGAAATGGGATATGGCAATAAACCTTAAAGAAGGAGTACCACTACCGAAACCAAGGCCAATTATCAAGCTCACTCGAGAAGAGCAGGCAGCACTCAATGCCTATGTCCAGGAACTATTGGACAAAGGATGGATCGAGAAGGTTCACCCACATGAACCATGTCCAGTAGCAGCACCAGTCTTCTTTGTTGGAAAGAAAGACGGAGGAGCACGAGCAGTAACCGACTACCAAGATATTAACGATGCCACAGTATCAGATCCATACCCCATACCGATTATAAGTGTTCTACCAGAGAAACTGGAGAAAGGAAAAGTCTTCTTCACACTTGATATGCGATCAGGATACAACAACCTGAGAATTCGAGAAGGAGACGAATGGAAGGCAGCATTCAGAGTTGGCAATGCAGTCTACAAACTGAAGGTCATGATGTTTGGAATGAAGAACTCACCTGCGATATTCCAACGATTCATGAATGACAACTTCGAATACTGGCTCAGAACAGAGGAGGCACTAGTCTACCTAGATGACCTCATTGGCCAAGCACAAACCGAAGAGGAGTATTGGACACTCCTCAGGGCAATTCTACAGAAATGCCGAGAGCTCGACATTTACCTCAAAATCGAGAAATGTCATTTCCTCCAAACCCAACTCGACTACCTGGGATTTGTAGTAGGGATGAAAGGCATCCAGATGGATCCTTACAAGCTGAAAGCGATTCGAGAATGGCCAACACCAAAGACGAAACGACAGATCCGAAAGTTCCAAGGCTTTTGCAATTTCTACCAAAGATTCATCAGGAACTATGCCGATTTATACACACCAATTGGCGAACTCATCAAAAAGGATCACAAGTTTGTTTGGACAGAAGCACAGGACAAAGCATTCGAAGCTATCAAAAAAGCATTCGAAACCGAAGTGGCATTGGCAATGCCAAAGCCTGACAAACCATATACATTGGAAACCGATGCATCCGATGTAGCGATTGGAGCAGTCTTACAACAAGAAGACGGCCAAGGAGAACTGAGACCGCTAGGTTTCATGTCGAAGACACTATCCAGTGCTCAACGAAATTATCCAACGCATGACAAAGAGATGCTAGCAATCATGGAAGTACTCGGACATTGGAGACATCTACTGGAAGGAACAAAGGAACCATTAACCATCTGAAGCGATCATGCAAATCTCCGATACTTCATGACAGCTCAGAATCTGACAAGACGTCAAGCGAGATGGGCACTAGAGTTATCACGATATAACTTCAAAATTCTCCATTGGCCAGGCAAGAAGAATCAAGCAGATGCACTATCACGACGACCCGACTATATGCCAGAGGACAAGGATAACTTGGGAGTTACCTTGCTACCACCTGACATGATCGAGCAGCAGACATTGCGACGAACCAAGATCAATGGCCTATACAGACTAGAGACAGAAATGGTCACTATCTCCGATCCGATTATTCGAACCATCAAGAGACACTACAACTCCGAAGAGGCGAAGCAGGAAATTATAGCAATCAAGAAGAGCAACGGCTACAGTTACAGGAATGGCTTGCACTACGTATCCAGTGCATTATATGTCCCGCCATCCACCAACCTAAAATCGTTGCTAATCCGAAGGCGCCATGACCACAAACTTGCAGGCCACCCAGGAGCAGAAAAGACCATAGAGCTTGTAAAGCGAGCGTACTATTGGCCGAAGATGGAAGAGATGATCCGAGAATATACCGCATCCTGCGACATATGTCAACGTGCAAAACCAATTCGACAGTTTCGAAATCCACCCCTCCAACCGTTGAAGGCACCGCATCAACCATGGGAAACCATAACCTGTGACCTTATCACCGATTTACCAGTCAGCAACGAAGGCTATAGTTCAATACTTGTTATAGTAGACAAGCTCACCAAAATGGGGAAGTTCATCCCTTGCCAGGGAATACCCAATGCTAAGCAGTTGGCACGCTTGTTCCGCCAACACATCTTCAAATACTACGGGGCCCCTAAACAAGTAATCTCCGACCGAGGTAGCAACTTCACGGCGCAATTCTTCAAGGAGTTCTGTAGACTCATCGATGTCGATTGGAAAACTAGTACAGCATACCATCCACAAACTGATGGTCAAACCGAACGACTCAATCAAGAACTGGAGCAGTACTTACGCTGCTACGTGTCCTACCGTCAAACAGATTGGGCAGAGTACATCGATATGGCAGAATTCGCCTACAACAATTGGAAACACAGCACTACGCATCAGTCACCATTCTATACGCTGTATGGATGGCACCCTCACCTGGACGTAGCAGAAACCGGGGACTCAAACGTCCCAGAAGCAATAAATCACCTAGAGGAGCTTCGACAAGTACAGCAAGAAGCCTACAATTCGATTAGGCAAGCGAACGAGGCAATGAAGCTTTATGCAGATCTGCATCAAGGCAAACTGCCGGAGTACAAGCCAGGAGACGAAGTGTTACTAGACATGAAGAATCTCAGTCGACTAGAGCCAATGAAGAAGCTTGCAATGAAGTGGGCAGGTCCTTATAAAGTCGAGAAGGCAGTCGGACAAGTGTCATTCAGATTACGCTTACCCGAAACCCTTCCGATACACCCAGTGTTTCATGCGAGTCTTCTCAGGCCTTACAAACGAAAGGAATACCCTGGAAGACCCACTTTGGACAAACCACCCCCTATTGAAGTAGAGGGAGAAGCAGAATATGAAGTGGAGAAGATTCATGACACAAGGCGGCATCGAAACAAGATTCAGTATCTTATTCAATGGAAAGGATACCAAGAGCGTACTTGGGAGCCACTTGACAATCTCAAGAACTCCTATCAAGCGGTAGAAGACTTCCACAAAAAGTACCCTCAGGCGATGAGGCCACCAGACCTTAGTCAATGGATCGCCGAACGAAGATGAATCAGGAGATAACCACATCACGTGCACTCCACCTAATGGAGCCGACTCAGGAGCCACAATGCAAACGATGAGTAAGACCTCCAATGGCCTTACCAATCAATGACATCACAGTGGCACCTCAAGACGAAGACAGAGAGAAACAAAATAGGCAAGAGAAAGGCGATATACTAGCAGACATGGTATAAAAGACGAAGCAATTCGAGCTGAAGATCATCAACTCGAACTCAAGCAAACTAGTCATCTCTCGAAGACAACCACTACTCAACTATGCCTATCTTCAATGAACTACATGCCTTCTCTACTCCCGAAGATGCACCTGATTGGACATTCGTACTCAGGCCATCTACTGAACGTTATCAATGGCCACAGTTCTGTAACCGCTTCAATCAAGAGAACTACGAAGAAGAGATCGTACCCCTATGCCCAGGGAAGTACTTCGATGACCTCTATGACAAGTGGCACTCGATCCATATCACCGAGAAGCAAGGTCCTAAACTTATGATCCCAGACCCACCTAACGGCGAGCTGATCAGGCTTAGCAATGCTCGAACGGCATCGATTCGACGACTCAATGATGATGCATTCCTTACCTATACAGTTGAACTCGAAGTACGAGCTCTTAACGAAGGGCAAATCGACTTCAACCACGAACCAACATACAGGAACATCATGGGCATCTATCATTCAGCGGCATAAATTTGTGCATACCGACGAGACCTGTTGATCGCAATCACTAACCAAATGATGTGATGGAGCCACTACCATTCAGCAGGCAACGAGACGATGCGATACATCAACTACCTAGCCGACAAGACGGGCTTCTATGCAGTTGGAACCACGCAGTACACGACACTGCTCAATACAACGAAGTACTATGAGGGCACTGTATACCAGAGGACAATGCGAAAGCAAGGATCTCCAAACCAGATGAATGGTATCCAGATCAACGAAGTCGAACACCACATAGTCGAAGGCGAGGAAGTCAACTACGACCCCCAGTACCTCATAGAACTCAATGAGAATGAAGAAGAAGCGAGGGAGAGACTGGAAGCGATGAGACACCTGCTAGACGAGGATCTAATGATCTCAATCTACCAGTATCCGAACGAGCTTTACCAACCAGACAAGATGCTCACCATGTCAATGCGAGAGGACAGCTACATGGACTCAGATGACACAGAATCAAGTGAGGAAGATGGGTCAATGGAACCCCTACCAACACCAGAAGATTCAGCACAGGCTTCACCTGTGATCGAGGAACTCAATGATATGTAAACTTTTCTTCACTCCATGAACCCCTTTCTTATGCAACCCCTTTTCCATGACGCAAATGGCCAATTATGCTTTATGTTACCATCACTCCCTATCCGCTATGGTATCTATTCGCCATATTCCCTGCCAAGTCAAGTAGCAACCCTGTTGTCCCTCGGAGGCTGTCCAACAAGACAAAATCTGTGGAACAACAAGTTGCCCTTGAACCTGACAGCGAAGACTGACAGTTTATGCATTATGCACTACCCTTTTCATGCTCATTCGGAAGGCTGAGCCGATAAGGTACTATGCAAAGCGTCGGAGCACCAATAATGTTCCAACTCTTAGCACATGCACTATCGAGCCAGCTACCGAATTAGCACACTATGCTTACATTTTACCTTTCTATGCAGAGGAGGAGGAGCCAAGAAGTTAACAGTCGTTGTGATGCCTTCGGCAGTATACCTGTCAAAGCGACATAACAACTATTCCTAACCTCTCTTTGTCAAATTGGGATGCCCAAGCATATCAGCTTGACAAAGTAAATATTGCGATTATCAAGCCCTCCAACTCAAACTTTATTTTCCTTACATGCATTTTGTCGCTCTGATCTAAAGGATGAAGTCATTGCTCGTGAACAAGGCTGGTCAATACAGCCCTGTCACGAGAAATTCATCATGCAGATCACTGACAAATTATTATGAAACTTATGCATCATCGACTGCTATGACTGTTATGTTCTTATCATTTTCATTCATACCATAATCCCTTTACATGATGCATATTTCATTTAATATTTCCTTCATATCCCTTCCCACCACCCACTACAATTCGATGTCAAACCAAGCCCCTTTCACATGATTCTCTTGCGCCGAAGCGCCTGCATCGAGGACAACCTTCAGCTCATCAGGAGCAGCAGCCTCGAGAGGTGGAACCTCGACCTTATCAGCAGCCTGTTTCACAGCTGCAGGAAACGATTGCATTTCGTAATCCTTGCTCTTCTACCAAGGATGTCAACGATTTTGCAATGCAAAGGACAGGGCACTCACAGGGTGGCAACGATAACGCTTTATCCACCACAGATTCAGCACAAAAACTGCCACAAGGATGATCAAAACAGCAGGAACGGCGGCGACAGCTGACATATTTGGGCGACTTTGATGATGGTTTGATAGCAACACCAACTATCACAAGCCAACTCCCTTATCCGAAGCTTTCTCATGGATTAGGATGAACATTTCTCCGAAAGTCCATCTTAGAAGGGGGGTAGTGAAAGGATCCGCTCAAAACTTCGCATCACGATCGACGCGATCAGCAGATCAACAGGATCGGCACTCCAAACGTGACCAGTAACCGGCCCAGCAGTAACACGACCAAACTACCGATCACGCACCCAAGACAATGGTCACCGGTATCACCGGCATCAACGGCAATACGCGAGCACCTAGCAACCATACGTAAACCCGCGAGGCACTTAACACCGCTGACCGTCACCTTAACACCACCGACCATATACGCCCAACCCGACCCGATCAAAAGAACTTAAGAAGCGCTCTAGAACACCAGAAGTCCAGAAGTCCAGAAGCACAACTACTAAAGCCTAACGCCTAATCGACTAAAGGCTAAATAAATCCTAATAGAGACGACACTGGCATTCCAGCACTGTCAGACGTGTGCCCGAACGTACATGGCTCTCTATGAGATATACTTTGTAGTATGCCATGCTACAACTGAAACTCGCAACTGCCACATTGAAATTCAACGTCGAACACAAGAACAACTCCATGCCAATCCACCAAATCCAATAGTACCCAAGCGACATGAAGAACTCACTGTCACTACTCGAACCCCTTGAGATGCAGACCCAATAACTTGGAAGATACTAGGATGGTACAAATCAGAGCTGCATGACCCATGTCCAGCTTCTACAGTGCAAGCAAACCTCTACCTACTGAGGGATGCGAACCTGGAAACCAGACAACTACAACTGGCACTCCAATGAAGGATATGGCATTACATTCACGATGTTCGACTCAATGGCAAAGCATGGCTAGTTACTCGAACTCAGAGGCATCTACCAGCAGAGCACATACAGTTCCAGCTGTGTATTGGACCATACACTACACCAACTCGACATCTCAATACTGATGTCCGAGTTACACTCTCACCCTTCGGGCCAAAGGATGAACAATGGAAGGTCACATATCGAGCCGCTTACATTGCACCAAGAGCCAGAGTCCCCAACGAAGACCTCGATATTATAATGGAGTACTGACTCATCACTCCGACTCGGAACTACATCTCAGTCAGCAACGCCACAAAGGCTCTGCAATAGTGGAGACAATCTTACAAATCTTGGAGCAAGGTGGCACTCGGTGGCACAGCATGAGTAAGGCAATGGTGGAGCAAAGTGGAGCTGAGTGGAGTAATGTGGAAGGAGATGAGTAAGATATAGGACGGAAAATGAATTATCTGAAGAGCATAAATAGGGTTAGAAGTAGGCCCTCATCCCCCATCTTTCGATCCTCTTAACACACTGGTGATAATCGTAGCTTAACGATTATTACTGTGTGCTTTGTACTACTACGCCTCTTGGAAATACCAATCTGCTCTTGCTTACCTTGTATCTGAAAGTATCCCTTGTCAGGACTACGACTAAGAAGAATAGTAAGAGGACCGCGTGGTACAGCCAGACGTGGGTAGATAGATCACCTCTGCACAACATACCGCTGCTTAGGCAAAAGGATCGAACCCGGTGTAACTTCGGACCTACACCTCTAACAATATACAATACAATATGAACAGAGAAGGAGAAGTTTTTTTTTATTGAAAAGTTAAAGATGCTATGCTGTTTTAGTAAGATTAGCCCAGCAAGACAAGGATTTTATTATTGAAACAATAAATCAGTATAGATGACTACATACTTATTCAAAGAGTAAGTTTGTTCAATATATGAAATATATGAGCTGTGGTAACAAATTAATTTTATAGGTGGTTGATCAACTTTGATACAAAAATGCATATCCTTGATTGTCACATTATCTTACTAGTTAATAACTTTGCTGGGCATGTTGTTTCCTATCAGTCAATAAATATTCATCTTAAATTCTTTGTATCAAATATGATATTATTTGTGCAACCTCTTGATGCTAGAATTATTTGGTGTTTCAAGGCTCTTTACCAGCAAAAATTCTGTTTGTATGCAATCAAATTAGAGGAAGCAGATGCAACTGATATTTATAAGATTTCTCTCTTAGAAACAATGTTGATTGCAAGGGAGACATGGGCAAAGGTCAAGCAGAAAACAATTATCAATTGTTGGATGCATATGTAAATTCAAGGGTGAGTGTAGTATATTTTCATCTGTTCTTTTATCTAACTATCTTCCTAGTACTATTACAACACAACTAGAGACAGCTGCAGTCCTAATGTCACTGAGTACTACTAACAGATGTTCTTCAGTCTTACCACTTAAAGACCCAGCTGCTTAGAACATTCTTTGACAACTTACATATGGACAATAATATACTTTCGAAAGTTGAAGACTAACTGAAAAATTTTCTTAGTTTACACTATTACTATGCCGAATGGAAGTCAGCCTTTAATACTGTTTTTTAGACTAAAGATGATGCTGTCGCTACTATTAAAGCTATTGAGAAACTTACATTACAAGTACAGAGCACACTAAACATGATGTCATCATTAAAAGCTATTAGCATTGATCAATTAGCTTATGCAGAGGTAGGCCTTATAGTTACAGTGAAGAAGCTTCATAAGCAAAATCGGATCAAAGATAAAGCACCAACCTTAGATGATCTACTCAGCTCAATCCAGAAGATAGACATTGGTGAAAATGTTGCCCACTTTGTAGATGACAATTCTATTATTGCTAAAGTCAATTGGAGGATGGAAGAGGAGAAGGAGAGGACTAGAACTGAATCTGACAGTAATAATAATAATGAAGCGACTTATAGAAATATAAGATTAACCCTTAGAGAGGGTGTGGACCTCTGTGCAAGACTTGAGAGCCTTTGTCTGAAGCATATTGATATTGAGGATGCATTAGAACTGACTTGCTGGGTGCATTATTTCCATATTCTTCATCATTAGAAGGATACTCTTCTCTGCAGGCAGAGCACACTCAATGACATTTGGGCACTATCACATTGATAAAGAATGATAGATACATATAGCGAGCAAGTCTATGGATAGCAGTTTATCTGCTACTTAAGTCAGTCATCATTATTATTTTCTCAATCTATCTTATTAATAGTTTTTTTAAGTCAGATCTGCACAGTAGTCAAGTGTAGATTTATTTGATATATTCAGGTAGTTGAGCACTCTGTACATTGCATTATAACATTATTTCTAACTTGTTAAACCAAGAAGGTGAAATAAACAAAAAAAAAAAAAATCTGAGAGACAAGTTTGAAACAAGTTTCCCATGCAGATAATAATACATATTCTTCATAATGCATAGGCCATTTTCAGAAACTAACATTATGCATTATTGTTAGGTGGCGAGACTAACAAGCGTCGATCTCGAGGCGGCCAACACAATAACAAACAGTAAGCTAGATGTGAACTGCTGAGCGAGCGCATGCTATGTTGAAGTGAAGGTAAGTAGAATTCAATAGACTAATAATACAAGAGTAGGTACCTATGTCGAAGTGAAGGTAAGTAGAATAGTAAGACAAGGAATCGAAAGAGTCAAACTATCTACTTATATAGACTTCGAGCGTGTGAAAGGTCTACTCTAATAAGGAATCACATGAGAAGGGGGTGGAGTGATTAGTGAGCGTCTTAGTCGGAAGGAACGGATTTAGTCATGGCAGATGACTGAAGATGAATAAGCCATAACGGAGTAAACGGAATTAGTAAAGGTGAATGAGTAATACAAGGAAAAGGTAAAATGAGTGAAATAAGGACATAAGAAAGGAAAAGAAAAAGAAAAAGAAAAAGAAAAATGTTCGAGTCCTAACATCACCCCCCCTTCAAGGTTGGGCGTCCCGACCAACCGCTATATCCTTCCGTTGTCGTGAACTTACGTATCACACAAAGACTCTGCCGGGGTATCGACAGTCTTCTTGGAGCGCCTGGATGCTTCCGATAGAACTCATCGACTGCTTCCTTCGCATTATCTCCAACGTCCGATTCAGGTTGCCAAGTTGCTTCGTCGTATCCGACCCACTTGATGAGGAATTGAAGCTTTCCTCTATGTAGACGTGAGTCGAGTATTTCTTCGACCTCGTATTCCTCTTCGTTGTCTACAAGGACAGGTGGCAGCGGTGGAGGTTTCTTCTGAGACTCAAAGGATGGTTCGATAGCCGGTTTGAGCAGGACTTCGTTGAAGACGGGGTGGACTTGCCTCCAAGTGCGCGGTAATTTGAGTCGATATGCGCTTGCCCCGACCTTTTCGACAATCTCGAAAGGGCCAAACCACTTGTCATCCATCTTCTTCGTCGGTCTTGTCATCTTGATATTACGCCCATCAAGAAAAACTTTACTGCCCGCCTCGTATTCTATCGACTTTCCTGTGTGACGATCATAGAAACGTTTCATGTCTTCATTGGCCTTGACGAGGTTTGCTTGCACGAGTTCATGAATACCCTTGACGTGTTTCGCGAATTCTTCAGCTGACATGTTCAAAGATGAAGTCCGAACGCCCGTGAAGCGTACTGGGTGCACTCCCGAGTTGACAAAGAATGGGGACAGCTTCGTCGCTGAGTGTTCGCGGTTGTTATATGCAAACTCTGCAAGCGCTAACCAGTCTGCCCAGTCCGATTGACGGTGGTTGACGTATAGCCTTAGGTATTGTTCAAGTTCTTGATTAACTCGCTCAGTTTGGCCGTCGGTCTGGGGATGGTATGCCGTCGAGGGGTTACCTTCGATATGGAGGAGCTTGTACAATTCCTTCATCATCTTAGCATCGAACTGAACACCTCGGTTGTGGATGATCTTCTTTGGCAGTCCGTGTAGTCGAAAAACTTGGTCGCGGTAGATGCGTGCCATGCCCTCTGCTGTTAGTTTCGTCATCGTTGGAATTGCATGAATCTGTTTGCTGAAGCGATCAACCACAACGCATATCGCATTGAAACCGTTGGACTCAGGGAGTTCTCCAATCAGGTCGACCGTGACAATCTGCCATAGCGCCTCCGGCACCTCGTTCGGGTGCAAAACCCTTGCCCTCGTCACTCGCAGAGCCTTCATTCATTGATAACGATCACAACCTCACACGTAGTTCCGAACATCGACATACATGTTTGGCCACCAGAAGCTTCGGCTTACCATTGACACCGTCTTATTCACTCCCGGGTGTCCCGCCAGCATTGAGTCGTGACATTCCTTCATGACGACTTCTCTTACCGATGTTGGTACGAAGACGTTCCAGAACTTCTTCGAGCTTGTCGTCGACACCTTGACCGTTACTTCTTTCGACCACACGCCATCCTTGAGCACCAGTCCTGACAGTCTTTCCCCATCCTCCATGTCCTCCTGCGCCTTCTTGATCATCTCGACAAGTGAGTCCCTGGATGTGTTAACCGCTGCTCGTACCAACCATTCGTTCTTGATGAACGTGACATTTTCGTTATTGTGCTCGCCCTTGTCGTAGTCTGCATGTCGTGACAATAAATCCGCTTTTCCGAGCGTCTTTCCCGGCTTGTGTACGAGCGTGAAGTCAAACTCTGCCAAGTCAAGTCGCCAATGAGCTTGTTGTCGGTTCAGCTTCTGAGGAGCCTTGAAGTACGTCAGGTTCGCGTGATCAGTCCAGACCTCGAACAGTTGATTAGCCCCTTGGAGGTATTGATGCCATTCCTTGAGCGCTTGGACAATGGCAAGCATCTCCTTGTCATAGATCTCGTAATTTCGTTCGGCATCCAATAACGTTGATGATCGGTACGCAATGACCTTCCATTTGCCCTCTTGCTTCTGGAGGAGCACACCTCCCGTTGCAAAGTCTGATGCGTCCGCTTCGACACGGAAAGGGTCGTTATTGTTCGGAATGGCCAGGACCGGAGGACTACTCAATCGCTCCTTCAATTCCTCGAACGCTCGCTGTTCCTCCTCTCCCCACTTCCACTCTGCCTTACCCGTCAGCGACGTGAGCGGCTTGACAACTGAACTGTATCCTTCGACAAAACGACGTAGCCAGTTTCCTAAGCCAAGGAATTGTTGCAGTTCATGGACGTTCTTTGGAATAGGCCATTCTTGGACTGCAATCGTCTTCTTTGGATCCATACGTACTTTGCCGTTGCCGATGATGTGGCCGAGATATTTGACAGTATTGACCTCAAACTCACATTTCTGCAGCTTTAGGAAAAGCTTGTTCTTATGCAGAATCTCGAAGACTCATCTGGTTCGTTCGCAATGCTCTTCCAGGGTATTCGAGAATATGAGTATGTCGTTGAGGTAAATGATGACAACGCCTTCATGGATCAAGTCTCGGAAAATGTCGTTCATGAATCCTTGGAAGGTAGCCGGCGCATTGCATAAGCCAAAGAACATTACCGTCGGTTTGAACAATCCCAGGTTTGTCCTAAACGCTGCCTTCCATTCATCACCTTCATGGATCCGGATGTTGTAATATCCCCAACGGACGTCAAGCTTGGTGATGTACTTAGCATCCTTGACCTTATCTATGAGCTCATTGATTAGCGGTAATGGGTACTTATTCTTGACTGTCCTGTCATTGAGCTTTTGATAGTCCTGGATCACTCGCAAACTCCTGTCTTCCTTTTTGATAAAGAAGAATGGCGACGCCATTGGAGATTTCGACTGCCTGATACGTCCCAATGCAAGGTTTTCCTCAATGAATGTCTTCATCGCCTCTTGTTCCTTGAGCAACAGTGGGTACACCTTACAATTGCTTGGCTTAAAATCCGGCTTCAGGTCGATGGCGTGGTCCCACGTCCGATGATCAGGTAACCATTCAAAAGACTCCTCGCTGAAGACATCGGAATACTCCTTGAGATACGATGGCCATTTCTTCGCTTCGTCCATCCTCACCCTTCGTACATACTCATCATCGATCTCCTCCTTCAACAACACACATCCGCACTCCTCAGGACAGCGTGTAAAATCGATCTTTCCAATCTTCCAATCGATCTCGGGGTTATGTCTTTGCAACCAGTCATGACTGAGGAAGATGTTGGACGATGCCAGTGAGGTTACTGCCAGACGGAGCTCTTCTTCATGTCTTCCAAAGATCATGCGTACAATGACATACTCCTTGATCAGACCACTCTCGTTGCTCGTTCCATCAGCATTGAAAACAGGT
The DNA here is from genome assembly GCA_009806525.1 of Sanghuangporus sanghuang. Lineage (NCBI taxonomy): Eukaryota > Fungi > Basidiomycota > Agaricomycetes > Hymenochaetales > Hymenochaetaceae > Sanghuangporus > Sanghuangporus sanghuang. The sequence goes on along the minus strand of VVIT01000011.1, from coordinate 1,428,144 downwards.
CGTGGACGGATGTACTTTTGTGTCGGAAAGTTATACCTTTTAACAAAACCTTCGTCAATGCAAGAGCCGGTGCATCCCGAGTCGATAAGGGCATGGGCGTCAATTAGGTACTCATCCTGCTTCGGCGGTTCTAAGGCATCTACCTCATCGTCATTCACTACCTGTGGGTGTACAATGCTGACAAAGGCATCAAGTTCTTGACCGCCTCTCCTCCTAACGAATTCCCCACACGTTACATCCTCTATCCCTTCGCGCCATACATCAGCCGCACGCCTGCCAACAACATCCCATATTGCCTCAGTATCGTTCGCCTGGGCGACAACGTTCTCACGGTAAGGTTCACCCGTCACAACCTCATTTTTTATAGCGGTTTGAATCCGCTCCTCCGCCCTCCATACGTCTGAGTCGCCTCCTTGCGTACTCACTCTTCGAGCAAACAACTCATCATAGACGCCGAAATCATCGTCCTCTTCTGATTCGTTGGGTGTCACATCGGATAGGACATTTCGAAGGTTAAAACCGCCTCGCATATTCGCATCTAGGTAGCATACATCGGGGCAATTATATTTTAACGAACGCGACGAAAAGAGTCCTTTAGCCGTTTGACCAGTCGTTCCGACGTTTACGCCTGGTCATCCTGAAAACCCTCACCATCAACTATCTCCTCCAGCTCAGTTGGCACTGCTCGCACGTCGATGCTTTCGAAGTCTGATTCCTTCGCATTGCCGAGTTCTTCGAGGAAAGCCAATCTGTCTTCTGGTTCGAGAGCAGCGATGATGGACCGTATTGCCTCACGACTGCGTGGGCAATCTCTAATGAAGTGGCCGACTTTGCCACACTTGTAACATGCACGTCGGGCACGTGCTTGGTTCATAGCGACGTCCATAGGCTGACCTAGTCCTCCATATGTCACTCCCATTGCATCACAATGATCATGTTGAGGGAAAGGTGCCGTTGGTCTTGTCACTGCTTGAGGGTAGGGTCGGGTGAAGTTTTGTTGACGAGGAGGTGGTACCATTGGACATTGTATTCCTCGACATTGTTCATGAAGGTGCCTTATCTGGCGTTCGACATTGTCTACCGTGATGGCCCGCCTCTTCCAATCATCATACGTCTGCGGCTCAGGATCGGTTCGCATCACGCCATCGATTACGGCTGTGTTAAGTGCCTTCTTCAGCTTGTCAATGAGGACGCCATCATGTTCTGGCTTCGTAAGTCCAGCATTTACTCGTTCGATGTTGAAGTCATTCAAGAACTTGCTAGCAGATATACTTTTCTGCCGCATTCCATCTAGCTTCTCGAAGGCCTTCTGGTGGCGGTTGGGGTCGACGAAGGAGGTATCTAATTCCTTGAGGAACGTCTTCCAAGTGTCCGCAATTAGGAATTGGCCAGTACTCAATGCTTCGTTGACATAATTCTCCGCCCATGTCGCTGCTGATCCTTCCTTGAGGTAAGAGAGGACAAAGGTGATCTTGTCATCGTCATCCTGGAAACTCGAGTCATAAGCCTTGAAGTAGAGTAATACTTTGCACCTGAAGTCGAGGTAATCTTTTCCACCCTCATATTGGCGCGGAGGTGCTACTCCCTTCTTCATCCCTCCGCCATTAACTTGACATAACGCTAATGCGACTGCCGTTGCGAGGGTAGTGGCATCAATCGTAGGCTGTGCAGCAGGCGCTGACGTTGTCGGAACTGGGGGAGCCATTGATGGTTCTGGGGTTGTGGTTCGACTTTCGACTTCGGGGATCGGCTCTCGTGGTTCCGTGAAAGACAAGGATGTTGTGAGTGGTGGAGCTTCAACTGGAGTTGTGATGATTGGTGGTGGAATGTTCAATGAGCCTTCTTGAACGTTGAATAAGGAGATGTTTGCGTCGGGATTGGGTGCCCAAGGAAACCAGCTTCCTTTTACATCTTGCGACTTCCAAACCTTCCGTGCGTCGTCCCAGATGAGGTCGTACGAAGTTCCGTGAAGGCGAGCTCGATAACACTTGTTAGTTTCGCTCCAACGGACTTGGGGAAGAGTGCGACGTTGCTCGTCAGTTAGGTCCACCTTGACGAACTGGGGGTGGGACTGGAATGGGTGTGTTCGAACGGGCCCGACCTCGGATGTTCGGCTCGTCGTGGAAATGAAGGACTACGCGAAAAACTCCCACGTAGATGACGAATGAAAGACTGGTAGAAGATTGTACTCGTCGCATTACCCACGAACACGTCAGATGACCTCCCCACCAGATACTAATGCGGAGTGCCACATTGATGTGAGTGGTTGTTAGGAATTAGACTATTGGGACACGTCGGAGTCGATCGGACAACGACGGGCTAGATAGGGGTTGCTCAGATGAATCTGGGATGGGCGCGGTGGTAAACCGTCGACGTTACCTCCTTGCGTGGAGTAGCGATAGTGAGCGCGAACAAACGTTTATGTGGGCTAGAGGTAGGTCTTACTATTATGTTAGGCGGCGAGACTAACAAGCGTCGATCTCGAGGTGGCCAACACAACAACAAACAGTAAGCTAGATGCGAACTGCCGAGCGAGCGCACGCTATGTCGAAGTGAAGGTAAGTAGAATTCAATAGACTAATAATACAAGAGTAGGTACCTATGTCGAAGTGAAGGTAAGTAGAATAGTAAGACAAGGAATCGAAAGAGTCAAACTATCTACTTATATAGACTTCGAGCGTGTGAAAGGTCTACTCTAATAAGGAATCACATGAGAAGGGGGTGGAGTGATTAGTGAGCGTCTTAGTCGGAAGGAACGGATTTAGTCATGGCAGATGACTGAAGATGAATAAGCCATAACGGAGTAAACGGAATTAGTAAAGGTGAATGAGTAATACAAGGAAAAGGTAAAATGAGTGAAATAAGGACATAAGAAAGGAAAAGAAAAAGAAAAAGAAAAAGAAAAATGTTCGAGTCCTAACAATTATGAGAATTTCTACTGTACATATTCCTATCACTGAGCTATATAGTTACTTCATGATTGTATGTGCTTATTCTGCAGTTTGATAATAGTTAGTCTTCTGTTTGTTTCAAAGGTCTGGGCTTGTGTCGAATCTTAATATTGGCTACCTCCTTTATCACTAACCATTCTATGAAGTTCTTGAGAAGCCATTCTAAAAAAACCTAACTGCATTAGTATGCTTAGTAGCAATTGCTGCATACCAGACTCTCATAAACCAGATGTCTGATTGCACCTTGTCAATAATGTCTCTTCTGCAGGACTTCAGTATACCTCATGACATTACTGTTCTCTATCATTTCTAGGCCTCTTGTAGGTGGAGGAGTATGTCTAATATGCATTCTAGCTATTGTTAACTGTATATCTAATAAATCTTTACTCTCACTCAAATTATTCTTGTCATTTGCAGCTACCTTGCTAGATACTGGCTGCGGTAGTGGGCATGAGTCATCCCTCCTACAATAGCTTCAAAGCTCTACAAAATATACTGGATTGGGCTGCATAATCTGGTGTGTAAATTGTCTAATACAACACTGCATTAGATAACTACAATTTTTGTAACACTCTTAAGATGTTGCTTGCACCTTTTATAGTATTTCTAATTATACTAAGGAAAATTGCTTTATAAAGCAGGCAGCTTCTAAGGATACATATGTCAGAGCTAAGAGAAATAGAAAAGAGAAGAGGAGAAAGGGCAAAAGGGGCCAGAAGGCCCATATTGCTTAGGATAAATCTACTAAATCTGCTGAATTTACTGACAATGCAAGTGCTCTTGACTTTACCAATCCTAACTTACCTCTTATCCCAGATGCAATAACTAATTGAATTACTAACATAGGTGCCACTTGTTATATAACTCCACATTATCCTTGGTTTACCAAATATTTAACAAATCACACCCCTATTTATTTGGCCATCTGATTTCATCTGGGCAAATCTCCCTAGATCAGTCCAACATATAGTGAATAACTGTAAAAAAGATCTTTATGAATGACATGACATTTGCCTGTTGTGAGAAAAGTGATGAAATCACGTGCCTTAGGTTTCTTGCATTTAGCTGTAAAAAAAATCTTTATCAATGATATGCCCAGTTGTCTGTCGTGAATGTAACTCTTTGTCTAGTTCAGTTTGGTACCGTACATACAGACCGAAATCTACAGTACTGGATGTACGTACACACATTACTTATAATTTGGATTTTTCTTTGCGATTTGCCACCTGTTTCGCGATTTTCATCCAAAGACTCCACATCGTAGAACTTGTAATATTGCTTGAGCGACTCGGGATTCGCAACTGTGCCACTCGGCTTCAGATTGGATCCAGATACGATCTGTTTCACAGGCGATCTCTATCTTCTTACTATTCACCGTATACTATACAAAGTGACCTAGTCAGGAATAGTTACCGAAACCAAAGGACTTGAAAACTTACGGGGATATCGTCCACCTGAAAGATATAGGCAGGTACATGCCTGGGACTAAGAGCCTTCCTGATCGCCTCACGGACGTCCTTCTTCAGTTCAGGAGTCAATCGATGACCAGGTCGCATGAGCAAGAACAAGAGGACTCGTTCATCGTTATCGCGCGCCCGACGCTGGCCTACACAAAGCGCATCTGCAATAGACTGTGTAAAGTCGTACGGTGGAGGTGGAGAGTCTAGAACCGCGTAGATTTCTGCGGAGCCGAAGCGTACGCCAGACGGGTTGAGGACACCGTCGCTAGTAAAAAGTGACATTTCAAGGACACAATCATAAAAGTATTAAACTAACGTGCTGACCTTCGTCCAAGGATCATCAATCCCTTTGTCCGGGGATTTAAAACGATAAAGTCCCCTTGCCTCCATACATCTACAGTCATTACACATTCATGGATCAGTCGATAGTCCGTGGCATTTTGGTGATTTGACTTACCAGGATAGAAATCAAAGTAAGCCTTGCGTAACTTCTCCCCGTCTTCATCTCCCCAGAAACCGACAGGCAAACTAGGATGCGGACGTGTGCAAACGAGCTCCCCTGGTACTCCGGTATGTTCGATGTTCCGGCCTTCGGGGTCGAATACTTCAACAGCCATGCCCAGACCCTTGCCTTGAATTTCTATTAGTCAAGGAGACATAAGCTCATACCGAACGTAGAAGAGAGATAATGACCTACGTACCTCCGCTATGTACTGGTCGACTCTCAACGGCTCCAACAACTGTCAAAGGCGCAATACGCGTCAAACTCCCCTTCAACACTCAAAAACATATTCCGAAGCTTACAGCAACAGCATATATCCGTCCCTCCAGAACTCGACGCGATATGTATGCCTTCACCAAAAGCGTGCTGAGTCCATTCAAACATAGGCGCAGTAAGCACTGAACCAGTCGAGAATACGATACGAAGGGACTCAAAGGAGGCCAAATCGACTAAAGTATAATGTTGCGTAAGTCTCGAGACGAATAAATACCGACAAGATCAAGACCCACGCGGATGTATCCCTCGAGCGTGTATCTCAGCGAGGAAGCGCGGGCTCGTTCCCCACACCGTTACACTGAACACGACACAAATATTCTATCAGATCCGACGTCTTTAGTACAAGCGAACATACCGCTGCTCGCTTATGAACTTCAAGAAATCCTTGACGTCCGGGTGGAATGGGGATCCATCATACGCGATGAGACGAGTTCCACAAGACAGGGCAGCAAGCATAAACGGCCACATCATCCAGCCCGTCTGCACACAAAACTCAAATCGAGCTTCAGATCAACAGATGCCGGGTCCTTACCGTAGTGAATTGAAAATACGTATCATCAACGCCCATACCGAATCCGATACCACAGTCTTTCTTGTTTTGTAAGAGGACGCCCTACAGTAGCGAATTAGTATTTGACATTCGGTCGGTCCTCAAGAAGGCACAGCTTACTCCAGCCGAATGAACGATGCACTTGGGAGGCCCGCTTGTACCGGACGAGAAAAGAATGTACAGAGGATGATTGAAAGGTAGTTGCTCAAACGTGAGCGGGCCAGTGTAACGCGAGCCTCCTTGAAGGAACTCGTCAATCGTGGCGCTACCGTACCACTCGTATCGGTATTGACTCGTTACACAAAATCAATTGCTCACCTTAAGGGTATGTTCGTCATCCTCTCTCCGGTCGCACTCCCGGCTCCAGGCACCAATACCACCTTCTGCAACCCAAATTCTTTCAAAACACCGGCAACTTCGTTCAACTTTGGTTTCAAGCCCGTGAACTTCCCTGCATAAAGTGAACTCGTTTCCGCAACAAGCAAGCGGGGTTTAATCTGCTTGTATCGTTCCAGGATGCCCTGAGTCCCCATATCAGGTGCTGTAGGAGATAGTATACCGCCAACCGCGGAGACTGCCAGCGCTAGTGCAATGGCGATTGAGCAGTTTGTAAGGATGACTTCAGAGTTATGTCAGCCATCTGTAGACGAGACACTCTTGAGGAAGACATACTAGCGACTCTATCCCCAGGTCTGATACCTTCAGCTCTCAATGCAGCCGCCCAGTTCGCAACATCTGTCCTCAGTTCTCTCCAGGAGACATGCCGAATTTGCCGATTTTCGAAACCGTTTCCATGAGCCAACGCATCCTCTCTAGCAAAAGTGATAGCAATGCCATCATCCGAGCGGGAGAGCAGGTTCTCCGCGTAGTTTAGACGCGTGTTAGGAAACCAATTTGGGAGATAAGGTGCGCGTCCCTGTTCTAAGATCTACGGACGATAATAAGCAAAGCTATATAGAGACTTATACGAGACTGCACCTTTTTAGGATCCGGCGGGATACTACTTGTAATACCAAGAAACTCCCAAAGGTCAAGCCAGAAGGTGTAGTCCTTGACAGAATACGCATGAAGATCATCGTAGTCCTCTGGATAACAAATAGTCCCGATAATTTCAATCAGTGCATAAATTTGATGAAAATTCGTGTAAAGGCTCACTCAATAGCAAACCATGCTTATGATTGATGAACCTCCTCAAGTACTCTCCGCGGGTCCTAGAAGGGTTTGGAGGACGCCAAAGGACGCGGGACTGGTCGAACAACTTTTGGCTCTCCATTCGACCCGTCCGTCAGACCCGGTAGTCCCAGATGTCCCAGTAGCAGTAGATGGGAGCGGAAGGAAAGGCAAAGGTGATACGGCAGAATTGTCATTGGTCAGATCCCAGGTCATGAGGCCAGATTCTATATACACAGAAATTAAATTAGTTACCCTGTAATCGTGAATAAAACATTCGATTACAGCAAAATCAAATGAAGTTATGTAGTCGGAGATTACAAGTTGAGCACCTGTGAAATACTGGTGTGGGGACTTGTATTGTGCGATGTACTCGACCGGGAAGACGTGAGAGCGGTACAGTACGCCATTTGATTAGTTCCCGCCTCGATGACCGACTCGGACTCTCCGCCGTCGAATACCAATAGCAGCAACAAGAATGCCGCCAGCCGTTCAATCGTATCACGCTACCGAAACACGCTAACGGGCATCTCCGCACGAACGGGGACCGCCCTTCCCGCGCTGATAACGAGTTTCGCGATTCTGCATGAAGCGACGGCGATTATCCCGCTCGTGGGCGTGTTCTATACTTGCCGGACGTTTGGCGTTGGCGAACGCGTCGTTACTTATGCACGTGAGGCCAGTAGCAGCCGAAGCACGAGCGCTACCAGAAAAGAGGAGGAAGGCGGGAGCTGGATAAGAGAGACGACCGAGAGGTGGATGGAGGAAGGGGAGCAGTGGACCGAAAAGGTCGGGAGGAGATATGGTATCTGGGGATTCCAAAAGGGCTCTACGCCGCCATCATCGCCGCCATCGACGACAGCGAGCGGGATCAATGTCGCAGGAGACGTCGCAAACGCACTCGTCGCGTACTGTGCAACAAAAGTATATCTGGTCTATTACATTCAGAATAAAATAAGCCATACTGAGCGAATTTCAGGCGTTGTTGCCGGTGCGAATAGGCGTCTCGCTGTACTTTTCGCCAGCGTTTGCCCGAGGGGTCGTCGTTCCAATCAGTCGCAGCGTTGGCAGGATATTCAGAAAATAAATAAATAAATAATAATATAATATAATACAATATAATAATCATAATCAATTAAAATCATAAATTATTGATGGGGATTCGCGCCGCCTCGCCTTGAAGTTGAGTTGATGCGTCCACTCTCCGCGTTAACGAGCCAAGATCTTATCCTTCTTCCTCGACATTCACAACGGCGAACACAATAGCGGAGGCGGCGGCGGGATCATCTCGGTCGATGCAATCATCACAGCGCAGCGATGAAAAAGCTCTTCAAGTCTCATCCAAAGCATCCTCTCCATCAGCAGCAGCAACAACAACAACAACAACAACAACAACAAGACGAGGACAGAGAACCTGGTCCCCGCGCAACATCGCCATTTACCCTCATAAACAACGTCAATGACCCTTCCTCCCCCGACGCTCAGCTGCAGTATTATGCGCAGCAGCAACAGGCGCTTTATCAGCAACATCCAGTGCACACGAGAGAAAGAGACAGAGAGCGGGACAGAGAAAGGGAGAGGGACAATGCTGGTCGAGGATACCGCAACTCGGTGGCTGCATATCCTTCCACCGACGACATTACAAGCTGGGAGCTCGTCGCCGGTCAACATCCTTACAGACAACGGCAGCAGCAGCAGCAGCCGCTCAACAACGACAGGGATCGTTCACCGTCGGTCGCTTCTCTCTCAACCTCCAACACGACACTGCCCAATCCCTTCTCTCCTCAAACCCATCCACCGACGCCGCCATATGCCCACCAGCAGCCATTCTCCACCTCAAGAACATCTTCGCTTAATTCTCTTCCCCCAGGCGCGTCTCAGTCTTCTCCGCGGACGACGTCAGCAGCGCCGCTCTTAGCTCAAAACCATCCACCAAACCCGCCTGGCAGTGCTGGCTCGTACGTGCCATCACCAACTTCTCCGGCCGCAGGAGCCGGTCTCCCAGGATCCGGAGGGACAATCGGTCCCGCAGGCGCGGCAGGAGGAGTCGGAGGCGGTGTCCTGCGCAAGAAGAACGCCAACTCGAATAACATCCAATCACCGATCCATACGGCCTCTCTGCAATCGGCGCAGCACCAGCACCCGCAACCTGTTCCTCAAGCGTCGGCAGCTCCCCCTCCACAAGCGAGCACGACTGCTATATTGCGCGCTCTCGATTCAAGCATGCTGGGCGCCATGAGTCCAACAGTTTCCTCTCAGCATCAGCACAAGACAGGGTCAGGCTTGGTATCAAGGTCATCTATCCGTTCTGCTCATCGTGATCGCGATCGTGAACTACGAGAGCCTCAACATCCTCAGCCTCAATCGCAGCCTCAGGCCCACCCGCAGCAACTCCATGCTCCACATGTTCACCTACGCGTACCGGTTCTCTCATCTCGCAAAGAAAAATCTCAACAAGGCACACGACAACTTCAATACCTTCCGCAGCAATATCCTCAGCAACAACAATACCGAGAATCTCAGCGTCGTAATCGTTCACACTCACTCTCCGATATCGAGTTTGGCGCAAACGAAGGAGTCAGCAGTGATCTCGACGACGAATACGACATGCGCCGGTCTTCCGAGGTTGATCCAGAGCTTGAACGCGATTCATTGGAACTAGAACGGCAGGCACGCTGGCGGCAGCGTGATCTCGAAATTGAAGGGAAGGCGATGCCAAGAAAGGGTGGCGGAGAGAAGGATAAGGATAGGGACAGCAAAGGGTTCTTCGAGCGCTTACAGCAATTGGGTGACAGTGGAGACTCAAAGCGTGAAGGCGGCGGTGTCTGGAAAGACGAGAGAGGGACAGAGAAAGAAAGGAAAGACAAAAAGGAGAAGGATGATTGGAAAGCGCAATTCTTGACGAACATCTTCTCTACTGGCAAGGACAAAGACAAGGATAAAGACCGTTCGAAAAGCAAGAAGGACTTCGACTCGACCATCGACCCGCTCACTCTACCACCCTCACAACCTCATCCTCCACATGTACCTCCCCGACTCGACATCTCTGCTCCTGTTCCCCTTCATGCCAACCGACCCCAGCCTCTTCCGAATCACTCGTACAACAATATACCGCCACCAATCCACCCTGCTCACGACGTCGCGTATCATTCGACACCCGCTATCAACGCACCCATAACGATTTCAACCTCCCAGGCTCTCTCGCAAAGCGGCGGAGCCGACCCACTTGCACGTATGGTCGGTTTGTTCGTCTCTCCAAGCCAGGAAGGCATCGACTGGGCGCTCGCTCTCGAGCTCTGCGAGCAGACGAAGGGAAAGGAAAGGAAGGACGGCAAAGAAGGAAGAGACGTGAAGGACGGTGAAGCGAATGCGAAGAGTATAGCTAAGGCTCTACGCAAGGAACTTAAGTACGTGCATTTTTTTTGTTCAGTGTTCTGAAGTCTTCTGAACAAACCTATCTTCACTCAGGTATGCAAGACCATCTGAGCAGTTGGGCGCAATCACGGTGAATGATTCGAGGTTGGATTGTCGATTCACGAAAAATCTGACCAGTCACGTTTTCAGTTATGGGCTGTCATGCTACAAAACGCGTCGGATTTCTTCATCAGTATGTTGCATTTCCCTCTCTTACTCGTCTTCTTCGGCCATCTTGGTCCTCAAATCATCGAGGGGAAGCCCAATTCGTTTCTCGCCTACATATTTCCTATCCGTTCGTGTACATCGAGGCTGATGTATCAAAGCCCAGACAAGTTCGCGCAAGTTCCTGGATGTAGTCGAGGAAGTCATCCTCCACACGCGCTCCTCAACCATTCGTGACCGTCTCATCGAAGTCCTCGGTGCTGCAGCTTACTTAGCGAACCAGAAGGGTAGGTCTTTCCTCACTGCTCACGGAGTAAGATACAGGACACTTATACATTGCTCTGGTCTTTGCAAATGTCAGGCGGTAAGGATACATCCAAACGGGAGAACTTCAAGGCAGTGTGGCGGAAGGTGAAGCCTGAGATGCTACCGGATGAAGTGAGCAAACATGATTCTGGACGATAAGTTCGATTGAAAATTCATTGATGCTAGGGCATGCCGTTGTCCATGGACAATCCGATGTTCCACTCTCAACCCGTTGTTTCACATCCCGATGGAGAAGGAGACCGTCATAGGGTGATTCCTGTTGTTTTCTTGTCGGTCGTCAGTCCTGATTTTACGATACTTTTACAGTTGTGTCCTCCGACGAGCGAACGTCGATCTTCTCGTAATGGAATCATACCTGTGGACGAGGATATCCGTCGCCTATTCCAGGAATGCCAGATCGGACGTGGGAACGCGCAACTTTTGAATGAAGCGTTGACATTTGCGACACCGGAGGACTTGAAGGAGAAGGACATCATCAAGGTTCGTGCATACTGCTTGTTCTGGACTTGAGCCCTTGTTGATTTTACATATCCCGACCATACAGGAGTTCTACGCAAAGTGTCGAGCCTCGCAAGAACTCATTCAGGCACAGATTCCCTGGGCTTCAGCAGGCGCAGAGAGGTCACGCATGCGCCAGCTTGAAACTCTCGGATCCGAAACCTTACAGAACGGAGATGAATTACCATCGACTCGAGAAGAAGAGCTTTTGGCAGAGCTGTTACTTGCCAACGAGGAGCTGGCAGAGATTTTACGCATGTATGGAGATATTGAAAGGATTGGAGTTGAGAGTGAAGCAGAGAGGCAGGCGAGGGAGAGGTCGAAGGTGGAGATACGAGCGACATCGATGGTGCGTGACACTGAGAATCTCTTTTATCATGGCCCAGCTAATTATGCTGCTCAGGATCACCAGCTTAGCGGAGAGGCATCCAGTTTCCTCGCTGCTCCTTCACTCGCACCGTCAAGCTCACGTTCTCAATCACCATCAAGCTTCCTCATGAATTCGCAGACTTCTCACCTGTCTAACCTTCCACTACCTTTATCGGACAAGCACACTCCCGCCGATACCATGCCATTATCTGCAGCTGCTTTATACCACCAACAATTCGCACAATTGCAATCGCCACCACAGCAGCATCTCTCCGGCTCAGATAGTTCACATAGCTTTAATACGCACGCGCACGGTCACAACCAAGGCCACCTCGCACCAGCTCCAAATCGGCCGTTACACGGTCCACGCTCACCTCCACCTTCTGGAGCTGCAGCCGCCGCCGCCGCTGTGGCGACTGCAGTAGCAGGGGCCGGGGTCCATTCGCGTACTTCATCGCCTATCAATGTCTCTCGACCGAACTCCATCGTACACTCAACAGCTGCTTCAGTCGACACAAATCTGGGCAGTAGCGTAGACGTCAACACAACTGCAGTAACCATGAATTCGAAAATAGAGAGAGACACGTCCGACCAGACAGTGCTTCGCAGTGCTGTCGTTGTACAGAGCGATCCCGTAAGACCGGAGCCGGCCGAATTACCGATGCTGAGCGAGAAGGCAGCAGGCAAGAGAAGAATGGCGGCGGAAGAAGACTTGTGCGCCGGTTCGTCTCACTTATTGATCCAGATATTCTTTCAAAGCTATTGATCACTTCCTTGTCATTTCAGGTTCTCTTGGTGCACCGAACGGCGATGCACATGTACACCTCGATGACCTGCATTCGGAATTCCGCTCATCGGAGTTCGACGTCAACAACACCGATCTCGACAACGATCTCGATTACGATTCGGACCGTGATCGTGACCGCTGGAAGCCCAAGATCCATTATGCGTATGACGCAGCGGCTGAGCGGGCGAAGGAAAGGATGCGTGAGTTGGCTGTTGGTGGGATGGGGTGATTTCGATTAGGTGTGCGTGGCCATGCGTTGTTGACCAATTGAATATTTGTGTATCTGGTATATTGCAATCCTCTCGAGTCAGTTCGGGCGCAATCCATTGGGGTGCACAACGGAAGGAAAGCATTGAATATCATATATGCGACGCTTCTTTCGCGTGGCAGTGTAGTTTACACAACTCTCAACAATGTTTCCGAAGAAGTTGAAAGAATGCATCATTCAGATTCAGGAGTGAGAGCACTTCTATACACCCGCAGATAATAACAACCCAAAAATACAGTTAAGAATAAGGATAAAAAATAAGATATTAGGAACCCTATGCGCCTAATCGTACGCGCATACAGACGATCAACTCAAAGGGAAGAAGACAAGAAGGCAACAATAGCAAGCGCAGACGCGACCAGCGTCCAAGACACCTTCGCCGTCCTCTCACTCACACCATTCGTCGTGGATGAAAGCGACTGCGGTTGTCCACACAGCGTGGACTTCGCGAGCGCCGTCTGCGGGAGCAGGACAAGCGGGAGACCATTCTTCGAGCGCGTGGAGACGGTACCATCGTCGCCCGTCACAACGACTTCGCATGAAAGGACATCAACGAGCATCATATCAGGTTCAAAGCCCGTGTCGGACGCCAAGACGCTCCACTCCGGTGTTGAAGTGTTCCCTCCGTTCGAGATGAGCGCGAGCATAGGTGGTTTGACAAGCGCAGCAGTGCCATTGCTCGACGAGACGACCTTCACAGACGTGTTGTGGAATTCATCATCCGACGCGCGAGCAGCCAACCTTCGAGCAGCGTTGAGCGCAGCGATATGCTCGTACAACGGTCCCGCGTTCTTCATCCCAGAGAGCCAAAGCGCTTCGCGGTTATCCGGATCCTGCGCTCCACTGAATCCCTGCTCCTGTCCATAATAAACTATAGGCATAGCATCTGTTGCAAATATCCACGCCATGGCGTTCTTGATGAGCGATTGGTCCTTCGTGAGGGACTGGAAGCGCGGCTGGTCATGGTTCTCCATGAACGCTCCGCTCGCAAATGCGCCCATTTTGTACGAACGTTGCGTATTACGGAGAGACGTGATAAGAGACTGCAGGTCACCGTTCGCATTCGAGAAAGCTTGCTGAAGGTGGTAATAGCCCGGATAATCGAGAAGACTGTCGAGCACAGAAGTATAATCCGCCGTGTAGTCGAGGTCATTGCTATTAACCTCTCCCAGAGCGAACACACTCGCATTTGCCGTAAACGCAGGCCAAAAGTCCTTCCTCACATGCCTTGCAGCGTGTATCCTCAGCCCATCCATATTAAACGTATCCACCGTCTGGTTAATCCACGTATTCAGCATATCCACCACAGTCTGGTTCTCCGTGTTTATATCGGGGAGTTGGATATTATCGTCCCCGAGCCAGCAGTTCTCGACTTCCCACTGATTAGTCCAGTCGTCGATGGAGCATTGGTAGTGGTAGTTCGTCTCGTTCATGAAGGGCAGGAGCCAGGAGACGTTCGCAGGCGTGGAGTTGGATCCCATATGATTGACGTTGACGTCGAGCATGAGATACATCTCACGCGCATGAAGAGCCGAGATAAGGCCCTTCAAATCGCTCTCATCCCCAAAATGCTTGTTGAGCGAGAAGAGGTCGCCTGTCCAGTATCTGCATCGAAAGCCACTTAGTAAGGGGGGAGGCTGAAGTGGCTGGCATATGCCACGAAAAGCGATACGCACCCATGATACGGCTCCCCCTCGCCCGTCTCGTTGACCTGAGTCGAGAGGGGTGAGATCCAGACAGCATCAAAGCCCATGCCCTGGATATAGTCCAGGTTGTTGATAATCCCACGCCAGTCTCCGCCACAATATTTCCTGTCAGTTGTGTTGCAAGGCGGGTACGTACCATTACCAAGAGCGAACCGGTCGGTAACGATCTACGTTCAACAAGAAGCAAGTAAGCAAAAGAATTCGATTCGCGTGATGTAATGTAGGACTCAGAGATCGCAAGTACCTGGTATATAGAGCGCGACTTCCATTGCTCCGCGGTTGCAGCGAAAGCAGAAAGTGCAAACGCAGAGAGTGCGAAAGCTGATGCGATTCGCATTGGTTTTTACAAGAGAATAGGTGTAGGACGATGATGACAAACTAGAGAAAGAAACAGGGAGAAAAAACAAGACGAAAGAAGCCCAGTTCCAGTCAAGTTCGCAATTATATCAACACGGAAGCTGAGGGCTGACCAGGAAGGCTGACCACCCACCGCGGAGGCTGACTGCGCAGTTCTAGTTTGTTTATGTCACTCTATAAGCGTTTGCTGAGTGAAAAGCCATAGACGCGAGAAATGAATCAGGTCAGTTCCGGGTCGTGAGCAGCGGCAGTAGGTCCATGATCTAGAAAGTAAGCAACACAAGCTAGACGAGCTCAAGTAAATTATCGTAAACAGTCATGCTACAGCAATGATCCCTCAGCGCTCTTCCGCGCTTCTCGACTGAGTTTATCGACGCTGGAAGACACAAGAAGCATGAAGTGCGTATACAATGTAGCCAGCGACGAGAAACTTTCGCGATACACAGGCCAAGAAACGTTCAATCCTCCTGGCGAGGCGAACACTCTCCCAACTGCCCCGATACAGACGCCTTTCAAGGGCAGGCCGAGTCGTCTTGCGAATATGAAACAAGATTTCCCCCAGAATGCAATGCGACCAGAACCAGAGTCATAGACTACCCGTGCGTGCAATCGTTCCGAGTAGTGAATATAGAGAAGAATGTTTTTCTCTTCTGTTCCCCGTCAACACGGGGTTGAAAATCTAAGCCATACGCATAACGCTCAATCTCAACCCCGTTTCTCTCAGCCTGACCAGAACTGATCACAGCAGCGGCTTCAAATTCGCTCAAGCCCCAAGATGTGCCTGCACCACCCCACAAGAGACCGCGCTCGTTACACATCCACAACTCGACCCGATACGCAGAAATATCCGGAAACAACCCGGGACACCACCGAGCAGCAAATGCTCAAGCTGATCACCACGTCCACGCACGACGTGTACGCACAAAGAACTTCCCTCTCATCCAATCCCCCCATTCAAAAAAAAAAGGTCCCATCAGATGCTCAACATCACCCCCTCATTGCACTTATCGACACAACAAAGCAAGCAGGGGAAGCGTCGGGGTAAGTCTCGCAAGCCACAGACATCACCTTTTTTTTCATCCACCAAGCTCCGCGGTCGCAGCTCAGACCAAAAAGCCGTTTAAAAACCGAAAGGTCAAGAGCCGTTGCGGTGCGTACCACTCAGAGATGAGCAGGCACGATAAAGTCCAATGAATCACAAAAAAAAAAAGGAAAAAGGGGGGAAAGCAAGAAACCGGATCCAAGCTCCAGTCAAGTCTGCATTCGGATTCAACGTCATGAGCAGAAAGAGGAAACAAAAATAGATAAAATTAAAAAAAGGCAACGAGCTCCTTCACCAGGAACGATCCACAATCATGCAATGATAGCTACATAGTAGATAGGCAAAGATCGCGTGAGAGAGAGAAGAGCGGGTCAAACATGAGCTCCTGATTGCGAAGCCTCCTCTTCCGTTCCTCAGGTCGGTCAGGCCTAGGACCGTGTCTGCCCTGCCATTGTCCGTTTGACGTCGACGCAAGGCACGTCCCTTGCTGCTGCTGGCGCTGTCGCTGAACGGGAAATACTGACAGACTATCTGTCCTCGTTCCTCATCGGGTCACACTTGAGGCGCCAAAAAAAAAAAGAAAGAAAGAAAGGCGCCCCCCCCCCAAAAAAAAAAAGAAAGAAAGAAATCAGCAAAAAGAAGAGCTTCGGTGACATAGCGGACACTGTACGTACGTACCTGAAACATGAAAGGAGCGATTTACCGTAGAAGATCCGGAGTTGCAGCGAAAGCAAAAATAAACAATTAAAAATCACATAAAGACCGAAAGGGCAAGTAGCCGTCGCAACGCAACGCGGATTTGCTTCGCTTCCAGAATAAGCGCAACATAAAAATAAAAAAAAGAAGAGATCCACGCAACAAATTGCAGAATGCAAAAAAGAAGCGCAATGGAAGAAATGAAATGAAATGAAAGTGAAACAAGACGAGAAGGAAAGAACAAGTTCGCAATTGAGTACAAGCAACCCGGGACCAGTTTGAATCGACATTTCACCAAGAACATACACGCCTCGTCGACAGATCAGATCACTCGTATGTAGGCGCGGCCTGAACCACCCGAGTCCTGCACAGAGGACTCTGCCATCCTCAGTGCAGAATCGCGATGCCGGCAAACAAGGAATGGGATTAATATCGATCCATCGAGATATACGCATGCACCAGAAGCCAGCTCGCTGATGATGCCGCCCGCGCAGTGCGCGTTACCTGCTCAGGTGTTGGCATCCTATATATACGCACTTGCATCGGCATTCTAATTTCTGTAGGCATGGTCAACGGAGCAGGGCAGCGACACAAAGCACGCTATGAGCACCCACACGTCCACCTTCCCTCTCCTCCGCATCCGTCCAGTCAATCCATCCGACAGCCTGAGCATGCATGCATCCTCGGAAGCAATGCATGCGCGTCAAGAGACCGAGAGGGCAGAGGTGCCTTCTACCATTTACTAGTACGCGTATCGTAACGAGCTACGCAACAGATACAAGAAGCACGAAGCGAAGCAAAGGGATAAATAAACAAGACGAGAACTTACACCAAGCCAAATTCGCGAGGCGGGGTCAAAGCCGTTCCAAAGGAAGGGAGAAAAAACAACCAAATTCAAACACCCCCTGGCGTCCCTTGGCCTGACAAGAACATTCCAGAGGCAGATAGAAAAAAGTGTTCAATCTCTTCCTCTCCTCTTAAAAAAAGAAACGTATGTACGATACAATCGCGCCTCTCTCATCATCGGGATGCGAAGATAGATTCGGAGAAGAGGGCGGTGTACTTGTATGGTCTCATAGACCGTCTTCATTCCCGCAGGCGAACGCCTGCCAAAAGAGAACCGAGAAAACATCATGTGCCAGGTGAACAATAGTTGACTGCATCCGAGTCGGGTAGTTGCAACGCGTGAGAGAGAGCGCTGGAAGTGAGCCCGTGATTGCGAAGCTTCCTGTTCCGTTCACCCGAACGCCGGGCATCCGTAAGAATGCACAACCCTGCCCCTGCCTCTCCATCCATCCCATCTCTCTCCCTCCATGCCGTCCCCAAAACGCACATCACCACTCCCGCTCCCACTCCCACTGCCCTCCCCACCGATGTACGTATACGACGACACGCGACATACCTCCATCGCCGGCAACGCGCCCGTGAGCGCAAAGCAGCAGATGGTGAGTGCGCTGAGCGTGTTCATGCACGGCGGCACCGGGTTCGCAGATGCGATCGGCGGGCGGCTCGTCATCACGGAGGCGGAGATCACGCGGAAGCGCGAGGAGCCGGCGCGGATGGAGGCGCGGGTCGTGTGTGAGATCGACGTCGAGCAAGGTGCGCAGCGCATATAGGACTATGTAGTGAAGAGCACGCGGACTGAGTGTTAGGTAGACATGGTGAACGGAGGCGGGAACATGCACGGGGGATGCTCTGCGTATCTGATCGACGTGTGCTCGACGCTGCCGATTATCGGGCTTATGGATGCGATGGAGCGTGGCGGGACGGGCGGGGTGTCGCAGGTGCTGGACGTGGTATACCATTCACCCGCACGCGTGTCAGTGACCAGATGCTGTACCTGTGTGTAAATTAGATGAAGTCTAAAGTGTGATAATAGCGGGGATCGACTGCGAATAGTGAGCACGACGATATCGCTGGGAGCGCGGGCGATGACCGCTCGATCCGAGGTGTGTGTTATGATGACATGACATGACATGACATGACATGCTAACCCGACTGGTGAGTAGATCTGGAATGATGTGCAGCATCGACTTGTAGCAACTGGCGTACACATCAAAATGGATCCATCGCCGTCGAAGCTGTGATGTGACAGGCAATGTACCTGTGGATCTAGAAGCACTCAGTAGCAACCTATCAACGTTCCGTGCGAGAATAGGCTAATGAATAACTACTTATACTCATTATAATATCAATTCTCACTATCCTCCAAATGCTCGCGCTATCCCTCATTTCCGCGTCGCTCTTCTTCTCTGCACAGTCGCAGTCTCTCCCTCCAGGAATACTCCAAATACAACAAGCCTACACTCCCCAGTTCACTTCATGTCCACAAGACTTCCACCTCCTCCGTCAAGCTGGCTCATCCCCATCCCAACAACTCCTCGGGCCCGACGAGGCCGCGTACATCTCCGCGCGCGAATCATCCGTTCTCCCGGACGCCTGGAACACTTACCTCCACAACGTCCTCTCTAACTCTAACTCTAACTCCTCGCTTCCGTCATACGTCTCTTCCATCCTTTCTTCCTCTTCTTCCTCTTTCCCTAAACTCGGTATCGCAGCCAGCGGCGGCGGTTACCGCGCAGCCATATTCGGCGCAGGGGTCCTCAACGCACTCGACGCGCGCAACTCATCTAGCAGCGCACGAGGCACAGGCGGGCTCCTCCAAGCCGCAACCTACCTCTCCAGCCTCTCCGGCGGCTCTTGGCTCATCTCCTCCCTCCTCCAATCCAACTTCCCCTCCTTCCAATCCCTCATCTTCGGTTCCGGCGATACTAACCCCGCGGGGTACGGAGGCTGGAACACACCCTTTGACATCCTCTCGCCCGCAGGGAGCTCAGAGGCAGCACAAGAAGAGAACCTACTCTACCTCGAAGGCATCATCGCCGAGATCACAGGCAAGAACGCGGTAGGGTTCCCAGTCACCATCACAGACGTCTGGGCGCGCCTCCTCGCGCGCCATTTCTGCAACGGCACGCATGCCAGCACTTTCTTTGACGATACACAGTCCACACACGGGGCCGGGATCTTGTTATCTGACATTCCGAATCTGTAAGTCCTACTTCTGCTTATGAAAGTGTCAAGTTGAATTTTTTTATCGACTTATCAGTCCGAGCTTCAAGGACCACCAAATACCCTTCCCGATCATCACCTCAGATTCCGTCTCTCCTAGCGAAGACAAGAATAATGTCATCCCCGGAGACATCGTCCCACTAACCAACACAATCTTCGAGTTCACTCCATGTATGCGCCTTTTTCTCGTCACTCTCGATTTACAAGTAATTTTCTAAACTAGTCGAGATGGGATCCTTCGATCCGACGCTCTCTGCATTCACACCGACCAAGTTCCTCGGGACAGTCAACACGAGCTCCTGCGTAACAGGCTTCGACCAGCTCGCATACATCTTCGGGACGTCCTCCCAGCTCTTCAACGAGCTCAACACCTCCGTACGTCCACTTCCCCCTCCACCTCAAACAAAAAGTAACTCCCCACGCAGGCCGCAGCACTCGCAGCATCCCCCATCGGCCCGCTCTTCTCCCTCCTCGCGCAGGCCCTCCCACAGCCCGCCTCAACAGAACTCGACCTCTCCCTCTACCCAAACGCCTTCTTCGGTGTCGCGCCCTCCACCTTCCCCGACTCCGCCCAGGCGTTCCTCGGGCTCGTCGATGGGGGGGAAGACGGCGAGGTCCTCCCGCTCCAGCCGCTCCTCGTCCGCGCGCGCGGCGTCGACACCATTCTCGCCATCGACGCCTCGGCCGACACGGGCGATAACTTCGCCGGCGGGCTAGCGCTCATCGTACGTCCCGTTGCCTTTTCTCATATCATACACACGTACATCCAATCGCGTTTACGCTAACCATCAATCTCCCACAGGCAACTCAAAACCGCACGTCCCTCTTCCCAGAATCCTACTCCTTCCCACCCGTACCCACCACGCAAAGCGCATTCACATCACAGGGGCTCACCACCCGGCCCACCTTCTTCGGGTGCTCCTCCTCACCACCAACACCTCTCATCATCTACCTCGCAAACGGCGGCCCACCCACCGGCGAACCGCCGCTCACGAACACCTCAACCCAACAAACCGCATACGCAGATTCCGAGATCCAGGGCATGCTCGACCAGTCCTTCCGTATCGCCACGCAGGGCTTCCCTCCTCCCACCAACTCCACCAACTCCTCTTCTTCCTCTCCCTTAAACTTAACAGTCGTCGACCCAGACTGCCCGCATGCCTCGCATGCGCCGTCGTCGACCGCACGCGCGCCAAGCAGGGCATCCAAAGAAGCGGGCTCTGCGAGAGCTGTTTCGGGCGGTACTGCTGGTCGCCCTAGCTTCCTTCTCACTATACTATACTATACTTCCTGACTGATCGGATTAATCTTTTATCTTTTATCTTTTATCTTCTTGAATAAATAATACAATATACTTCCTTCCTTCCTTCCTATCCTTCTATCCTTCCGCGTGCTGTATATACAGATAGTCCTTGCTAATGGTATCAAGAACGATTCTAACCGTTCCAAGAAAGTTCCATCCGCGATCCTGTCTATATATAAACCAAAACGAATTCCGTACTCCTTCCATTAAACTCCTGCTAATAGTAAAAGAACTCCGAGACCCTCAAAGGTCGAAAAGCTGTGCAGAGGACCTCATAAGCAAGTCCTTCCCGCATCGGGGCGCTCACAAGCAAGCAAAAACCACCAACTCACCTGCGCAATATCCCGCGCAGTCAGGCGACGCAGCTTATTGCCCGTGCCCTCGCCCAGCGCCGCATCGGACAAACCTACCCCCGCTCAGTACATCCTGAAACTAGCAGTGAAGTATCACGCGCACCTTGCTTCTTCGCCTGCAAGCGTATAATCCTACAACGCAACACGACACAACACATACAACAGTCAAACGGGAATATCTCCCTACCGCATGGCACGGCACGACCAGAGCAACGGCACACGCACCTCTCTTCAATAGTCCCGCGAACAATCAGGCGCTGCACCTCAACGGGCTTCTGCTGTCCGAGCCGGTGCACGCGGTCGTACGCCTGCGCCTCAGTGGCGTAGTTCCACGCAAGGTCGAGACTATGTATGTATATCCACCCACCCACACACCAACGTCAGACACAGCTTCTACGCAGCTAATCTCAGTACTTACTTTATCACACGGTTCGCAACTGTCAGGTTCAATCTTCGGGAACGTGAGCTCGGTAATATGCACATGCACATACAGGAAAATGTCCTGACTCACCCGACTCCTCCGCATTTCAAACTGTCACACACCCAGCATGCCATTATCAGCATGTGAACCCATCGAGGCGCAAATAGAGGAGAGGCATACCTAACAAGCATGATAGGAGGTCCATTCGGCTTTTTGAACCTAGCAACGGAGCTGATGATCTGTCAGTAACACGAACGGAGTTGATCATCACGAACGAATAGATCCACGTACTCGACACGCGCCAGGCGGTTCATCCTCCCGTCATAACGAAGGACCTGAACTCCGGATTCTTTCAGATACGCTTCGACCACTGTAGGAAGACAATCATTTTCCGTCCATTCAAATACTCCTTGTGGACTTACAATCGAGCATGCTCGTCCCTGGAAGGGCATAAAAGTCGACTTTCAGATGAAGCCTCCGTGGACAAAGCAAAAACACACTTACACTGGGAGTATACTATAGCCTTATCCCCAGGACATTCCGCTCTCCATTTCAAGATACTTTGAAGCATGCATTGCATCTTCGTACTCGGTTCAACCTTGTCGTTAAGCGGCTTTATCGTATCCCTTCCGGAGACGATATCCTCCACAGAACCGTCGACTTTCAACTTCTTCGCTGATGGCTCAGAACCGGAAGCCGGCTTCGGCAGACTCTTTTCAAGCTCATCCAGCTGCTCGGCAGACGGTTCGAAGATCTTTCCTACGAATACGTGACTTTCATCGATCTTAGCACGGCAAAGTGGGCCTGTATGATTGTTCAGTATGTGATGTGCTCTTTACTTATAGTTCACTGACATAAAGCCGAGTCTTCAACACTATAAGGACAGTATAGGTGAGCACTTCCATCTGAAAATGCAAGTCATCCGAACTCACTCTCTTCCTCTACTGTTCTGCAATACCTCATTTATGCAAACTGCACGCGAAATGTCAATTACAGCTGTGATAAATAGATTTACTAACAGACCTGAGCAGAACTCATGTGCGCAGCTAGTGACGCGCCGATTTTCGACAATCGCTTTTTCGATGCATTAGATGGGTATCTCAGGTCAGAGGATATCAACTCACGCTCCATGCAAACAGCGCATTCATCATCTTCAGGCTTGGCTAATCCCAGTTCAGCCTTCATACGATGCAGAATCCTGAGTTTGAAGCTAGATGACGAGAGTTTACCTTAGTTTGCGCAATCTGATTAGTGCTGGAAGATAGACCAACCGTTCCTTAACCTTTTCCACAAGGTCAGCTCATATTCATCATAGTAGATCATCCATGACGCACCTCCTCAACCTTCTGAGCCCCCATGATCTTCGTGGCCTTCGCAAGCTCAATCTTTAGTCTATCAGCATCCATCTCTTCGGATTCCGCTTCGGTCTGAAAGATAAGACTGAGTTGACATTGCGTCTTTTAGAGGACGCTCCTTACTGTGGCCAGCTTTGGATGACTGAAGTAGAGAAGGTTAGTTCGTTAATAATCTACAGAGGATGTGACTCACCAGCATAGTTGACGCAAACGTAGAATCATGACCAGTATAAATGAATAGCTGTGGTGCGCAAGTGAGGATCAGAACTAAGAACACGTGGTTCGTTTGCACGCACTTCTTCATGACTGTTCCTTCTTTCACGAAACGGGACACGATCTTCTTTTGGCGTGATTCAAGACCTTCATAGATCTTCAAATCCCGTTTAAGAGAGCTCTGCCGGGTCAACTTCGCCAAGAACTTACTAGACGTTCTTCGCGAGTAAACTCGAGTTCTATCAAATCTATTGTCTTTGGACCGAGTCGAATTATCGGTCTGCCATCCTAGACAAACATTGAGTCGTTCCGTTTTACACGAGAATCCTGACAAATACCAATTTGCTATCCTTCGTGCGTCTCAGGAGATGAGGCCTTAGAACAGCTTGAGCCTTTTGACCTGATAACCTGATAAGAATGGATCGAACCCTAAGACGGAACAACATACCTGCACGGTTTGGGTTTCTTTTCTGTACTCTGGCCTGTAATTTCATCAATAAGTACTTCTGTCCCGATGCATGACTCGCTTACGATTTTCTCATTGAAAAGTTTCCAGTCATTCCAAGGAGCAAATCGACAGAATCTGAGAAAATAAGTAAATGATCTACCACGGGTCTATATTGTCTGATCTGAAAGGACTTTACCGCATGAAGGCATAGATATCCGCGCTGAAATATTCAGCTGATCATTGACAGCTTGTGAGTAATAGAAAAATATTCGCTTACAGTGTATTGGTTATCGGTGTCCCGGTAAGACACCATCTATAGCGGGAGTCGAGCTTCGCCACGCACGTACTGACTCGAGTAGACCTGATGATGATACCGAGATCAAGAGACGTCCACCAATACCCGCATCAAAATCTACTAACTTATTGCGAATGTTTTGAGCTTCGTCAATGACAACTCGTAGCCACTGAACTCTTGCAAGTGGGCCTCTAAAGTAAGAATTAGTAACCGACCACATCGAGTAAGTCGACGAGACAAACAAGGTCTTCCTGTTCGCAACAGGTGTATCTTGTTCTGACGAATCCCCGTCGTCGTCGTCTTGCCTGGTCAAGTCCTTCTTTTCCTTCGGAAAATCCATCACAACAGACTGATGAGAAGCGATGATGACCTATAAAAAAAAGTCAGGAAATGGTTCTACAAACAAAGCATTACCAGGAATGCTGACGTCGTATTCTTCTATTTCCTTCACTGTTTTGAGTTTGTCTTTTCCATGATGAATGTGTACACGGAAGACACCAGGAGCAACTTTATCATCGAATTCTTCATACCACTTCGGATACGAATCAGCTATAAGTCTGGTGAATGAAGAGATCAACTCACCTGTTGTAAGAGGGAAGCCGGAGCAAGTACCAGGGTAGTTTTACGCTCTTGCTGAACTTCCTTGGCTTTGCCTTTATCTAGATGACGACGTTCGAAGAAATCATATTCCACTGTTCTAGGAGGAGGACGGTCGAAGACCATGGTGGCAATCATTTGGATAGTCTATAATAATGTCGAGTGAGAGTCAGTCAAGATGGGGAACATTAGAAGGTCGCGCTAAGCACCTTTCCCAAGCCTGCAAGTTGCAAATAAATACACATTAGTTCTGCTATTGTTATTGTCAACGAATCAATGGGAACAAACCCATAGCATCTGCAAGAATTCCACCGAGTTTGTCTTCATTTTTTTCCTGTTCCAATATCAGCCGAGTATTGGACGCTGGGTAGACAAGAAAACTAACCTGATCAACCATCCATGCTACCCCGATAATCTGATGCGGAAGAAGGCGAACTACCATTCCGTTGAGGAGATCGTTTTCGGTCCGCATTTTCAATTTGTTCTGGGATTCTGCGACGGTCGCGACATCCTTGAACTCCTCCAAAGCCTGATTCATGAATTCCCTGAACCTAGATTGTTGATCAGCATTTGCACCTGGAAGAGCGTGCAGATAGAGGACAAACGCACTGCTTATCCACGTCGCCGCCTCCACAATCAATCCTTGCCGAGGACTCGCCGTCATCATAGTTTATATTAAAGTCTTCCGAGTTCATTCTGCCTCTGTACGAGCCATAACCATCCATTGCTGCTGCTTGCAATTCCTGAAAGCGGCGGATCGCGATGCTACGCTCAGCTTCTAGACCTGGAAACCCTAGATGATGATTATTCGAAACGACAGGAACCGGTAGATTAGAGTGAAAATCCATGTTTGGGTTACTTTGTTGCGGTAAATGATCTAGTGCTTGTTGCAGAGTATTTGCAGA
The DNA here is from genome assembly GCA_009806525.1 of Sanghuangporus sanghuang. Lineage (NCBI taxonomy): Eukaryota > Fungi > Basidiomycota > Agaricomycetes > Hymenochaetales > Hymenochaetaceae > Sanghuangporus > Sanghuangporus sanghuang. Next base: position 1,402,647 of record VVIT01000011.1, on the reverse strand, counting down.
GATGAACGCATGCTGCGCATGATTGAAAGAGTTAGACGAAGGGGGATATTCTCCTGAGACTGCTTCATCGGCCTCATTCCAACTCCCAGGAAGCTTGCGCTTTCCTAAGGTTGAGCTGTCGGACAACATTGAGGTAGATGATTGAGAGTGCGAATGTTGAGAGATCGGGTAGGCATTCAAATCTTGTCCAGAGGCCTGCACTACTGCTTCGTGTCTCTTGCGAATATGGTGAGACGTCTTGAGATGCTCCTAAAATGATGCGTGAGTATTTATGAGATCGTTCGCAAAGAATGACGCACTTCGTAAGCAGCGAAACCTTCCATAATATCATTAAAAGCTGTTTCAAAGGAACCAGAAGCCGGCAAAGCGACGGAGAAATGGCAGGTGAGACAGCGAATCTGGATAGTACTAGGGTCTGGACGTAGGTCAATAAAACGAATATTCTGGTAAAAAAAGCATTCCTGACCTTCTCTGTATAACTTGTACGAGGTAAGACTGTCGCCGGACGTCCTCAATAGTCCTAGTATTTGCGCATGATACGTTTCGTCAAATGGGATTTCATCTTGGACATCTTCAGGCCCATGCAGAGCAGTTGCGTGAACAGAGGCACCGTGGCGTCCATTGTTTGGCCTTGACATTGCGCCGCCGCCGAGTATCTCCTCAACGTCCATAGGCTCAAGGGATGGGGCACCATTTGGTCGTTCCAGCCTGTTACTTTCCATTCGGGGGCCATTCAGTTCCTCATCGAGCTTCAAGGCTAGCAAGTAGTCTTCGTCGACGTCTGGTGTTCTTTGTTTCGAGGAATCGCCCGATCGGATAGGTTCCGGTGAGTCCTCTGTAAGATCAATGAAGAGGCACGAGCTCGGAACTCTGCTTGGTCCAGGAGTTGCATTTGTTTGCCTGAGCGCCTTGGAGACAGGTCCGGGTGGCTCCACTGAAGTCGACGCCGTTGCCTTCCTACTTCGGTGGGCAGACGTTTTCACATGCTCCTAACAGACAGCAAGCAGTCAGCACATCAAAAAGTGCGAGAAGAACAGCGCATACCTCGAAGTTGTTCATAGTGCCGAATATGTCTTTCCCATCTTCTTCTGGCTCTCCGTCGCCGGGCGGAAGTCTGCGTTGACAAACACGACAGTATACCGAACCATCTATCAAATTGGCAACTGAAGTCAATGCAGATTAGCATCTTAAGCCAGCGAGCTTACAGCCATTGTCGAGATCTATTATGAAGTCCTGTTCATCCGGGTACGCGGCCAGAAAATGCTTCAAATGGGCGGTGTAAATTGTTGAAACCGGTTGCTCATCGTTTTCTCCACGTCCAAGCGTCTTTCTTGCAATATTCCTCAACGCCTTCCTATCCAGTATCACGGCCATATTTGTACAGATCGTATGGATAAACGGCGGTTCCCTGCCTGCCTTAAAAGGTGATTGGGACAAAGGAAGGAGGACACCCAGGGACTCGTCACGGTCGCGCTTTGATGAACGCGTCCCCGTTGTGACCAAGTCACTCTACGCGTCAATTTTTGTCACACTCTGGGCTTGAGCATCTCAGTGACTCATCCTTGCCTTCAGGTTGCCATATAACTGCACAAGAAAGAATAGCTATTACAAGTTTGGTCATCACATTCTACACAACCAGGTACAAAATGTGTACTAAAGACAGTATTAAATGTCTGAAACAACTTTCTCGCAAGTACTTATTTTACATTTTCTTTTGTCACGGTGACACTCGCTTCCGAGTCGTACTTCTACATCTCTTGAGGGCTTTGTCAAGTCTATCCTTCTGCTCCGATGCTCTTCTTTCTATGTTGGCTGATCGACATTCCGCCAATTCAAGTCTGGAGAGTCGATTGCGAAGCTCGTGGATTCGCTCTCGTCTTCTGTCGAGTTCCATGCGAAGGACGGAAACTTCATTTGCTGCTTTGACAGGCAACCCGACACCATCTTCGGTGTTGCGCTGAGGTGGAGAGAATTCTCCTCGGCTGCCACTAGCAGCTTCAGGAGAATCTGGTGTATGTGTGACGAAAGTATACGCGGTTTTACGGCATCTCCTTTGAAGAGCGCGGGCCTGCTTTTGGTACGCCGGCAAGCGTTGGGTCAATGAATCATACTTCATTTTGCGAGCTGCCGGACCGTGTAGATGTGAGCTGCATGGCGCATGGCACCGTAGAAATGACGATAAAGGGCTTACGGAGACTGTGGCTAGCACCAGAGCGTCCAAGGTCATCGCGGTCGCCCGTGCTTCCGGAAACATCTTGTTCTACCGAGACCGCGGAACGTCGAAGTGGAGACGGTGCCTTGGGCTTGAAACTTCCGTACCTATCTCGAGGCTCTGCTGTTGGATAGAATAGCAGAGGAGTAGAAAGCACGTAAGTATTACGCCTTCGCCTCAAAAGATGTACAGGAAGCGCTCGTAAAATCTCTTCCGAACCGACGACGTAAATAGGAAGGTAGCAAGACAAGCTTGCTTTGAAGCGTCCACCTGGTGTAGTATCCATGTCTCGTTTGTAGGGATGGTTCCGAACGGTTGTCGGGCTGAAGAAGGAAGAGAGAAGCCACGTAAGAATGAATGGGAACTGAACGCTCCGAGGACCAGCCGTGGCATCATGAGCCACAGACTAGCTCGGCGGGAGAAAAATCATCAGGCCACTGCCGTCGGCTATCATCAAAGTTTTTGGGAATAAGCAAACTTCTAGAAACCGTCCACGGCTGCTAGTTGTGCGGGTGTTCTTGCAGACAACTCCGTTCTTGACATGTCATGAAGAAGATAAGTCGATTGCCTTTTGACAGAGGACGGTGGAGCTGACAGTGAGCATGCTACCGAGTTTTCGGACAATGCAGTATATTATCAATTTGAAAGCACTGACTGTCCAGTGTGAACTGTAGGCTTTGCCAAAAGTAGTACGATCGGCGAGGAGTCTCTAGTCCGGCGTCAAGGATTGATACTTTATACTCACAATAACACTTTAGGCCTTGCTACTTAGAGACCAATTCTCGATCAACCTTGTCTACCTGAATCAAAAGTCTCTTGAAATGAATGCCGATAATCATCGTGAGGCGATAGTGATTGAAGCAAGCTCAATCCACACAAGACATACCTGATCTGGAGAATACAAACACGACCAAATAAGGAAAAAAATCTCAACCATCGATACTTTCACTGTCTCGGTCGTCACCTCTTTAGAGCCGCCTTGTCCGTCATTGACCGTCTATCAACAAAACATAACATGCTTCTTAAATCTTACTCCACGCGCTGCCAACGTCTTCCTCTCACATTGCCAGTGAAATCCGGCATACGAAGCTAGCATGGATCCGACGTATCCCCTCATACCTATCATCTCTTTCTTATGTGGCATTCTGCCTCTGCTTCCTCTTCCTTGGCTGATCGCTCACTGGAACACGGGTGCATGGATGTATGCTCTATGGGTGTCTTTAGGCTGCTTCATTCATGGGATAAACGAGATTGTATGGAAGGATAACGCGAATGATTTAGCGCCCATCTGGTGCGATATATGTATGTATATTCTTCACGAATATTTTCCCGAACGATCTGCTCACGTTCCACCAAATACAAAGCCACGCGTTTCTACGTGGGCAAATCCGTCGCAATCCCCGCAGCATCTCTGGCAATTACTCGGCGAATTTATTTGATGTTTAGCCTGCGATGTCCTCTCTCAGGAAGTCGTGCTGAAGTGAGTCCTTCTAGATCCAAGCTTTCTTAATCTATGCGATTTATTAAATCCTCGGGTATTTAGAAAAGAAAAACCATTCTATTGGACTTGGGACTGACTTTAGGACTCCCAATTCTTCAGATGGTCGTATGTAAGTAGTCATACGCCTATCAAATTTCGAGACTATTGCTGAAGGTTCGGCTCTGTAGATTACGTTATCCAAGCACGCCGATACAATATCATTGAAGAATTCGGTTGTGTACCGTCCGTCGTGAACGCATGGCCCGCTTTTCTTCTGGTGTATTCATGGCCGCTTATAATCGGGTCTATATCGTGCACCTTTTGTGGTAAGTTGACCGCACTTTACTAAGTTCTCATAATCACTGACGGTATCATAGCTAGAATTATACGGATATACCTACAGCGTCGACGAAACATAAGCAAGATGGATGTTGCGGCCAGCTTCGGTCGCTATTATCGTGCTCTGGCATTGGGTTGTGTCGATGCGGTCTTCACTGTCCCTATAAGTGCCTTTCTCTTTGTCCAGAATGGAATATTAAGGGGTTCCATCGAGTCGTACAATTGGACGGACGCGCATCGCGATTTCTCTCGGATCGGCACGAGTTCTTCGGAAGAATGGAGTATGGAGGATCGATGGCGTCGTTTTGGCCCCCTTTGGAATGCATGGGCTTCTCCTATTTGTGCTGTAATCTTTTTCTGCTTCTTCGGCTTGACCGACGAAGCTCGAGAGGGCTATAAAGGAGTCTTCGTCGCCATTCTGCGACTGTTCGGCTTCCGCTGTCACCATAAGCAAGGTGCTGCGTCCGACAAACCGCTTAACGTATCGCAGTTCAGAGCCGCTTCAATCGAGAGAACGGTGAATATCGGAGATCGTAACTCTTCTTTCGGCAGGTCTGTCTTCTTTTCTGTCTGTCTGTCGATCTTTCTGACGAGATCACTTGAAGCACTTTACTGTCAGAATCGATATTTGGCCCGGATGATCTCGAAAGGATGGAAAGCGAGCAAACCCTAAGGGGAACAGAGTACGAACTCCCACCGATTGGAATGGACGCGCTAATGCCCATTGATCTAAGGTCGTCAATGATCGACCAAGTGTAATAATCTCCGTATTTATTCTTTTAATGCTTGGCTTTTTCCTTGTTCTTTCTGAGACCTGCGTATAAATAAAACAAGTCTCTATGTACTCTATTTCAAACTATCACCAGCTTCTTTCTCTCTTCCGCTCACTGTTCAAAATAAGATCGCACTTCCAAGAATGCTCCAGTTTCCGGTGGATTGTCGTCCCCTCACATTTCGTATATCAATTACCAAAATGAGTAGCGATAAGTGAACAAACCGAATTCCTCAAAAACTGTAACTGATCCTTATTGACACCGCTTTCCCTTTCCCTTCATCAAGTCCTGCTTTGAATGCTTCCATTTCACAAATATTGAATTCCATGTTCTTCATGAGGACACCAATAGACTGCGCGGAGGTCGTGAGAATTCGCTTCCGTAAGAGATGTATATATATATTTCATTATTCCATCGAGTCCCCATGCTTACCGACTTACCAAGGCCAAGGATTACTCTGGTTCAGCCACAGACAGGACCGACTTCTCCGTCGTTGCATTTCATCATTTCTTGACGGTCTTCATAATAAGAAAGTCTGTTAGCGACTTCGAACAAACATGCAGCCAATGGAGCTAGTGAGTTTAGAGTCTCGACACCAGCCCCGAAGACGTTTCCCGCGATGAAGTTCGTTCAAATAACGCCCAACGACAATGCGAGCAGCTAGCACATACAACTAAACTCAAAAAACAGCTTCTCATCATATCGTTCCTTTACTCTGGATCCCAATTTCGCATTTTCGTGCCCTCCCATTGGAGTATATACAGGCGAGAGACTAACTTACCCACTATTACGGCAATTCGCGTCCTACACAGTGTCTCCGAACTTCGCTTCTATGGACGCGATTGAGCAACATCCATCACTGGCGTTTTTACGGTTGGAGCCGAGTCTCCGACAGCATCATTATTTCCGGACTGTTTGTTTTTCATAAAATCTCCGCTATCGCCAGGTCTTTCTAACGTTGCCCGCTCTTTTCTCTTGCGATGTCGTTATCAAGCTCTGCCAACTTCTATGCTATGCCACTCAGCTTTCTTCTATATCTAGTATTTCCCTTGACAGCTATTCCCATCATATTTTCCGCACCTGCCTTGAGGAGGCTGGTATTCGGCTCATCTCTTCGTGATATTCCAGGCCCTGGGAGGACATCGTTCGTCAAGGGTGGGTCTCAAAGCATGCTTTATTTGGCTGTGCGGATGTCAATGTGTTCGTTATCGTTCACAATCATATCATGAAGAAGCTTCTCCAGAAGAAGCCTTGCATGTAATTCATTCTACGCTCAAGCAAAAATTCAGTTTTTACTGCAGCGAAAATGACGCTTCATTCTTCCCCGATCCCCAGGGAATCTAGGCAAGATGTTCAGCCAAGAAGGTTGGCAGTTTCATCGTGACATTGTTAGACAATATGGAGGCGTCGTGAAGGTTTATGGACTTTGTGGGGTTAGTTACACTTTTCTCACAATACATTATCAAGTGAATCCCCTTGCGTAGGACGAGAGGCTGTACGTCTCAGACCCGAAGGCCCTTCGGCACATCATTATCGAGGATCAGGATTCATATGAAGAGTCCAAATTCTTTACCAAGCAAGTAACCTTCAAGGACATGACAGACGCAAGAATGATGTACTGAACATAACTTAGAACGAATCTCGTTTGCTTCGGCCCCGGAATCGTTGCTGTTGTCGGTGAGTGATCCATGACGCTATCTTCGGAACATCTATGGGCCCCGCTGAGCCCATCTGCTCCTCTGGTGCCACCGCCGACAACAGGCGAGCAACACCGCAAGCAGCGTAAGCTGTTGAGCCCGGTGTTCAATGTCCATCATCTCCGTGGACTCACGCCGATCTTCTATCGCATTTCACATGAGGTATGTACCACGCTCTACACTATTCCTATCCACACTTCCATGCATCTTCCCTTCTCCTGCTGGCCCGATAAGCAACACCGGTTCTCATGACTTTCCTCTCGATTCGATTTTTCTCAGCTCGTTGATGTTCTGAGACGCAAATTCGACGACCATGGACCCGGTGCTCAGCTTGAAGTTGAAATGCTCTATTGGCTGAAGCGCACCGCTCTAGAGATCATCGGACAAGGTGGCTTAGGATACTCGTTCGGCTCGCTCGACAGTATCACGAGAAATGAATATAGCGAGTCAGTCAAGAACTTTGCGTAGGTCGTCTTTCCGCCTTCGTATCTCCCAAACAATGGCGTACAGCTAACATCTCAATGGGAAAGACCGACTTTATTCCGACTCTCCATACTCCGACAGTTTCTGCCTTTCTTTAGCAGCATCGGACCTGCATGGCTTCGTCGTGTCATAGTGCGAATTCTTCCCATCAAACGGGTACAGAGACTGCGCGAGATCGTTACTGTCATGGACAAGACCGTGCGAGCCATCTATGCTGAAAAGTGTTCACGCCTGAAAGCTGGGGACTCAGCTGTACGAGCACAAATCAGTGAAGGGAGGGATATTACAAGCATTCTTCGTAAGCATAAAAGCCAGTACCATCGTTCTGTCCACTAAAATTCACATAGTACGTGAAAACACGAAGTCCACAGAGGAAGATAAGCTGAGCGACGAAGAAATTCTCGGGCAGATGTCGTATGCTCACTCACGGAACCTTATCTCATATGCAAAAGATTCAGATTATTTATAGGACCCTCATCTTCGCTGGTCAAGATACAACTTCCGCCGCGTTCACACGTATCCTACAAACGCTCGCGGAGTACCCATCTGCTCAGACAAGATTACGAAACGAATTGCTCGAAGCACACACACTCGCTAGAGGGGACCTTGATTACGACACTTTGCATACGCTACCATTCCTGGATGCTGTAGTCCGGGAAACATTAAGACTGTTGGCCTCCCTCCTTTCTTATCCGAAATATTTTGATCAAAGCTGGTTCGCAGATATCCACCAGTGTTTATGCTCCATCGGGTGTACGTGCTTCGTCATTCTACAAATTCAAAGAGGGACTCATCTAGTGAGCTCTCTTCAGGACAACAAAAGACACGGTCCTCCCTCTCTCCGTCCCAATCCATACCTCAAATGGACGATCACCGACTTCCTCAATACCTCTTCGCAAAAACGCAAACGTGATCATCGCAATAGACGCTGCAAACCGACGCACAGATGTCTTCGGTCCGGATGCAGAGCAATGGCGACCAGAACGCTGGCTAGATCGAGACGCCCCAGAGGGCGAAGATAACAAGACGAATTCGCATGAAAACTCCCACAACAAGAAGGGTGCCCGCAACAAATTGCCTGGGGTTTATTCCGGGCTGTACGCGTTCTTCTGACTTCACCTTCTACTATACCTGCTAAAGATAATTGCGCAGGATGACATTCTTAGGCGGCGGAAGGTCATGCATGTAAGTTCATCATCACCTTCTGTATCCATTATACATCCTACTCACCCTTCCCTAGCGGCTTCAACTTCGCCATCCTAGAAATCAGTACGTCCAATCCTCCAAACGCGGGCTCCTATCCATATAAATTATCATCTCTATACCACAGAAACTCTTCTAGCGACTCTCATACCTGCGTTCCACTTCGAGCTTCCCGAAGAGAAAGAACTCGCATGGAAGCTCGGCGGGATCGTTTCTCCCGGAGTCAAGGACGATCCAGTTCCCAAGCTTCCTTTACGTCTTTCCTTGGTCTCCGATCGAAAGGTATTTGAATGAATGGCATGGAACTGTATACTTCAGTAGACAAGATGCCAGTTTTCTCTGAATCTGAATCTGGTTCGAGGAAATCTTAAGTAGGAATGGGCAGATGTCAATGTCATTGACAAGTCTTGGTCGGAACCACCGAAAAGACACAATCGGCATTTCCTAATTTGACACTGAAAAGATCAGCATCCTCGGTGAGTCAGCGAGCCAAACAAAGGCTGATAATACTTGTACGGACGACGCAACATCAGTACCACACTCATCAACCACCATCTCTATACTGTTGGGTATATATGCATCAACAAGGAAAAAAGAAAGATGTTTCAAATATAAAAAAGATAGGAAAGAATCGTACGTAGAATATCTGAACCTAAATGCAGAACGTCCGCACAGCGAGGCGAAGTGGTAATTGGAAAAAAAAGGAGAAATTGTGAGGGGATTAAAAATTTACTTTATATGAGTATTTGCTTTGCTTTCAAGATGCGTCGATATGTCGATGTCGACAACTGTGCACAATAAACAACCGGATCAACTCCCCCCCCTTCCACGTCTACAGCGACAAGAGCCGGAAAGAAAGAGGGGAATTGAAAGGAAGGAGCAAGAGAAGAGATGGTGTAGTATACCGATGCGAAAACCAACAAAAGGGAAGGCCTATCATATTCCATATGTTCCTATTTCTTCTGATCCTGCATGTTGCTCACAAGAGAGATACGAGACCCAAGACGGCAGCGGCAGCAGCGGTGAACACTCCACCCTCCGTGCTCATGCGGGGAGCGGCGCCACTGATGATGCCATTCGAGATACCACCCGCAGCCTGGACAGCTCCGCTCAAGAAGTTCGAACCGCACTCACTCGTAATAGCGTTGTACAAATCCGACTGACCGCCAAGTAGCGGGCTGTTCGTGATGCCTAGTGCATAGGGCACGGACTGCTCGAAAGTCATGTACGACGTGAGGATGGAGCGCGTGCATGAAGTGCAAAGCTGGTCGGAAGGGGTGTCCTTGCTGAGGAAGAAGAACGGCAGGTTCGTGCTGCGGAAGGTCGTGATGTTCGGGATGAGCGCCGCCACATCATCTTCGGAACCTCGCTTTTTCAGGGAGGAACCGGACGCATAGGACCAGAGGTTGTTCTGCACGAGCTCAAACAAGTTCTGGCTCGTCGATGTGACGAAAGACTTCGAACCGCCGACGGAGACAGACGCAGATGCCGAGCTGGAGTCCGTATTGCCGCTGCTCGACGCGGAGACCTGGGTGACACAGTAGTTACCACTATCGTCCTTGCTGCAGACAGAGCCCTTCAAGGGGATGATGGTATAGAGGACATCATAGATGCGAATCACGTCCTGGTTGGGTGATGCACCAGTAAGTTCGTCACCGCAAGAGGAGTAGAACGAGCTCAGTTGTCCTCGGATGACGGTATCGCTGCATCCAGAGCTGAGCGTCGAGGCAGAGCAGAGCGTGCCCAACGCGCTCTTGACCGCGCTGGAGGATGCATTGACACTGCTATTGGAGAGCGGGCTGAAAGCCGAAGTTGCGTTGACGACAGGGACGATGCAGGAAGCGAGGGTGGAGTTAGAGTTGAGCGACTGGAGGAAAGACGAGCAGCCCGAACTGATGCTGGTCGGAATGAGCGAACTGGCCGTCGAAGTTGGAGTAGCAGACGAGAACGATGACTACAAAAGAATCAAATAAAAAAACTTGTCAGTATCACGGAAAAATTGAGCAAACTGGATTGCCACAGAGGACGGCGTCCGTGAATCCAGAATCCGCAGCTAAAAGACCGAAGAAAAGATGGAAATTGTACTGACATCCTGTGCGCTGACGACGGCAGCTGCTGCGGCGAGAGAAATTGCAAGTAAAGAATGCATTTTTTCGATGATTGTGTGAGACGTGAAGAAGGAGTGGACTGGTTATTGACGGTACACGGCTGGGCCTGGAGAGGAATGGGAGAAGACGACAACAACAACGAGGGAAACGCGTGAAACTCCAAATTAGGGGTACGGCTGACTAATACTTAGGCTGACGTCCAATAAAATCTCATTTTCTCAGGCCGGCCAAACAATAGCGACGCCCGCATTCACTCGCCATCACGCTGTTTTCGTGTGTCTACTCTCGGTTGCTTTGCGGCTGTTCAGCACGTTTCCATCTTCTGGGGGTTTCTTGTGCATCAAGAACAGTTCGGAAAGTTCATCATCATCTTTGCAGCTCGCTGCATCTATCAAGACTAAATCACGGATACGCGGACACATTCGATCTTTGAAGTTTGATGGGTACGGCCCAGTTTTTCTTTGATCATGATCAGTCGGAAAGTGCAATTCGCCGGCAGGAGGGTTCGAAAAGATGTCGTATGACATAATCTAGTCGCGAAAAGGGCTCGTGCCGCTTTTTTCTCGTTTCTCGTCGACGCTTTCCTCCTCTCTACGCCAAGTCACACTACTGTAGTACTGATGATCGTTGCTTATGACCTCACGAGGACGAGAACTCATGCACACGATACGACCAAAGAACTGTTTGCACCGTCAATAAAGGTCTTTGAGGCTTTGCTTAGGCCCGCTTGTCTATATGAGGTGCTCAACGCGGAACTCGCTGTGGTATGGTATCGTATCTATATTCAGGTTGGGTTGGTCCGTTTAGATGTCTGGCCTGACTGAGAAGACACTGCATGATCATCCCGTCTCCATCTTTTGCACTGTAATATTTGAGCCCTTAGAAGAATCGTGTGCCACAATTTAGTTACAATGCTGAGCGTAGGGTAGTTCTCGGTCTCAGTGGCAACTGCACGGGTTCGCCGACCTGCTTTCTAAATACTGCACACTTGCATGAAATTTGCATGACCTTGGAATGAATAATACGCGAGACGTCTGGTTGCATTTACTTTCGGACTGATGGGACTCAGATGCCGAGTGTAGACTTTCAGATAGTGCGATCTTCTCTTTACATCCATTCAATTTAAAACAACTTATCTCTTGCTTTCCAGGCAATTTAAGCTCCCTTTTCCTTGAAGGTAGATGTATCGCTGGTTAGGTCGAAGTTCAGCGAAGATTAAGAGGCGTACTAATCGTGGGAATACTTAAATAAGGCACGTCCAAGCCTCGGTCTGGGCGTCCACCTTCTCGGCGAAGCTTTCTTCCATCTCTGCCTCCATCTGCTAGCACGACGAGAGGTATATCGGCTGCATGGAACATGGCTGATGTTCCACCTAGTATCCCGTCTGAGTTCCAATTTTACAAGTACGTCTCGGGATCGAGGCTTATCTTATCGTTATCTCTTGGCCCACATATTTCTCACAAGCCTTTTTTTTGTACAGTTCGCACAAAATAGATCCAATTTACCAGCGCAGGTTCACTATCACATGGGTTTCCGTCGCTATATTCTTCGTTCTTTTAGCACTTCCGAGCTTTCTTCGTTCATTGCGAATAGGACACGTGCGCGATGCGCTGATCGGGTTGCGTAAGAGCACTAACGCATACGAGCCTGTTGATGCTGGAAGAGAAGCGTCGACATCACATTCAAGGGAGAATAAGCTACAAAGGACGAACAACTTGCTTTCGTTGTTGAAGGTTTCTGCAATGTGGACAATATCATTTCTCAAGCTAGATATTGGTCAAAGTGAGGATACGTCGTTCCATTCTTACTCTGCGCGTATCTGAATTCTTTGAAGTTATTCTCATAGTTGGCTACTTCATTCTCGTTATCGCCTGCTTTACTCTGAGAGCGGAGCTGGTCGAAAACCCAAATCGTCCGGGCTTCATCGCCGTCGCCCAACTACCGCCGATTTTCCTTTTCGCAATGAAGAACTCACCTCTTGCCATCCTCCTCGGGTCTGGATATGAAAAACTAAATTTTCTACATCGCTGGTGTTCTCGTGTCGCAATCCTTGCATCAGTCGTTCACGGATTTCTCTGGATGCGAAATCATATCGCATATGGCTTGCCAATTATCACGAAAAGCAAGGATGTGACTGGAATCATCGCTTTCGCCCTCCTATGTACCTTCGGTCTCACCTCTGTGAGACTTGTTCGTGCACGCGTATTTCAGGTATTCCGCGTGATACAGTGGGTACAATTCTCCTTAGCCGCAGACTGTTATGCACTAATCACACCAATAGCCTTCTTTCTGTACCGGCATTCGCCATCGCCATGCGATATCACACAAGACATACGATTCCTTACCTTTACCCTTCCCTTGCATTATGGGGCTTCGATCTTCTACTTCGCCTCTTCCGCATGCGAATGAGAACTGCAACTCTCATTTCACCCGACACCCAGATGACCGTTCTCCGAATACAAGACTGCGCGTCGGGATGGACTGCCGGCCAGCACGTACGACTACGCGTTTTCTTCCCATATCGGATGTTCGAGAGTCACGCGCTTACGATTATGAATGCACCACAAACGACTACATGCCTTGAAGATGCTGGCTTTGAACAAGAGCTAATCCTTGGAGCGAGAGTGAACGGAGACTGGAGCCGGGCACTCAACACTTATACGCGCAGACGAAATGCTTTATCAGTGGGCGATGCGGACGAGGAGACTCTTTCTCCAACAAAACCTTCCAAAGATTCTGTCACTTCTGAAGCTGAAGTCGAAGACGGCGAGAGTATACACCTTTCTGAACTTCCCATCATGTCAAAATCCGAGAACGCATCAGAAGCACTCCTATCAAAATCCTCAGACTGGTCTCCAGCAGATCATGGAACGTCAGTCCAAGTGATGCTGGATGGTCCATATGGCGGCTGCTCTATCGACCTCGGCACCTTCGAGTACGTTCTTTTCGTGGCAGGAGGATCAGGTATCACCTTCACACTCGGCCTACTTGATGATCTCGTTGGACGCTGCCTCAGATTAGGACGCCGTAACGGAGAACTGACGCGCCGAGTAGAATATACTTGGTGTATGCGGTCTCTCAGAGCGCTTCACTGGGTATCACCTATCCTTTCTACCATCGTCTCACATACATCTGCCTCGGACTCAACACTTGATCTCCACATCACCATTTATGTGACTCGTGCATCTCCATCGGATGAAGAAACATCAGATATCCCATTTCCCAACTGCGACATCATCTTCGCAAGACCAGCTATCCGAGAAATCATTGACGACTTCGCCTCAACTGGCAGAGCAGCAGACGCCGAAAACCCAGACACCAACTTAGTTTCATCCAGGCGAGATTGTGAGAGTCTGGCGATCTGCACCGCAGGTCCCGAGAGCTTGACGAATGAAACGAAGGATTCCGCAGCTCGTCTCGCACTTCGTAATCCAAGACGACGAATAGACTCTCATACTGAAGCGTTCTTTTTGTAATCTATAGACTCGGCATCATGGTCTTCGTTTAGTCACTGACAAGTGTCCTTGACTCCAGTGCGCTAACTCTGAGTTGTGAGACTGAGCGGTCTCTGAGGTCGTACGAGTTCGATAATAACGTTATCCACGTCTGGATTGATACGGCCAAGACATAGCCCTACAGTTACTATACGTCGCACTTTGCAATGGCAGCTCGCTCATGTAAGTCCAGCGCTGAATTTCAGAATGCGTAAAGTACAACACATGGCAGCACCGATATACAAATTCACCAGCTGCCAACATACGATTTGGTGACGTTGGAAAATAGAGGAACGTATGGATTCTTGCGACTTACTCCTCCGTGCCGTATGTGTAGACTTACCAGGTCAGCAATGGAAAACCGAGAAAGAAACGTGCAATTGGTTTACATTCATTGGGCAAGGTGGGCTATGGGTGTCATTCACTGCGATTTCAAGTATGTCTATTTTTCGATGTCAAGTCGGTTTGGTCCTTGAGAATACGTTGCCTCCAGACCCGAAGGAGCAAACATACGTAAGTCCAGAAGGTAGAATCGTCTCTTATAGATGAGGGTTGAGAGTTGAGTCCTCACATTAGAAGAGATGGCTTTGTGGAGAGGCTTACCTCTAGGGATCCGGATGAATGCCACCAAGCCGGCGAGGCACTCAAGGACAAAGTAAATTTCTGTGAGAATCGAAGTTGAACGATCCGTTGATATACGTACATTTCGACGCCTTGCTCAGTGGTTCCCATTGACCGACATCCCCAGGTCTGCGGGCATCTTCCGAAAACCAAAGTCAATCCGAGAGTGAGATCGAGGAGAAAGGCATATCATCTTTGGTAGAAGAAGAACTCGAAAACAGACAAACGGAGTTCACCATAGTCGAATTCAAAGGATTATCCGTGTACTTCCCTGTCAGAAGTAAGTCATTATCTCGTGCTCGATCACACACAAAGGGTGCGCTGGGTATGGTAAAGTCAAGCAATTGTGGAAGTGTTCCCGGAAGCATCGTAAAGAAGGAAAAACGATGCGATAACAATTCAGGAGGAGTTGCAAGTCTGCTGAAGGCTTATAATCATCGTTCAATCTCTCACGAGAAGAATAAGATCAAAGTGAGTGTGCCACCTCAGCCGAAGCTTGGATCTATGACCTAGCCGATCTTGGGAGCGAAGCACTAATGAATGTCTCATTGGGGGTCGACAAGTCACATCCACGGCAGAACATACTTCTTGCTGATCTTCAAACACATTCCACCGAATTAAATCATACCATTTTCGAAGTCCAGCTATATAACTCCACAAACATTCGAGCAGATTAAAGCTAAGGTTTCATACCAGCAATAGCTCTTGCAGATTACTGAATGGTGCAACTCGCTATGAATGCACCATTGTCCCACTCCGAGCCCAAACTAAGATCACATCTGTGCAAGACGTATTTGAGTTACCATTTACATGTATATCTTCTTCCTGCAACTAAAGTACATACCCTTGACTTAGAAGTGCTAAAGATGGAATCATCAGCTCAGCAGAAACACTTTGACAGCAAGCCATGTCGCGTGACAAGCAAACAACAGATATACACGTGACGTGACAATCGTGTTGAGCTTCATTACCGTTCTGAATCTGAAGTTCCCCTAACCTTCATGATACGTTCAGCGAGCTGCCTTGCTCAGGTCCGTGTCGGGTCTCCAACTCTTCAGATGCTTGCGACAGATACACCTTCATCCTTTGCGCAGCCTTCCTCTCGGTCATCTACAGGACAAGACCACCCCGCCCCCAAATCTTCCTCCACCGGGGTCCATGACGAGTTCAATGCAACACTCGAAGAGATGCGTAGCAACCACCGGGGGGAAGTGAGTTGCAGCATCCCGGTCATCGGCGTAGAATCATTTCTGAACTATCTATTTCCTCCGTTGCACGACGGAGTCGATGTTGAAAGCGTCGTGGCTTCCTTGAAAGACGAAGGTCTTATCACGTCCGAAAACGAATGGAAAGCGTTTCAAGTCACCTCCGAGAAGGAGGGCGAGGAGGATGAAAATATCTGTCTACTTTTCGCGGAAATATTCAGCAAAGTTGTCGGTTTCGCCTCACGCCGTACCACTGTCGAGCCAAATTTCGTCCTTGTCATGCAACGCAATGCTCCTTCGTCGGATCAGAAAGCAAATAGGAGGCGACCCGGCGGATACTTTATTCTACGCAGAGCAGAGGAGCGCGCCGGCCTTGCAAAAGAGAAGCGGGACAAATTGCGATGGTGGTATGACATTGCCCTTACCACCGAGTTCAGGAAGAAGGACAATTCGAGAGGAAGAAATGCTGTAAGTTCCTGCCTGTCATTGATACTCATCGTCTCTTCACTACCTAAAGAATGCCAGCAAAATCGTGCTGAACATCCAGCAAACATTGGCGCTCGACCCATGTCGGAGGTTCACGTTTGGAATTACAGCCGAGAACACCAGCATGCGACTGTGGTTCTGCTCCCGTGCGACTCCTGTTGTTAGTGAGGTGTTTGAATTTACAAAGGTACGCTCAACACTATTGACGAGATAAATAAACCGACACCGTTTCAGGAGGCTAAGGTACTTACTCGCATCTTCCTTGCCGTTGCATTTGCCTCGAAGGAAGAACTCGGTTGGGATTCGACCATTCGTCCGTTGGTTAGAAGCAGCGGAGAGCGAGCATACCAAATCGATGTTAATAATGAGACGTATGAGACGGAGCAAGTACTCTCAGACAATTCGGCTGACGCGCTGGTCAGCCAAGCCACGAGAGTGTGGAAGGTGAAGCACGTTGCTTCAGGGAAGCGCTGCGTGCTGAAAGACATATGGCTTGAAGATGACCGAGACATGGAGCACGCGATTCATGAGACTATCCTGCGGGATATCGGAGACAAATATGGAACGGAAGTCAAAGAGGAAGCGGCATTACATCTCCTGACGCCTATCGCGCATTGTCTAGTTTATGTGAATGGAGAACAGGACCATACAACATCAGTCATGATGCGTGGGTATACTCCCTCAATGCGACATAGGTTCAAGATCAGAGTGAAACGAGCGACCGAATCCATATCGAGAATACATCACAAACCTACTGAGTCGAGCGTTTCTGAGTCCTGCCGGGAGCTGAGGGCGCCTTTCCCTCACTGTCTCCATCGCAGAAAGATTTATCGTAGAAAGCACTATCGGATTGTCTTTAAGGAGGTGGCAGAGGATCTGTATGATGTTAGCAATCTCTCAGACGCTTTTCTTGTATTGAGAGATGGTACGAAAGGTGCGAGCTTACTGTTTATGACTGTAATGAAGCAAGACTGATGGTCCATAGTTTTGAGGTGGATACATGGCTCTGGATGGGTTCACAGAGACATTAGTCCCGGAAATCTATATCTTTTCGAGGGACGTGGCCTCGTCGGTGACCTGGAATACGCGAAACAGAGGAACTTTGATATTGAAAGTGAGCAAGCAACTGTAGGTCTCCACTATTTTCGTGCCAACAGCCCAACATCGACTTCTATTTTCAGGGTACGCGTGATTATATGGCTGTAGAGGCCGTTGATCGCTCCTATAGCTATCTTCCCTCCTTAAATCATGGCCAGGCAGTCGCTCAGCTAACAGCCATGTTAGAAATGGACCCAGATGAAATCTCTGCGATTAGGGAAGCGTCGCGGCCAGCCCACCCTCGGTTCTTCCATAACGATCTTCACGACTTGGAGCCACTGTGGTGGATTGCTATCTGGAAACTCTTCAGGAGCGACTGCTTTGAGTTCTATGGAGATGGTGATTGTGCAGAGGATCGAAACATGATGAGGCAACTGGCTTTTTCCAATCTTTTTCGCGTTTCAGACGGGCATCGATGGTCGTTTTTCAACAACGGGCGAATTTACGATAGGGATACAACCTGGATTCCCGAAAGCCTTCATCGCATCAGGAAGTTGCTCAATAGTCTTCGCGAAACGCTGGTTTCCAATTACAATCGATTCGAGGCTGGATTTCCCGTGATTAGGATGGATTATCTCGAAGAGGCTCATGATGGGGTTTTCTTGCACTTCGAGGCCTGCAGGCGCTCTCTGGATAAGATCAGAAGGTTTTTGTCGGATGTGGCTGCATCACAGCGATTATCATCTCCTGATCAAGATGAAATACATGCTGTTCAGGAACCGAACATGCCGTCGTTGGAGCAAGACTCAGGCTCATCCGATGAATCATTCTGTGATCTTGAAATCATGGAGTCAGCTCACTTGAAGAATGACATTACTGCAAGGACAACATGTGCGGAGCGGAAACGACGACTGGATATTATCGACGTCTCGACACCTATGCCATTGCTATGTGTATCAAGGTATGATTATTCGATGCGATTTACACGATCATTACTGATCGTCGCCTGTCAGGTTCGAGCTTGAAATATGTTGAATCATTGATAAGTCGTCACCCTTGATAAGCCATCACCCTTGGTTTATCAAATATATTTCCATGCGGTGGCGACTGGTGACCTTTGTATATTCATATAATTGTATTTTCCAACATTCCCATGAAATGTACGCTATGCTGTTTCATGTGAACAGAATCCGGATCTTATTACCTAACCTTCGATGGAAATCAAGACCTTCCCTGTCCCTCACCGCTGCAGTAAAAAACTCGATTTGACTAATCTGACTCTCGCATAGTGGTCTCTGCGAGGGTGCAGAAAATGATTGGAATTCGTTGCAATGAAAACTCAAACAGTTGATGCATATCGGTGTCAATGGTCTCAGCCAACAGGTCCGGGATAACTAGAATACAAGGTGTGTATAATATACCAGCAAAGTACTTCTTATCGAGACAAATGCTTTTGAAAAATAATTCATATTATATTAGACATACCACCAGGTGCATGTACGTGACGTAACATGCCACGGATGTTAGCAGAGTCACACTGAGTACTCAGTTTGGGTACGTGACGTGATGCGACATAATTCAAGTTTCAAGCCACTACTCATACTTTCCATTTTATCATTCTGTACTATTGCCCTCGTCTCATCTGGTATCAGCCGAATACGATGTCTGATCAGATTTCGAAGAATCCGGTGCTTTCTTCACGTCCAGGGACACCAACGGATAGAAAGCCAATTCCAGGAAACGCCATCACTGATACTCCTGCTAAATCTCATTCGACTTCAAAGCATAATGTTCTGCATGGATTTCTCAACGATAAGAGGAGAGGGAATCTGGAAGACTTGGACTATGTGGCTGTTGAAATCGATGAACAAGCATTCATGAAGTATTTGCTTCCTCCGTTGAAGGATGGTATTAACGTCGACCAGATCGTCGACATGCTAAGGAAAAGCGGAGTTATCATCGAATCCACAAGTCAACCAGGAGGTACTTCGGGATTGTGCTGGAAAGATTTCAAGGCAATCCCTACCTCGAAAGGCTTCCATGAAGATGCCATGTTTGCTCCTTTAAGAGCTATATTCGATGAAGTTACGGCATGTGCAACTGCGCAATTAGGCGGACTTCAGCCCACTGTTTTGTTGCGCATGCATCCCAAATATGCACCAAAATCTCACAGGCAGACTACTAATCAGCCGGACTTTTACTTCATTCTGGGTGCGTCAGAGCTGGATACCGAGCGACAGGAATGTGAGCTAAAGGAGAAATTGCAATCGGAGGAAAAGGAGCGGACGAAAAAGGAGAAGGCTTCAAAGGCGGATTCGGCTGGAAAGTCAAAGAAGAAGGCAGAAAATATTCACGTTCCTCGTGAATGGTACGACATTTCTTTCACTGGCGAGGTTAAACGGGGAGATGCAGCCTCGAAACAAGACGATGTGAGTGTTCCTGTTTCTCTTTCTCACACATATTCACTGTATCGACAGGATGTGGCAAAAGTTCTGTATAATGTGCAGGTAACCATGATGGTCGACCCATGCAGAAGATTCACATTTGGGATCACCATAGAAAAAACAAGCATGCGTTTGTGGTTTTGCTGCCGCGCTATCGTAGTAGTCAGTGAGATAATCGACTTCAGGAAGGTAAGTTAGATCCTCAAGGCTATGCGTGCAATAATCTCATTTATCATAGGATGTATGCACTCTTATCCATGTATTCCTTGCTTTCGCTTTTGCATCAAAGGACGAATTGGGATGGGATCCTACAATTCAGCCTTTTCGTAGGGCCGATGGTGAAAGAGCCTACCGGATCGAAGTAAACGGACAGATTTACGAGACGGTCGAGATGCTTCAAGATTCAGGCGCTGATCCAGTGATTAGTAGAGGTTCAAGAGAGTGGATTGTCCTCAATATCGCCACTCAGAAATACTACGTCTTGAAGGATATCTGGGTAGAAGATACTCGGGATTTGGAACATGTCATTCGGGAGAGGATTCTGTGTGATGTCGAGAATAAATTTGGGAAGGATGCACGGAAGGAAATGGAATCACATCTTTTGACACCTGTGGCGAGTTGGATCGTCGAAATCAATGGGGTTCAGGACCACACGACAAAGTTAATAATGCGCGGCTATGAGCCATCATTCCAAAAGGGATTCTTTCTCAAACAACATACTCCGAGAGTCAACACGTCAGGGCATCCGGTATCTCACCCAGCAGCGAGCGATATCATACTGAAGAGTTCGGGAAAGCACAGACCATCAGCATCTCCCTTCATTAACGCACGTCGAAAGAGACTTCACCATCGGCAACACTACAGAGTGATCTTTCAGGAGGTTGGAAATTGCCTTTATAACGTCTCTTCCCTGTCCGACGTGTTCCTTGTTCTTAGGGACAGTGCTAAAGGTTTGCGAGAAATCATATCCTTCATACGACCTTCTCTGATTACTTGAAAGCACTTAAATGGATACATGGCAGCGGGTGGCTACATCGAGATATAAGCATCGGTAACTTATACCTTTACGAGGGCCGAGGGCTCATTGGAGATTTGGAATATTGTAAAAGGAAGGATTCTGATGTTGCTCACGAAGTACGCTCTGTGGGTCTTTTACTCTCTAACTGTTGACTCGTTTTGAAATCTGAATGTTTATTGTTTATTCCACAGTGCTCTATTGATTTCATGTCCGGAGAAGTCATAGAAAATGATTTTTCATTTCCTCCATGGCCAGGGAAATCTGGAATTGAAAATCTGGAGGCTCTTTTGGACGCCGAAGGTGAAGGTGTGATAGATGCCAATCCAAGGCCTAAACGAAACATTCCATTCTTCTATTTCGATCTCCACGATTTGGAGTCGCTATGGTGGATTGCCATCTGGGTGCTTGTTTTCAATCGAGACAGCAATGACGCAGCGACATGGGGTTCTGAAGATGATCAGCAGTACCTGACATGGAAAGAAATTGCGCTCAAGCTATTTCCTCGTACTCATGACGCAAGCGAACGTCAAAGGCTTCTTAGGGGACAGCAGATCGACGAAGATACATTTGAGTTGATGTCTGCTTCCTTCAAGGGGGTTTTCGGCTCCGTTTTGACCACACTGGGCTCTTCGCTGGTCCAAAAATACGAAGAATTTGAAGCCAGACTTCCCGACAAGAAGTGGGAAACATTTGATGGGTTTCAAGAGTTGGTTGCCCGATCATTCGACCTGTGTTTGCGGAATACAAAAGGGATTTCACTGAGTCCTAGGGTTCCAACTTCGAGCTTGTCAAAAACCAGAAGGCAAGATGCATCTACTCAGAATCAGGCAGAAGAACAGTCTCCCGTCAACCTTGACAAAGACCTGAAGGTTACAGGAGACTTGTTCAGCAAACTGGTTATCGGGGATGATGCGGATGACGGAGGCGAATCGGAGGACACTACTGAGTAGCTTTTTCCATCTTGAAAGGTGAGCAAGACTGTGCTGGTTTGAATTGGGCTGACATTGAAGTAATACCGAAAGATGTCCATGTTAATCACGCGGAATAATGCTGAAAGGCAAGTAAGATAAAAATTTATCATTGGTGGTTGGATATGTTGCATAGAGGTACAGAGGAATGTATCTTTACTATACAGACCTATACACTGTCGATCAGAGTGGTCTTTCCTGTAACATGATTAATATTGTGTATGTCACCTGGTCTGAATGTCATATTAACATATACCTTCATGACGTGATGGCTATCAAGCTTCGGAATTCTTGAAAGAGCAGTGAGCATTCAACGGATCGGCAAAGATCTCATGGTTACACTTCGAAACTTAATTTCACTAACAATTCGACTTTTACGAATTTAGGAGCTGCGACCTGCTTGTGAAACGCCCGCGTAAAAAGAATGTGTGCACAGAGACCTTAGTCCAGGTACGTGCCCTCGTCGGTGACCTCTGGAATATGCGAAACGGAGAAACTTTGATATTGAAAGTGAGCGAGCAACTGTAGATTTCCATTGATTCTATATTTCAAGATAGTGCCTCGGGAAGCATGCAATTAAAAGAGTATGCTTTGCAACAGGCATACGACCTTACTTTGAGAAGCACAGAAAACATATAAGGTGCAAAATATTCACCGATGTCTGACTTTCATAGTTTGTTCTGTAGGTTTGACTCTTTCACATTGACAATATCATTTCGCTCATGCTTCAAGCAGTGTTCTATTGATTTCGTATCAAGCGAAGTCATAAAGCATGCCTTCCGATATCTTCCCTCTGATACGACTTGGAGACCACGAAGCAAGATGAAAGCTAAGAAACCAGAGGAGAACGCAAATATCGTGCAGTTCTGTCATAATGACCTCCATGACTTGGAGTCCCTGTGGTGCATTGCCATCTGGAAATTATTTTTCCACCGAAGCAACGTCGATGAAGAGCTTGACGAAGAATCTGCTGCCCTTGCAGACAGTGAACGGGAGAAAGCCATACGTAAGCTCCCGAAGGCCATGATACACGGAGATCGAAGTGACTTCATAGATGGAAAGCAGGCTTACGGGGATGCCATCGGATGGATGAATGACACCTTTTACGAACTTGCAGGAATTCTCAATCAGTTCCGCGTTCTCTTAACCACTCGATACCGGGACTTTGAAGCTTCCTTCCCTTGTGTTGACTGGGGAAGACTTCAAGGAACGCATAAAGAAATTCAGCAAATATTCGAGCAATGCCGAGAATATGCCTCCGACATAAAAACCGAACTGCTTCCTTACAAGTCAACGGACTTGTGGAATTTGACGAGTCCGTCAAATGATGAGGATGACGCTGATAAGCAGTCTGAAGAAGAGCATAAGGCCAGCCGGAATGAAGAGAAGACAGCCGAAGATCTTCTTCAGGAGTTAATTTTGAACGAAGACGGCGAAAGCGATGGCGATGATGAGGACGAAGACAATCGTCCGCCATTTTCAGTACACATGGTCAAGTGAGTAGAGTTTGCATACGATTCACCATCATAAGCTGAAGCGTGTATTCCTCAGATACAAGGTTAAATAGCGCTCTGAATCTTGAGATACGTGAATAGTAATTACCTCAGGGCATCAGCTGTACACGTGTCAGAGGGCGATAATCCACTCCATGCTTATTTATAACCAAAATATCATCTTTATAGTTTTGAGACCGAGATCGCCTGAAGAAAAGCTGATATATATCGCATAACTCTAAAATTATGAACGTCTTTCTAACCTCTGAGAGTTCTACACCCACATTTTTTGGGATGCCAATCGGATTATATTCATGGATAATCTCGTAAGTGAGGACGCCTATGTTAGCGTAGGCAATCCACAACAATTAACATCAAATAAGATACGTAGCTGCATTTCCCATCAACCGATGTTAATCCACGAACAAGGGATCTCATAGTATGTTCGATGAAGGTAAGGATAAGTAGTAGTCGAGAATATGACAATTTTAATGATTGTTTGTTGAACTTGTCAGAAAATACAGACCGACTCACCGAAGTCTCGAACATGAACAATGCAGCTTAACCATCCAACCTGCGGCCAGCGACCATAAACACGTACGCCGATCCTTCTATTGATTTTTGCGGGAGTTTTCAATTCATGCCATCACTAAGTAACAATACTGAGATTCTCGACAGCTCAACATGCACGACCTAGGATATTGACTAGGCAGTATTGGGGACTCCTTAAAGTTATAGGGGCTGGTAGCGTATCGCTGAGATGACGTACTTAGTCCGTTTCGTTTTTGCAGTTAAAGTGTTTGGAACCGAATACAGCTTGAATCGAAAGTATATGCGGAAGCACATCATATTTTCAGAATGTACACTGTATCACGCACCATGGCCTTATATATAAGTTCGCGCCGCTCTCCTAATGTAGTTCTGTTCGACATTCAGCTTGATTTAAATAATATTGACGTCTACCTTCCCGACAGGATGTCACGCCTCGAAACTTGAGTGAGATTTATGGCCTCAGGCGACCATGCATCGGACTGATACGAAGATCTCATAGAGCACCCTATGATGTTCAGTTCGACCGACAGATTGGATTAAGTGGGCCACAAGTTTGTTGTTAATCGTCCGCATATCGTGATCAGATGCACCACAAAAAATCAACCGAAAGGAATCGATGACGTCCTTCCATGCGTTTGTTTCGAACATCATAATTTACTATAATTCTGCATTCTATCACACAATTCGCCTGTCCGTCATGACGCGCACGATACACCCGATGCCTGCAATCTCCGTCAACTATCCACAAAACGCAAGCAAACAAGAGTCAGTTTTATATCGTCCAGATCGTCCCTGAGCACAGATGACGTCGTAATACGCACCTTTTCATGCCATGCAAGAAAGACGCTCCAACTGCTATCACCCCAGCTGGGCATTACCATACCCTTATATAGGTGCTTCATGAGCGTGTCTTGAGAATCTTGGGAAAGCGACTTCAGGATCCCCGGGATTTCCGGTACTTTCGTACTGCCTAAGATTGTGAGAAGCGTCTGTAGGTTCGTGTTCTGCTCGCAAATAGCTGTAGGTGTAAGATGCTCGGAGTAAGACGAGAAGTATAAGACACACCTTAGCCTCCTCCACGTTTTGCCCGTACGGAGCACCATCCAACACAATATTGAGCGCTCCGGCAGCATCTCCTCTGGTCATGAGAAATTCCCTTATTCGTAAGCCAATTCACGTCCACGACGAAGCCTTTCGGAACCCACTTTGCTAAGAAGCTTCGCACCGTGGTCGCCTTCGCCCTGGTATCCGCCAGGACCTGTGCGGGATCGCGCGGATCGGGCTCGTACAATTCCTCTTCCAACAGCACATCTTCATCGTACCTGTCTATATCGATTTTCGATTTTCCTAAGAGCAGAGCGTGCCCAACGCGCTGTTGACCGCGCTGGAGGATGCATTGACACTGCTATTGGATAGCGGGCTGAAAGCCGAAGTTGCGTTGACGACAGGGACAATGCAGGAAGCGAGGGTGGAGTTAGAGTCGAGCGACTGGAGGAAAGACGAGCAGCCCGAACTGATGCTGGTCGGAATGAGCGAACTGGCCGTCGAAGTTGGAGTAGCAGACGAGAACGATGACTACAAAAGAATCAAATAAAAAAACTTGTCAGTATCACGGAAAAATTGAGCAAACTGGATTGCCACAGAGGACGGCGTCCGTGAATCCAGAATCCGCAGCTAAAAGACCGAAGAAAAGATGGAAATTGTACTGACATCCTGTGCGCTGACGACGGCAGCTGCTGCGGCGAGAGAAATTGCAAGTAAAGAATGCATTTTTTCGATGATTGTGAGAGACGTGAAGAAGAAGTGGACTGGTTATTGACGGTACACGGCTGGGCCTGGAGAGGAATCACTGCATATTGGGGGGTCCTAGCACACCCCCGTGTAGTCCGATATATCCTAAGTAGTACAAATATACACAAAATTTGCCTTATATAAGTTATTTTTCTCGGTTTAGATACGAGAAGATCATAAATATTAATATAGGAAAGTTTGATTACGCGACATAACACGGACGACTCGCCTAGACCCGTGTAGAATTACTAAGATCTGTGTAGGTCACCTGGCCATGTAGGAGACATAAGACGATCTGCGTAGATGATAGAATCCATCTGATTGGATTTGCGTTGATCATGTAGATAAGATAACTCACAAACTTTTTGTAAGTCACCGCAGCATACACTCCTTTCTTTCCTCAGTCACTTCGACAATTACACGTCCTCTCTCAAATGTCTGACTCTAAGTACAAGTTCCACAAGCGCAAGGCCTTCTGCAAATGCCGACAATGTCTCCCAGGGACGAGCGGCCAGGGACGACTGCAGCTGTACTACCAGAGGAAATGGCATGTGGAAATCGACCTTGCTGCACAACTCACAGAGCCCCATAGAATTCATCCGGACTACATAGCTCAGCCTTTCTCAGCCCCTTACTCAAGCCAGCAACAACGGCGACAACAACAACAACAACAACAATAACAACAACAACAACAACAACAACAACAACAACAATAACAACAACAGCAAACATCTCAAGTTGAACTACCTGCTGTCGCTGCTACTGCTACTGCTACTGCTACTGCTGCCCCGGACACTCATGAGCCTGGTACTCCAGCCCTAAGAGATAGCGAAGATTCCATGGACCTTGACAATGACATGTGGAGTGAGGGGTATGGTGACTTATATGTTGATTTTGGCAATGAAGACGTTGAGATTCAGGACACGGCATCTGTAGAGGACGAAGGTGAGTCTATCTTTCATTGACATGCTATTGCGATGACAGCCCATGTACCTAGACAATTCTGTCGCTCAGGTACTCAGCTTTCAAATCCTAGAAGAGCTTTTGGAGCTGACATATCATGATGTCTTCAGCACCCCGGATGTACCCTTCGATCCGGAGAAGATGTGGCAGTCACTCGACAAGACATTCTTCTGGAGGTCGATTCTGATCCTTGTTGCTTGGCTTCACCCCATCTACCATCTTCCTCACAAGGCTTGTAATCTTGCTTTGTGCATCTTAAAGCTCGTTTTTCTTCTTGTCAAAGTCTCTCCAGCAGGCTGGACTCCTATCATCACTCTTCAGATGGCCTTTCGAAGAACGGGTCTTCAAGTGAAAGGATCTGCTCAAAACTTCGCATCACAATCGACACGATTGGCACTCTGAATGTGACCAGTAACCGGCCCAGCAGTAATGCGACCAAACCACCGATCACACGTCCAAGACACCGGTCACCGGTATCACTGGTATCACCGGCATCAACGGCAATACGCGAGCGTCTAGCAACCATATGTAAACCCGCGAGGCACTTAACACCGCCGACCGTTACCTTAACACCACCGACCATATACGCCCGACCAGACCTGATCAAAAGAACTCAAGAAGCGCTCTAGAACACCAGAAGTCCAGAAGTCCAGAAGCACAACTACTAAAGCTTAATGTCTAATCGACTAAAGGCTAAATAAATCCCAATGGAGACGACACTGGCATTCCAGCACTGTCAGACGTGTGCCCAGACGTACATGGCTCTCTATGAGATATACTTTATAGTATGCCATGCTACAACTGAAACTCGCAACTGCCACATCGAAATTCAACATCGAACGCAAGAACAACTCCATGCCAATCCACCAAATCCAATAGTACCCAAGCGACATGAAGAACTCACTGTCACTACTCGAACCCCTTGAGATGCAGACCCAATAACTTGGAAGATACTAGGATGGTACAAACCAGAGCTGCATGGCCCATGTCCAGCTTCTACAGTGCAAGCAAACCTCTACCTACTGAGGGACGTGAACCTGAAAACCAGACAGTTACAACTAGCACTCCAGCGAAGGATATGGCATTACATTCTCAATGTTCGACTCAATGGCAAAGCATGGCTAGTTACCCAAACTCAGAGGCATCCACCAGCAGAGCACATACAATTCCAGCTGTGTATTGGACCATACACTACACCAACTCGACATCTCAATACTGATGTCCGAGTTACACTCTCACCCTTCGGGCCAAAGGATGAACAACGGAAGGTCACATATCGAGCCGCTTACATTGCACCAAGAGCCAGAGTCCCCAATGAAGACCTCGACGTCATAATGGAGTACTGACTCATCACTCTGACTCGGAACTACGTCTCAGTCAGCAACGCCACAAAGGCTCTGCAATAGTGGAGACAATCTTACAAATCTTGGAGCAACATGGCACTCGGTGGCACAGCATGAGTAAGGCAATGGTGGAGCAAAGTGGAGCTGAGTGAAGTAATGTAGAAGGAGATGAGTAAGATATGAGACGGAAATTGGATTATCTGAAGAGCATAAATAGGGTTAGAAGTAGGCCCTCATCCCCCATCTTTTGATCCTCTTAACACACTGGTGATCATCATAGCTTAACGATTATTACTATGTGCTTTGTACTACTACACCTCTTGGAAATACCAATCTGCTCTTGCTTACCTTGTATCTGAAAGTATCCCTTGTCAGGATTACAACTAGGAAGGTGAAAGGATCCGCTCAAAACTTCGCATCACGATCGACGCGATCAGCAGATCAACAGGATCGGCACTCCGAACGTGACCAGTAACCGGCCCAGCAGTAACGCGCCCAAGACAACGGTCACCGGTATCACCGGTATCAACGGCAATACGCGAGCGCCTAGCAACCATACGTAAACCCGCGAGGCACTTAACACCGCCGACCGTTACCTTAACACCACCGACCATATACGCCCGACCCGACCCGATCAAAAGAACTCAAGAAGCGCTCTAGAACACCGGAAGTCCAGAAGTCCAGAAGCACAACTACTAAAGCCTAACACCTAATCGACTAAAGGCTAAATAAATCCCAATGGAGACGACACTGGCATTCCAGCACTGTCAGACGTGTGCCCGGACGTACATGGCTCTCTATGAGATATACTTTGTAGTATGCCATGCTACAACTGAAACTCGCAACTGCCACATTGAAATTCAACGTCGAACACAAGAACAACTCCATGCCAATCCACCAAATCCAATAGTACCCAAGCGACATGAAGAACTCACTGTCACTACTCGAACCCCTCGAGATGCAGACCCAATAACTTGGAAGATACTAGGATGGTACAAACCAGAGCTGCATGACCCATGTCCAGCTTCTACAGTGCAAGCAAATCTCTACCTACCAAGGGACGCGAACCTGGAAACCAGACAGTTACAACTGGCACTCCAGCGAAGGATATGGCATTACATTCGCGATGTTCGACTCAATGGCAAAGCATGGCTAGTTACTCGAACTCAGAGGCATCCACCAGCGGAGCACATACAATTCCAGCTGTGTATTGGACCATACACTACACCAACTCGACATCTCAATACCGATGTCCGAGTTACACTCTCACCCTTCGGGCCAAGGGATGAACAACGGAAGGTCACATAT
Source organism: Sanghuangporus sanghuang (assembly GCA_009806525.1). Classification (NCBI taxonomy): domain Eukaryota; kingdom Fungi; phylum Basidiomycota; class Agaricomycetes; order Hymenochaetales; family Hymenochaetaceae; genus Sanghuangporus; species Sanghuangporus sanghuang. The sequence continues at coordinate 1,373,628 of VVIT01000011.1, read as the reverse complement.
CGAGCCACTTACATTGCACCAAGAGCCAGAGTCCCCAACGAAGACCTCGACGTTATAATGGAGTACTGACTCATCACTCCGACTCGGAACTACGTCTCAGTCAGCAACGCCACAAAGGCTCTGCAATAGTGGAGACAACCTTACAAATCTTGGAGCAAGGTGGCACTCAGTAGCACAGCATGAGTAAGGCAAAGTGGAGCAAAGTGGAGCTGAGTGGAGTAATGTGGAAGGAGATGAGTAAGATATAGGACGGAAAATGAATTATCTGAAGAGCATAAATAGGGTTAGAAGTAGGCCCTCATTCCCCATCTTTCGATCCTCTTAACACACTGGTGATCATCGTAGCTTAACGATTATTACTGTGTGCTTTGTACTACTACGCCTCTTGGAAATACCAATCTGCTCTTGCTTACCTTGTATCTGAAAGTATCCCTTGTCAGGACTACGACTAGGAAGGATAGTAAGGGGACCGCGTGGTACAGCCATACGTGGGTAGATAGATCACCTCTGCACAACATACCGCTGCTTAGGCAAAAGGATCGAACCCGGTGTAACTCCGGACCTACACCTCTAACATTGGATCGAAAGATCACTCACTAGTTTTAACACCACCTCTCACGGGCAAGGTTCTTGGCTAGTGTTTTATCGAGGCGAGGACCGTCGACCTCAAGTCCCTATCGACGCCGCTAGTTTCGAGATTAGCAAACCCATTCCCTAGGACAAGTGCACAATCCTGGAGAACACATACGACTCACTCAAATCAACCATCTACTATCATAACCCCTTCACCAACGAAGTGTATCCGATAGCAAAGGCATCTGGTTGCCCTGCAGTTGGAAGCACACAAACAACAACAACCAAAGTAGTGACAGTACCATCTACTATTGCTACCTTCGACGAGAAAGGAACGGTTTGGTCTACCGTACCTTATAACACCCCACCCAAAGCAGTACTCGAGAAAGAACGTTCATGAACCAGCCAGAGAACGGAACTGGAGGAAGTAACGGTCATAGAACAAACGAACATCCGAATACTCGAACGAACAACCGAGGCAGAACAGGACTGCAGCAGGAGCTCAATCATATCCAAGGACGACTAGCAAGATTGGAACTAGAACGTGATATTCTTTGGGGAACAAACTATCAATCAAGTGACGAATATCCACCAGTTATACGATACCTACGACAGAGGGTAGTCCAACTTGACGGAGTACAATCCAGTCTGGCTAGGGCTCAGGCAAACAACAATCTGCCGAGCGCAGCATACGCAACTACAGTCGGAAATCGACTCGAAGCACTCGAGATTAATACCAACGGACTAGGAGCACAAGTGGCAACACTGCATCGAAACGACGACGCACTAGATCGAGCAGTCATACTCCTTAATCAACAAGTCACCTCCGAGATAACAGTAGTGCAAGAGGAAATAGGACAAATTCGTTCTACGCTCAGTGCATACGAACAGCGTATCCAAGCAGTCGAGATAGCAACCACTGAACTTACAAGAATAGTTCAGGCAACTCCGAACGTTGCACAAGATATCAACAACCTACGAGAAGCACTCCTTTCACTAGGACGCACAGTCGAAGCGAGTCAGGAAGGTTACCAAGCACTATTGGCAGCAGTCAATTCAACAGAGAACACTGCAAGGAACATACTCGAGCACGCAGACTTCCTCAGACACGAAGCTCAGCGAATCCGAGAAATATACGCACGGAACGAACGCCCTTCCGACGATTCAGTATCATCAGACGAAGAGTTATCTCGAACTCTGAGGCCATACGCACTACGAACATTTCGTGCACGAGGAATTACTATTCAAGTTCCAACAGGCGGTTCAGTAGCAACCCAAACACCAACAACGCCAGAAAACCCACCTACCTATTCGCCACCAGCAGTACCAATAGCAACATACGATAATGTCGACAACCGACCAGAGGGTACAAACGCTGGAGACTCAACTACAAACTCTTCAGACACAACTCAATAAACACAGCATCAAATTGCCGAAGTATTATGGCAAGCGAAACGAGGACATTGATCTGTGGATTAGTCGATGCGTGTCGAAGCTGGCACAACATGGAGTCAAGGATGAGGAGGAGATTGCGAAGAGTCTATTCGCAGCACTCGAAGGCGACAGTTACGATTGGTTTGCGGAGAAGCAAACATTGACATCATTCGACAACCAAGGGAAGCTCAAACCAGTACCAGCAATCATCAATGCGGCTGGGACAGGCATGTTCAAATCATTCAAGGAGATGATCGATTGGATGAGGATCCGAGCAGGACATCCAATAGTAGGAGAACAGGAAGCACTATTCCACCTACTATGCATCCAACAGAAGGGATCAAGCATCAGAGCCTACAATGACGAATTCCGACGGCTCAAAGCGAGAGCACCAGACTCACTAGATGTTACTATGCTCAAGTACATCTATGTCAAAGGACTAGACAACTGGGTCAAACGACGAGTCGAATCCGTACAGCCTGACGCTTTCGAAAAGTACAAGCTCGACGAATGGATGACATGGACAACCAACCTAGCAGACGTTGATGCAAGACAGAAGTTGATCGGAAGCCAGACATACACTCCGAGATTTAAGACAAACGGGCAATCATCATATCGACCACCAGTCCAACAGATGAGACGAGATCCAGATGCCATGGATGTAGATGCACTCCGAGGCTTGCCGAAGAAGGGAGCGAAATGCTACAACTGTGGAAAGACTGGACACTACTCAAGGAACTGCAAGGCACCAAGGAAGCAAAAGGGTTCTTCCTCAGGACAGCCGAAGAAGCGAACCAATGGTCAGAGACGAAAGCCGATGACAGCACGAGCTGTAAACTTCAAGGAGACATGTCCCGATCCGCATTGTCGAAAACTAGTCCACTATGATCACATAGCATGGGCTAGAGGAGACGAATCAGCAGGATATACATGCAAGCATGACGAAGAATATCGAACCAACTTCCGCAAATCCCTAGCAAGTAAGGAGCAACAGGGAAAAGACTAAGACCTCCATCGAACGAGACTGCGTGATGTGAGTGTAACAAGGGTGACAAGAACAATGGTTTCAACAACCAGCGATTCATACCTCCTGGGTTCAACCCCAGTGAAGCGATGTACAATAAGCGATTGCCAATACATGCATTGCATCCTCGATTACCTATTCGAGTGAAGGTTGGAACGAAGACCCTAGCAGTCCAAGCATTAATCGATTCCGGAGCAACTTGTAGTACGATTCACCCGAACTTGGTACGACACCATAACCTATTCAAGAAGAGGCTTGATCACCCTCGACCCCTGAATAATGCCGATGGAAGCCCAAACCAAGGAGGAGCAATCACACACGAGGTCTATACATTAATCTTCGATGGACCTAAACCCCAGCCACAGACACTGGCAGTAGCGACTACAGGACAAGATCAAGTTATTTTAGGCATTGACTATCTGGCCAAAGTCAATCCAGAAATTGATTGGAAGAATCAGATATGGAATCGGAATGGTAACGCAATACCATTCGAGCTCAGTATCATACGAGCTACCAAGAAGCGAAAGCGCAGGAGGCGCAAACGAAAGCGGCAAAGGAAAGGTAAATCTGACAAGACTAGACCTAGGCAAGACACAAGGAAACAAGCTCTGAACAGAGACAACTATCGACACTCTGGAGCACCAGGAATATTATTCGCACCATGGAGGGAAAGTAACAATGGAAACCCTCAAGAGTCGAAGCCGCAAGCGAAACCAATGACACGACCAGGAACACCACAACTGGAGCAGCCAAAGAAGGCTGACGTACCAAAGAGTCCGAGCATGGAAAATATACCAGACTCTATACCAAGGCAACCATCAGAACAGACGAGTATAGTGCAACGACGAACAAGGCACATACCACGAAGGATGATCCCAGCACGGCAATTGTACCAAACATCCGAAGACGAAGTTACAGAAGTAACAGGCAAGCGCAGCCATGATGAACAGGAGGAAATAAATGACTCTCCTAAGCGATGGAAGAAACAGCCTTTAAGACAGAGAAGGCCACTACCACAGAAGAAACCAGACATCGAACAAACTCCACCTGCACCAAAGGAAGATCCTGGGATGACAGTCTATATTCATCCACGAGAGGAACGAAGGTCAGAGAAAGTGGTAGCAGGAACGAAACGACATTGGACATCGAGACCAATACCAGTCAAGGAAGCTATCCCCACACCGAAGCGTACAAGATGGGCAGCAGAAGACAGCGATATCGACATGCAGAACGAACAGGAGACAACAGAAGACACTCCTATGCACGATATAGAGCCACTAGACATCGAAAGGCTCAGGACGACCAACCAACCAATTACCCTTACCAGAAAGGAAGAGCTCGCTGAAAAGCTAGAGCTAGACCTTAAACGAAATTGGTCACCAAGGCAGCAAGGCCAGGTTTCACAACCACTGAACAAAGCTAGTTCAGTATCACAGCAGTACTCGCAGCAGAAAGCAGCGGCAGAAGGATTACTCAGCACAGCAAACCGAGATTGGCGAAAACTCCTACCGAAGCAAATTGCAGACTATGCCGATGTATTTGATCCAGACAGATCAAGGAGGTTACCCAAACATACGAAATGGGATATGGCGATAAACCTCAAAGAAGGAGTACCACTACCGAAACCAAGGCCGATTATCAAGCTCACTCGAGAAGAACAGGCAGCACTCAATGCCTATGTCCAGGAACTATTGGACAAAGGATGGATCGAGAAGGTTCACCCACATGAACCATGTCCGGTAGCAGCACCAGTCTTCTTTGTAGGAAAGAAAGACGGAGGAGCACGAGCAGTAACCGACTACCGAGATATCAACGATGCCACAGTATCAGATCCATACCCTATACCGATCATGAGCGTACTACCAGAGAAACTGGAGAAAGGAAAAGTCTTCTTCACACTCGATATGCGATCAGGATACAACAACCTGAGAATTCGAGAAGGAGACGAATGGAAGGCAGCATTCAGAGTTGGCAATGCAGTCTACAAACCGAAGGTCATGATGTTTGGAATGAAGAACTCACCTGCGATATTCCAACGATTCATGAACGACAACTTCGAATACTGGCTCAGAACAGAGGAGGCACTAGTCTACCTAGACGACCTCATTGGCCAAGCACAAACCGAAGAGGAGCATTGGACACTCCTCAGGGCAATTCTACAGAAATGCCGAGAACTCGACATTTACCTCAAGATCGAGAAATGTCATTTCCTCCAAACCCAACTCGACTACCTGGGATTTGTAGTAGGAATGAAAGGCATCCAGATGGATCCTTACAAGCTGAAAGCGATTCGAGAATGGCCAACACCAAAGACGAAACGACAGATCCGAAAGTTCCAAGGCTTTTGCAATTTCTACCGAAGATTCATCAGGAACTATGCCGATTTATACACACCAATTGGCGAACTCATCAAGAAGGATCACAAGTTCGTTTGGACAGAAGCACAGGACAAAGCATTCGAAGCTATCAAGAAAGCATTCGAAACCGAAGTGGCATTAGCAATGCCAAAGCCTGACAAACCATATACGTTGGAAACCGATGCATCCGATGTAGCGATTGGAGCAGTCTTACAACAAGAAGACGGCCAAGGAGAACTGAGACCGCTAGGTTTCATGTCGAAGACACTATCCAGTGCTCAACGAAATTATCCAACACATGACAAGGAGATGCTAGCAATCATGGAAGCACTCGGACACTGGAGACACCTACTGGAAGGAACAAAGGAACCATTAACCATCCGAAGCGATCATGCAAATCTCCGATACTTCATGACAGCTCAGAATCTGACAAGACGCCAAGCGAGATGGGCACTAGAGTTATCACGATATAACTTCAAAATTCTCCATTGGCCAGGCAAGAAGAATCAAGCAGATGCACTATCACGACGATCCGATTATATGCCAGAAGACAAGGATAACTTGGGAGTTACCTTGCTACCACCCGACATGATCGAGCAGCAGACATTGCGACGAACCGAGATCAACGGCCTATACAGACTGGAGACAGAAATGGTCACTATCTCTGATCCGATTATTCGAACCATCAAGAGACACTACAACTCCGAAGAGGCGAAGCAGGAAATTATGGCAATCAAGAAGAGCAACGGCTACAGTTACAGGAATGGCTTGCACTACGTATCCAGTGCATTATATGTCCCGCCATCCGCCAACCTAAAATCGTTGCTAATCCGAAGGCGCCATGACCACAAACTTGCAGGCCACCCAGGAGCAGAAAAGACCATAGAGCTTGTAAAGCGAGCGTACTATTGGCCGAAGATGGAAGAGATGATCCGAGAATATACCGCATCCTGCGACATATGTCAACGTGCAAAACCGATTCGACAGTTTCGAAATCCACCCCTCCAACCGTTGAAGGCACCGCATCAACCATGGGAAACCATAACCTGTGACCTTATCACCGATTTACCAGTCAGCAACGAAGGCTACAGTTCGATACTTGTTATAGTGGACAAGCTCACCAAAATGGGGAAGTTCATCCCTTGCCAGGGAATACCCAATGCTAAGCAGTTGGCACGCTTGTTCCGCCAACACATCTTCAAATACTACGGGGCCCCTAAACAAGTAATCTCCGACCGAGGTAGCAACTTCACGGCGCAATTCCTCAAGGAGTTCTGTAGACTCATCGATGTCGATTGGAAAACTAGTACAGCATACCATCCACAAACTGACGGTCAAACCGAGCGACTCAATCAAGAACTGGAGCAGTACTTACGCTGCTACGTGTCCTACCGTCAAACAGATTGGGCAGAGTACATCGATATGGCAGAATTCGCCTACAACAATCGGAAACACAGCACTACGCATCAGTCACCATTCTATACGCTGTATGGATGGCACCCTCACCTGGACGTAGCGGAAACCGGGGACTCAAACGTCCCAGAAGCAATAAATCACCTAGAGGAGCTTCGACAAGTACAGCAAGAAGCCTACAATTCGATTAGGCAAGCGAATGAGGCAATGAAGCTTTATGCAGACCTGCATCGAGGCAAACTGCCGGAGTACAAGCCAGGAGATGAAGTGTTACTAGACATGAAGAATCTCAGTCGACTGGAGCCAACGAAGAAGCTTGCAATGAAGTGGGCAGGTCCTTATAAAGTCGAGAAGGCAGTCGGACAAGTGTCATTCAGATTACGCTTACCCGAAACCCTTCCGATACACCCAGTGTTTCATGCGAGTCTTCTCAGGCCTTACAAACGAAAGGAATACCCTGGAAGACCCACTTTGGATGAACCACCCCCTATTGAAGTAGAGGGAGAAGCGGAATACGAAGTGGAGAAGATTCATGACACAAGGCGGCATCGAAACAAGATTCAGTATCTTATTCAATGGAAAGGATACCAAGAGCGTACTTGGGAGCCACTTGACAATCTCAAGAACTCCTATCAAGCGGTAGAAGACTTCCACAAAAAGTACCCTCAGGCGATGAGGCCATCAGACCTTAGTCAATGGATCGTCGAACGAAGACGAATTAGGAGATAACCACATCACGTGCACTCCACCTGATGGAGCCGACTTAGGAGCCACAATGCAAATGATGAGTAAGACCTCCGATGGCCTTACCAATCAATGACATCACAGTGGCACCTCAAGACGAAGACAGAGAGAAACAAAATAGGCAAGAGAAAGGCGATATACCAGCAGACATGGTATAAAAGATGAAGCAATTCGAGCTGAAGACTCATCAACTCGAACTCGAGCAAACTAGTCATCTCTCGAAGACAACCACTACTCAACTATGCCTATCTTCAATGAACTACATGCCTTCTCTACTCCCGAAGATGCACCTGATTGGACATTCGCACTCAGGCCACCTACTGAACGTTATCAATGGCCACAGTTCTGTAACCGCTTCAATCAAGAGAACTACGAAGAAGAGATCGTACCCCTATGCCCAGGGAAGTACTTCGACGACCTCTATGACAAGTGGCACTCGATCCATACCACTGAGAAGCAAGGACCGAAACTCATGATACCAGACCCACCCAATGGCGAGCTGATCAGGCTTAGCAATGCTCGAACGGCATCGATTCGACGACTCAATGATGATGCATTCCTTACCTATACAGTTGAACTCGAAGTACGAGCTCTTAACGAAGGGCAAATCGACTTCAACCACGAACCAACATACAGGAACATCATGGGCATCTATCATTCAGCGGCACAAATTTGTGCATACCGACGAGACCTGTTGATCGCAATCACTAACAGAATGATGCGATGGAGCCACTACCATTCAGCAGGCAACGAGACGATGCGATACATCAACTACCTAGCTGACAAGACGGGCTTCTATGCAGTGGGAACCACGCAGTACACGACACTGCTCAATACAACGAAGTACTATGAGGGTACCATATACCAGAGGACAATGCGAAAGCAAGGACCTCCGAATCAGACGAATGGTATCCAGATCAATGAAGTCGAACACCACATAGTCGAAGGCGAGGAAGTCAACTACGACCCCCAGTACCTCATAGAACTCAATGAGAACGAAGAAGAAGCAAGGGAGAGACTGGAAGCGACGAGACACCCAATAGACGAGGATCTAATGATCTCAATCTACCAGTATCCGAACGAGCTTTACCAACCAGACAAGATGCTCACCATGTCAATGCGAGAGGACAGCTACATGGACTCGGATGACACGGAATCAAGTGAGGAAGATGGGTCAACAGAACCACTACCGACACCAGAAGGTTCAGCACAGGCTTCACCTGCGATCGAGGAACTCGATGATATGTAAACTTTTCTTCACTCCATGAACCCCTTTCTTATGCAACTCCTTTTCCATGACGCAATGGCCAATTATGCTTTATGTTACCATCACTCCCTATCTGCTATGGTATCTATTCGCCATATTCCCTGCCAAGTCAAGTAGCAACCCTGTTGTCCCTCGGAGGCTGTCCAACAAGACAAAATCTGCGGAACAACAAGTTGCCCTTGAACCTGACAGCGAAGACTGGCAGCCTATGCATTATGCACCACCCCTTTCATGCTCATTCGGAAGGCTGAGCCGATAAGGCACTATGCAAAGCGTCGGAGCACCAATAATGTTCCAACTCTTAGCACATGCATTATCGAGCCAGCTGCCGAATTAGCACACTATGCTTACATTTTACCTTTCTATGCAGAGGAGGAGGAGCCAAGAAGTGGACAGTCGTTGTGACGCCTTCGGCAGTATATCTGTCAAAGCGACATAACAACTATTCCTAACCTCTCTTTGTCAAATTGGGATGCCCAAGCATATCAGCTTGACAAAGTAAATATTGCGATTATCAAGCCCTCCAACTCAAACTTTATTTTCCTTACATGCATTTTGTCGCTCTGATCTAAAGGATGAAGTCATTGCTCGTGAACAAGGCTGGTCAATACAGCCCTGTCGTGAGAAATACATCATGCAGATCACCGACAAATTATTATGAAACTTATGCATCATCGACTGCTATGACTGTTCTTTTCTTATCATTTTCATTCATACCATAATCCTTTTACATGACGCATATTTCATTTAATATTTCTTTCATATCCCTTCCCACCACCCACTACAATGCGATGTCAAACCAAGCCCCTTTCACACGATTCTCTTGCGCCGAAGCGCCTGCATCGAGGACAACCTTCAGCTCATCGGGATTGGCAGCCTCGAGAGGTGGAACCTCGACCTTATTAGCAGCCTGCTTCGCAGTAGCAGCTGCAGGAATCGATTGCATTTCGTAATCTTCGCTCTTCTACCAAGGATGTCAGCAATTTTGCAATGCAAAAGACAGGGCACTCACAGGGTGGCGACGATAGCGCTTTATCCACCACAGATTCAGCACAAAAACCGCCACAAGGATGATCAAAACAGCAGGAACGGCGGCGACAGCTGACATATTTGGGCGACTTTGATGATGGTTTGATAGCAAAACCAACTATCACAAGCCGACTCCCTTATCCGAAGCTTTCTCACGGATTAGGATGAACATTTCTCCGAAAGTCCATCTTAGAAGGGGGGTAGTGAAAGGATCCGCTCAAAACTTCGCATCACGATCGACGCGATCGGCAGATCAACAGGATCGGCACTCCGAACGTGACCAGTAACCGGCCCAGCAGTAACGCGCCCAAGACAACGGTCACCGGTATCACTGGTATCAACGGCAATACGCGAGCGCCTAGCAACCATACGTAAACCCGCGAGGCACTTAACACCGCCGACCGTTACCTTAACACCACCGACCATATACGCCCGACCCGACCCGATCAAAAGAACTCAAGAAGCGCTCTAGAACACCGGAAGTCCAGAAGTCCAGAAGCACAACTACTAAAGCCTAACACCTAATCGACTAAAGGCTAAATAAATCCCAATGGAGACGACACTGGCATTCCAGCACTGTCAGACGTGTGCCCGGACGTACATGGCTCTCTATGAGATATACTTTGTAGTATGCCATGCTACAACTGAAACTCGCAACTGCCACATTGAAATTCAACGTCGAACACAAGAACAACTCCATGCCAATCCACCAAATCCAATAGTACCCAAGCGACATGAAGAACTCACTGTCACTACTCGAACCCCTCGAGATGCAGACCCAATAACTTGGAAGATACTAGGATGGTACAAACCAGAGCTGCATGACCCATGTCCAGCTTCTACAGTGCAAGCAAATCTCTACCTACCAAGGGATGCGAACCTGGAAACCAGACAGTTACAACTGGCACTCCAGCAAAGGATATGGCATTACATTCGCGATGTTCGACTCAATGGCAAAGCATGGCTAGTTACTCGAACTCAGAGGCATCCACCAGCGGAGCACATACAATTCCAGCTGTGTATTGGACCATACACTACACCAACTCGACATCTCAATACCGATGTCCAAGTTGCACTCTCACCCTTCGGGCCAAGGGATGAACAACGGAAGGTCACATATCGAGCCGCTTACATTGCACCAAGAGCCAGAGTCCCCAATGAAGACCTCGACGTTATAATGGAGTACTGACTCATCACTCCGACTCGGAACTACGTCTCAGTCAGCAACGCCACAAAGGCTCTGCAATAGTAGAGACAACCTTACAAATCTTGGAGCAAGGTGGCACTCAGTAGCACAGCATGAGTAAGGCAAAGTGGAGCGAAGTGGAGCTGAGTGGAGTAATGTGGAAGGAGATGAGTAAGATATAGGACGGAAAATGAATTATCTGAAGAGCATAAATAGGGTTAGAAGTAGGCCCTCATTCCCCATCTTTCGATCCTCTTAACACACTGGTGATCATCGTAGCTTAACGATTATTACTGTGTGCTTTGTACTACTACGCCTCTTGGAAATACCAATCTGCTCTTGCTTACCTTGTATCTGAAAGTATCCCTTGTCAGGACTACGACTAGGAAGGATAGTAAGGGGACCGCGTGGTACAGCCATACGTGGGTAGATAGATCACCTCTGCACAACATACCGCTGCTTAGGCAAAAGGATCGAACCCGGTGTAACTCCGGACCTACACCTCTAACAAAAGCACACAGTAATAATCGTTAAGCTACGATGATCACCAGTGTGTTAAGAGGATCGAAAGATGGGGAATGAGGGCCTACTTCTAACCCTATTTATGCTCTTCAGATAATTCATTTTCCGTCCTATATCTTACTCATCTCCTTCCACATTACTCCACTCAGCTCCACTTCGCTCCACTTTGCCTTACTCATGCTGTGCTACTGAGTGCCACCTTGCTCCAAGATTTGTAAGGTTGTCTCTACTATTGCAGAGCCTTTGTGGCGTTGCTGACTGAGACGTAGTTCCGAGTCGGAGTGATGAGTCAGTACTCCATTATAACGTCGAGGTCTTCGTTGGGGACTCTGGCTCTTGGTGCAATGTAAGCGGCTCGATATGTGACCTTCCGTTGTTCATCCCTTGGCCTGAAGGGTGAGAGTGTAACTCGGACATCGGTATTGAGATGTCGAGTTGGTGTAGTGTATGGTCCAATACACAGCTGGAATTGTATGTGCTCCGCTGGTGGATGCCTCTGAGTTCGAGTAACTAGCCATGCTTTGCCATTGAGTCGAACATCGCGAATGTAATGCCATATCCTTCGCTGGAGTGCCAGTTGTAACTGTCTGGTTTCCAGGTTCGCGTCCCTTGGTAGGTAGAGATTTGCTTGCACTGTAGAAGCTGGACATGGGTCATGCAGCTCTGGTTTGTACCATCCTAGTATCTTCCAAGTTATTGGGTCTGCATCTCGAGGGGTTCGAGTAGTGACAGTGAGTTCTTCATGTCGCTTGGGTACTATTGGATTTGGTGGATTGGCATGGAGTTGTTCTTGTGTTCGACGTTGAATTTCAATGTGGCAGTTGCGAGTTTCAGTTGTAGCATGGCATACTACAAAGTATATCTCATAGAGAGCCATGTACGTCCGGGCACACGTCTGACAGTGCTGGAATGCCAGTGTCGTCTCCATTGGGATTTATTTAGCCTTTAGTCGATTAGGTGTTAGGCTTTAGTAGTTGTGCTTCTGGACTTCTGGACTTCCGGTGTTCTAGAGCGCTTCTTGAGTTCTTTTGATCGGGTCGGGTCGGGCGTATATGGTCGGTGGTGTTAAGGTAACGGTCGGCGGTGTTAAGTGCCTCGCGGGTTTACGTATGGTTGCTAGGCGCTCGCGTATTGCCGTTGATACCAGTGATACCGGTGACCGTTGTCTTGGGCGCGTTACTGCTGGGCCGGTTACTGGTCACGTTCGGAGTGCCGATCCTGTTGATCTGCCGATCGCGTCGATCGTGATGCGAAGTTTTGAGCGGATCCTTTCACTACCCCCCTTCTAAGATGGACTTTCGGAGAAATGTTCATCCTAATCCGTGAGAAAGCTTCGGATAAGGGAGTCGGCTTGTGATAGTTGGTTTTGCTATCAAACCATCATCAAAGTCGCCCAAATATGTCAGCTGTCGCCGCCGTTCCTGCTGTTTTGATCATCCTTGTGGCGGTTTTTGTGCTGAATCTGTGGTGGATAAAGCGCTATCGTCGCCACCCTGTGAGTGCCCTGTCTTTTGCATTGCAAAATTGCTGACATCCTTGGTAGAAGAGCGAAGATTACGAAATGCAATCGATTCCTGCAGCTGCTACTGCGAAGCAGGCTGCTAATAAGGTCGAGGTTCCACCTCTCGAGGCTGCCAATCCCGATGAGCTGAAGGTTGTCCTCGATGCAGGCGCTTCGGCGCAAGAGAATCGTGTGAAAGGGGCTTGGTTTGACATCGCATTGTAGTGGGTGGTGGGAAGGGATATGAAAGAAATATTAAATGAAATATGCGTCATGTAAAAGGATTATGGTATGAATGAAAATGATAAGAAAAGAACAGTCATAGCAGTCGATGATGCATAAGTTTCATAATAATTTGTCGGTGATCTGCATGATGTATTTCTCACGACAGGGCTGTATTGACCAGCCTTGTTCACGAGCAATGACTTCATCCTTTAGATCAGAGCGACAAAATGCATGTAAGGAAAATAAAGTTTGAGTTGGAGGGCTTGATAATCGCAATATTTACTTTGTCAAGCTGATATGCTTGGGCATCCCAATTTGACAAAGAGAGGTTAGGAATAGTTGTTATGTCGCTTTGACAGATATACTGCCGAAGGCGTCACAACGACTGTCCACTTCTTGGCTCCTCCTCCTCTGCATAGAAAGGTAAAATGTAAGCATAGTGTGCTAATTCGGCAGCTGGCTCGATAATGCATGTGCTAAGAGTTGGAACATTATTGGTGCTCCGACGCTTTGCATAGTGCCTTATCGGCTCAGCCTTCCGAATGAGCATGAAAGGGGTGGTGCATAATGCATAGGCTGCCAGTCTTCGCTGTCAGGTTCAAGGGCAACTTGTTGTTCCGCAGATTTTGTCTTGTTGGACAGCCTCCGAGGGACAACAGGGTTGCTACTTGACTTGGCAGGGAATATGGCGAATAGATACCATAGCAGATAGGGAGTGATGGTAACATAAAGCATAATTGGCCATTGCGTCATGGAAAAGGAGTTGCATAAGAAAGGGGTTCATGGAGTGAAGAAAAGTTTACATATCATCGAGTTCCTCGATCGCAGGTGAAGCCTGTGCTGAACCTTCTGGTGTCGGTAGTGGTTCTGTTGACCCATCTTCCTCACTTGATTCCGTGTCATCCGAGTCCATGTAGCTGTCCTCTCGCATTGACATGGTGAGCATCTTGTCTGGTTGGTAAAGCTCGTTCGGATACTGGTAGATTGAGATCATTAGATCCTCGTCTATTGGGTGTCTCGTCGCTTCCAGTCTCTCCCTTGCTTCTTCTTCGTTCTCATTGAGTTCTATGAGGTACTGGGGGTCGTAGTTGACTTCCTCGCCTTCGACTATGTGGTGTTCGACTTCATTGATCTGGATACCATTCGTCTGATTCGGAGGTCCTTGCTTTCGCATTGTCCTCTGGTATATGGTACCCTCATAGTACTTCGTTGTATTGAGCAGTGTCGTGTACTGCGTGGTTCCCACTGCATAGAAGCCCGTCTTGTCAGCTAGGTAGTTGATGTATCGCATCGTCTCGTTGCCTGCTGAATGGTAGTGGCTCCATCGCATCATTCTGTTAGTGATTGCGATCAACAGGTCTCGTCGGTATGCACAAATTTGTGCCGCTGAATGATAGATGCCCATGATGTTCCTGTATGTTGGTTCGTGGTTGAAGTCGATTTGCCCTTCGTTAAGAGCTCGTACTTCGAGTTCAACTGTATAGGTAAGGAATGCATCATCATTGAGTCGTCGAATCGATGCCGTTCGAGCATTGCTAAGCCTGATCAGCTCGCCATTGGGTGGGTCTGGTATCATGAGTTTCGGTCCTTGCTTCTCAGTGGTATGGATCGAGTGCCACTTGTCATAGAGGTCGTCGAAGTACTTCCCTGGGCATAGGGGTACGATCTCTTCTTCGTAGTTCTCTTGATTGAAGCGGTTACAGAACTGTGGCCATTGATAACGTTCAGTAGGTGGCCTGAGTGCGAATGTCCAATCAGGTGCATCTTCGGGAGTAGAGAAGGCATGTAGTTCATTGAAGATAGGCATAGTTGAGTAGTGGTTGTCTTCGAGAGATGACTAGTTTGCTCGAGTTCGAGTTGATGAGTCTTCAGCTCGAATTGCTTCATCTTTTATACCATGTCTGCTGGTATATCGCCTTTCTCTTGCCTATTTTGTTTCTCTCTGTCTTCGTCTTGAGGTGCCACTGTGATGTCATTGATTGGTAAGGCCATCGGAGGTCTTACTCATCATTTGCATTGTGGCTCCTAAGTCGGCTCCATCAGGTGGAGTGCACGTGATGTGGTTATCTCCTAATTCGTCTTCGTTCGACGATCCATTGACTAAGGTCTGATGGCCTCATCGCCTGAGGGTACTTTTTGTGGAAGTCTTCTACCGCTTGATAGGAGTTCTTGAGATTGTCAAGTGGCTCCCAAGTACGCTCTTGGTATCCTTTCCATTGAATAAGATACTGAATCTTGTTTCGATGCCGCCTTGTGTCATGAATCTTCTCCACTTCGTATTCCGCTTCTCCCTCTACTTCAATAGGGGGTGGTTCATCCAAAGTGGGTCTTCCAGGGTATTCCTTTCGTTTGTAAGGCCTGAGAAGACTCGCATGAAACACTGGGTGTATCGGAAGGGTTTCGGGTAAGCGTAATCTGAATGACACTTGTCCGACTGCCTTCTCGACTTTATAAGGACCTGCCCACTTCATTGCAAGCTTCTTCGTTGGCTCCAGTCGACTGAGATTCTTCATGTCTAGTAACACTTCATCTCCTGGCTTGTACTCCGGCAGTTTGCCTCGATGCAGGTCTGCATAAAGCTTCATTGCCTCATTCGCTTGCCTAATCGAATTGTAGGCTTCTTGCTGTACTTGTCGAAGCTCCTCTAGGTGATTTATTGCTTCTGGGACGTTTGAGTCCCCGGTTTCCGCTACGTCCAGGTGAGGGTGCCATCCATACAGCGTATAGAATGGTGACTGATGCGTAGTGCTGTGTTTCCGATTGTTGTAGGCGAATTCTGCCATATCGATGTACTCTGCCCAATCTGTTTGACGGTAGGACACGTAGCAGCGTAAGTACTGCTCCAGTTCTTGATTGAGTCGCTCGGTTTGACCGTCAGTTTGTGGATGGTATGCTGTACTAGTTTTCCAATCGACATCGATGAGTCTACAGAACTCCTTGAGGAATTGCGCCGTGAAGTTGCTACCTCGGTCGGAGATTACTTGTTTAGGGGCCCCGTAGTATTTGAAGATGTGTTGGCGGAACAAGCGTGCCAACTGCTTAGCATTGGGTATTCCCTGGCAAGGGATGAACTTCCCCATTTTGGTGAGCTTGTCCACTATAACAAGTATCGAACTGTAGCCTTCGTTGCTGACTGGTAAATCGGTGATAAGGTCACAGGTTATGGTTTCCCATGGTTGATGCGGTGCCTTCAACGGTTGGAGGGGTGGATTTCGAAACTGTCGAATCGGTTTTGCACGTTGACATATGTCGCAGGATGCGGTATATTCTCGGATCATCTCTTCCATCTTCGGCCAATAGTACGCTCGCTTTACAAGCTCTATGGTCTTTTCTGCTCCTGGGTGGCCTGCAAGTTTGTGGTCATGGCGCCTTCGGATTAGCAACGATTTTAGGTTGGCGGATGGCGGGACATATAATGCACTGGATACGTAGTGCAAGCCATTCCTGTAACTGTAGCCGTTGCTCTTCTTGATTGCCATAATTTCCTGCTTCGCCTCTTCGGAGTTGTAGTGTCTCTTGATGGTTCGAATAATCGGATCAGAGATAGTGACCATTTCTGTCTCCAGTCTGTATAGGCCGTTGATCTCGGTTCGTCGCAATGTCTGCTGCTCGATCATGTCGGGTGGTAGCAAGGTAACTCCCAAGTTATCCTTGTCTTCTGGCATATAATCGGATCGTCGTGATAGTGCATCTGCTTGATTCTTCTTGCCTGGCCAATGGAGAATTTTGAAGTTATATCGTGATAACTCTAGTGCCCATCTCGCTTGGCGTCTTGTCAGATTCTGAGCTGTCATGAAGTATCGGAGATTTGCATGATCGCTTCGGATGGTTAATGGTTCCTTTGTTCCTTCCAGTAGGTGTCTCCAGTGTCCGAGTGCTTCCATGATTGCTAGCATCTCCTTGTCATGTGTTGGATAATTTCGTTGAGCACTGGATAGTGTCTTCGACATGAAACCTAGCGGTCTCAGTTCTCCTTGGCCGTCTTCTTGTTGTAAGACTGCTCCAATCGCTACATCGGATGCATCGGTTTCCAACGTATATGGTTTGTCAGGCTTTGGCATTGCTAATGCCACTTCGGTTTCGAATGCTTTCTTGATAGCTTCGAATGCTTTGTCCTGTGCTTCTGTCCAAACGAACTTGTGATCCTTCTTGATGAGTTCGCCAATTGGTGTGTATAAATCGGCATAGTTCCTGATGAATCTTCGGTAGAAATTGCAAAAGCCTTGGAACTTTCGGATCTGTCGTTTCGTCTTTGGTGTTGGCCATTCTCGAATCGCTTTCAGCTTGTAAGGATCCATCTGGATGCCTTTCATTCCTACTACAAATCCCAGGTAGTCGAGTTGGGTTTGGAGGAAATGACATTTCTCGATCTTGAGGTAAATGTCGAGTTCTCGGCATTTCTGTAGAATTGCCCTGAGGAGTGTCCAATGCTCCTCTTCGGTTTGTGCTTGGCCAATGAGGTCGTCTAGGTAGACTAGTGCCTCCTCTGTTCTGAGCCAGTATTCGAAGTTGTCGTTCATGAATCGTTGGAATATCGCAGGTGAGTTCTTCATTCCAAACATCATGACCTTCGGTTTGTAGACTGCATTGCCAACTCTGAATGCTGCCTTCCATTCGTCTCCTTCTCGAATTCTCAGGTTGTTGTATCCTGATCGCATATCGAGTGTGAAGAAGACTTTTCCTTTCTCCAGTTTCTCTGGTAGTACGCTCATGATCGGTATAGGGTATGGATCTGATACTGTGGCATCGTTGATATCTCGGTAGTCGGTTACTGCTCGTGCTCCTCCGTCTTTCTTTCCTACAAAGAAGACTGGTGCTGCTACCGGACATGGTTCATGTGGGTGAACCTTCTCGATCCATCCTTTGTCCAATAGTTCCTGGACATAGGCATTGAGTGCTGCCTGTTCTTCTCGAGTGAGCTTGATAATCGGCCTTGGTTTCGGTAGTGGTACTCCTTCTTTGAGGTTTATCGCCATATCCCATTTCGTATGTTTGGGTAACCTCCTTGATCTGTCTGGATCAAATACATCGGCATAGTCTGCAATTTGCTTCGGTAGGAGTTTTCGCCAATCTCGGTTTGCTGTGCTGAGTAATCCTTCTGCCGCTGCTTTCTGCTGCGAGTACTGCTGTGATACTGAACTAGCTTTGTTCAGTGGTTGTGAAACCTGGCCTTGCTGCCTTGGTGACCAATTTCGTTTAAGGTCTAGCTCTAGCTTTTCAGCGAGCTCTTCCTTTCTGGTAAGGGTAATTGGTTGGTTGGTCGTCCTGAGCCTTTCGATGTCTAGTGGCTCTATATCGTGCATAGGAGTGTCTTCTGTTGTCTCCTGTTCGTTCTGCATGTCGATATCGCTGTCTTCTGCTGCCCATCTTGTACGCTTCGGTGTGGGGATAGCTTCCTTGACTGGTATTGGTCTCGATGTCCAATGTCGTTTCGTTCCTGCTACCACTTTCTCTGACCTTCGTTCCTCTCGTGGATGAATATAGACTGTCATCCCAGGATCTTCCTTTGGTGCAGGTGGAGTTTGTTCGATGTCTGGTTTCTTCTGTGGTAGTGGCCTTCTCTGTCTTAAAGGCTGTTTCTTCCATCGCTTAGGAGAGTCATTTATTTCCTCCTGTTCATCATGGCTGCGCTTGCCTGTTACTTCTGTAACTTCGTCTTCGGATGTTTGGTACAATTGCCGTGCTGGGATCATCCTTCGTGGTATGTGCCTTGTTCGTCGTTGCACTATACTCGTCTGTTCTGATGGTTGCCTTGGTATAGAGTCTGGTATATTTTCCATGCTCGGACTCTTTGGTACGTCAGCCTTCTTTGGCTGCTCCAGTTGTGGTGTTCCTGGTCGTGTCATTGGTTTCGCTTGCGGCTTCGACTCTTGAGGGTTTCCATTGTTACTTTCCCTCCATGGTGCGAATAATATTCCTGGTGCTCCAGAGTGTCGATAGTTGTCTCTGTTCAGAGCTTGTTTCCTTGTGTCTTGCCTAGGTCTAGTCTTGTCAGATTTACCTTTCCTTTGCCGCTTTCGTTTGCGCCTCCTGCGCTTTCGCTTCTTGGTAGCTCGTATGATACTGAGCTCGAATGGTATTGCGTTACCATTCCGATTCCATATCTGATTCTTCCAATCAATTTCTGGATTGACTTTGGCCAGATAGTCAATGCCTAAAATAACTTGATCTTGTCCTGTAGTCGCTACTGCCAGTGTCTGTGGCTGGGGTTTAGGTCCATCGAAGATTAATGTATAGACCTCGTGTGTGATTGCTCCTCCTTGGTTTGGGCTTCCATCGGCATTATTCAGGGGTCGAGGGTGATCAAGCCTCTTCTTGAATAGGTTATGGTGTCGTACCAAGTTCGGGTGAATCGTACTACAAGTTGCTCCGGAATCGATTAATGCTTGGACTGCTAGGGTCTTCATTCCAACCTTCACTCGAATAGGTAATCGAGGATGCAATGCATGTATTGGCAATCGCTTATTGTACATCGCTTCACTGGGGTTGAACCCAGGAGGTATGAATCGCTGGTTGTTGAAACCATTGTTCTTGTCACCCTTGTTACACTCACATCGCGCAGTCTCGTTCGATGGAGGTCTTAGTCTTTTCCCTGTTGCTCCTTACTTGCTAGGGATTTGCGGAAGTTGGTTCGATATTCTTCGTCATGCTTGCATGTATATCCTGCTGATTCGTCTCCTCTAGCCCATGCTATGTGATCATAGTGGACTAGTTTTCGACAATGCGGATCGGGACATGTCTCCTTGAAGTTTACAGCTCGTGCTGTCATCGGCTTTCGTCTCTGACCATTGGTTCGCTTCTTCGGCTGTCCTGAGGAAGAACCCTTTTGCTTCCTTGGTGCCTTGCAGTTCCTTGAGTAGTGTCCAGTCTTTCCACAGTTGTAGCATTTCGCTCCCTTCTTCGGCAAGCCTCGGAGTGCATCTACATCCATGGCATCTGGATCTCGTCTCATCTGTTGGACTGGTGGTCGATATGATGATTGCCCGTTTGTCTTAAATCTCGGAGTGTATGTCTGGCTTCCGATCAACTTCTGTCTTGCATCAACGTCTGCTAGGTTGGTTGTCCATGTCATCCATTCGTCGAGCTTGTACTTTTCGAAAGCGTCAGGCTGTACGGATTCGACTCGTCGTTTGACCCAGTTGTCTAGTCCTTTGACATAGATGTACTTGAGCATAGTAACATCTAGTGAGTCTGGTGCTCTCGCTTTGAGCCGTCGGAATTCGTCATTGTAGGCTCTGATGCTTGATCCCTTCTGTTGGATGCATAGTAGGTGGAATAGTGCTTCCTGTTCTCCTACTATTGGATGTCCTGCTCGGATCCTCATCCAATCGATCATCTCCTTGAATGATTTGAACATGCCTGTCCCAGCCGCATTGATGATTGCTGGTACTGGTTTGAGCTTCCCTTGGTTGTCGAATGATGTCAATGTTTGCTTCTCCGCAAACCAATCGTAACTGTCGCCTTCGAGTGCTGCGAATAGACTCTTCGCAATCTCCTCCTCATCCTTGACTCCATGTTGTGCCAGCTTCGACACGCATCGACTAATCCACAGATCAATGTCCTCGTTTCGCTTGCCATAATACTTCGGCAATTTGATGCTGTGTTTATTGAGTTGTGTCTGAAGAGTTTGTAGTTGAGTCTCCAGCGTTTGTACCCTCTGGTCGGTTGTCGACATTATCGTATGTTGCTATTGGTACTGCTGGTGGCGAATAGGTAGGTGGGTTTTCTGGCGTTGTTGGTGTTTGGGTTGCTACTGAACCGCCTGTTGGAACTTGAATAGTAATTCCTCGTGCACGAAATGTTCGTAGTGCGTATGGCCTCAGAGTTCGAGATAACTCTTCGTCTGATGATACTGAATCGTCGGAAGGGCGTTCGTTCCGTGCGTATATTTCTCGGATTCGCTGAGCTTCGTGTCTGAGGAAGTCTGCGTGCTCGAGTATGTTCCTTGCAGTGTTCTCTGTTGAATTGACTGCTGCCAATAGTGCTTGGTAACCTTCCTGACTCGCTTCGACTGTGCATCCTAGTGAAAGGAGTGCTTCTCGTAGGTTGTTGATATCTTGTGCAACGTTCGGAGTTGCCTGAACTATTCTTGTAAGTTCAGTGGTTGCTATCTCGACTGCTTGGATACGCTGTTCGTATGCACTGAGCGTAGAACGAATTTGTCCTATTTCCTCTTGCACTACTGTTATCTCGGAGGTGACTTGTTGATTAAGGAGTATGACTGCTCGATCTAGTGCGTCGTCGTTTCGATGCAGTGTTGCCACTTGTGCTCCTAGTCTGTTGGTATTAATCTCGAGTGCTTCGAGTCGATTTCCGACTGTAGTTGCGTATGCTGCGCTCGGCAGATTGTTGTTTGCCTGAGCCCTAGCCAGACTGGATTGTACTCCGTCAAGTTGGACTACCCTCTGTCGTAGGTATCGTATAACTGGTGGATATTCGTCACTTGATTGATAGTTTGTTCCCCAAAGAATATCACGTTCTAGTTCCAATCTTGCTAGTCGTCCTTGGATATGATTGAGCTCCTGCTGCAGTCCTGTTCTGCCTCGGTTGTTCGTTCGAGTATTCGGATGTTCGTTTGTTCTATGACCGTTACTTCCTCCAGTTCCGTTCTCTGGCTGGTTCATGAACGTTCTTTCTCGAGTA
Source organism: Sanghuangporus sanghuang (assembly GCA_009806525.1). Lineage (NCBI taxonomy): Eukaryota > Fungi > Basidiomycota > Agaricomycetes > Hymenochaetales > Hymenochaetaceae > Sanghuangporus > Sanghuangporus sanghuang. The sequence goes on along the minus strand of VVIT01000011.1, from coordinate 1,351,710 downwards.
CTGCTTTGGGTGGGGTGTTATAAGGTACGGTAGACCAAACCGTTCCTTTCTCGTCGAAGGTAGCAATAGTAGATGGTACTGTCACTACTTTGGTTGTTGTTGTTTGTGTGCTTCCAACTGCAGGGCAACCAGATGCCTTTGCTATCGGATACACTTCGTTGGTGAAGGGGTTATGATAGTAGATGGTTGATTTGAGTGAGTCGTATGTGTTCTCCAGGATTGTGCACTTGTCCTAGGGAATGGGTTTGCTAATCTCGAAACTAGCGGCGTCGATAGGGACTTGAGGTCGACGGTCCTCGCCTCGATAAAACACTAGCCAAGAACCTTGCCCGTGAGAGGTGGTGTTAAAACTAGTGAGTGATCTTTCGATCCAATGTTAGAGGTGTAGGTCCGGAGTTACACCGGGTTCGATCCTTTTGCCTAAGCAGCGGTATGTTGTGCAGAGGTGATCTATCTACCCACGTATGGCTGTACCACGCGGTCCCCTTACTATCCTTCCTAGTCGTAGTCCTGACAAGGGATACTTTCAGATACAAGGTAAGCAAGAGCAGATTGGTATTTCCAAGAGGCGTAGTAGTACAAAGCACACAGTAATAATCGTTAAGCTACGATGATCACCAGTGTGTTAAGAGGATCGAAAGATGGGGAATGAGGGCCTACTTCTAACCCTATTTATGCTCTTCAGATAATTCATTTTCCGTCCTATATCTTACTCATCTCCTTCCACATTACTCCACTCAGCTCCACTTTGCTCCACTTTGCCTTACTCATGCTGTGCTACTGAGTGCCACCTTGCTCCAAGATTTGTAAGGTTGTCTCCACTATTGCAGAGCCTTTGTGGCGTTGCTGACTGAGACGTAGTTCCGAGTCGGAGTGATGAGTCAGTACTCCATTATAACGTCGAGGTCTTCGTTGGGGACTCTGGCTCTTGGTGCAATGTAAGTGGCTCGATATGTGACCTTCCGTTGTTCATCCCTTGGCCCGAAGGGTGAGAGTGTAACTCGGACATCGGTATTGAGATGTCGAGTTGGTGTAGTGTATGGTCCAATACACAGCTGGAATTGTATGTGCTCCGCTGGTGGATGCCTCTGAGTTCGAGTAACTAGCCATGCTTTGCCATTGAGTCGAACATCGCGAATGTAATGCCATATCCTTCGCTGGAGTGCCAGTTGTAACTGTCTGGTTTCCAGGTTCGCGTCCCTTGGTAGGTAGAGATTTGCTTGCACTGTAGAAGCTGGACATGGGTCATGCAGCTCTGGTTTGTACCATCCTAGTATCTTCCAAGTTATTGGGTCTGCATCTCGAGGGGTTCGAGTAGTGACAGTGAGTTCTTCATGTCGCTTGGGTACTATTGGATTTGGTGGATTGGCATGGAGTTGTTCTTGTGTTCGACGTTGAATTTCAATGTGGCAGTTGCGAGTTTCAGTTGTAGCATGGCATACTACAAAGTATATCTCATAGAGAGCCATGTACGTCCGGGCACACGTCTGACAGTGCTGGAATGCCAGTGTCGTCTCCATTGGGATTTATTTAGCCTTTAGTCGATTAGGTGTTAGGCTTTAGTAGTTGTGCTTCTGGACTTCTGGACTTCCGGTGTTCTAGAGCGCTTCTTGAGTTCTTTTGATCGGGTCGGGTCGGGCGTATATGGTCGGTGGTGTTAAGGTAACGGTCGGCGGTGTTAAGTGCCTCGCGGGTTTACGTATGGTTGCTAGGCGCTCGCGTATTGCCGTTGATACCGGTGATACCGGTGACCGTTGTCTTGGGCGCGTTACTGCTGGGCCGGTTACTGGTCACGTTCGGAGTGCCGATCCTGTTGATCTGCCGATCGCGTCGATCGTGATGCAAAGTTTTGAGCGGATCCTTTCAGCTTTGTACTACTACGCCTCTTGGAAATACCAATCTGCTCTTGCTTACCTTGTATCTGAAAGTATCCCTTGTCAGGACTACGACTAGGAAGGATAGTAAGGGGACCGCGTGGTACAGCCATACGTGGGTAGATAGATCACCTCTGCACAACATACCGCTGCTTAGGCAAAAGGATCGAACCCGGTGTAACTCCGGACCTACACCTCTAACAGAAGGATAGTAAGGGGACCGCGTGGTACAGCCATACATGGGTAGATAGATCACCTCTGCACAACATACCGCTGCTTAGGCAAAAGGATCGAACCCGGTGTAACTCCGGACCTACACCTCTAACATCAAGACAAGTTTCTCATCATGCCAATGTGTTCTGGATGTCGTCGAGTCTTTCCTGAGTCTTCTCCCGAGACTCTGCAGTGCACTGAATGCTCTATTTCTCTGTTCGAAGGTCCTAAACTGAAACTCAAGTACCCTTTCTATCCGATCTCCCAACAACTTGCTGAGTTAGTCATGCAACCTGGAATAGAAGACCACATGGAATCTTGGCAAAAACATAGACATGAAGATAGCATATATCATAATATCAGTGATAGAAAGGTATGGAACAGCCTTGAAGGACCTGACAGCAAGTTATTTTTTGATCACAGTCTGGAACGTGAAGACGAAAATGAGCTTCACATCGCTCTTACTCTCAGTTTTGATGGGTGAGCCTTTCATATCTTATGCTCGCCTTTTACAATCATATCTTATGCTCACCTTTTCTTTTATTAGATTTTCCTTCACGCAAAGCAAGAGTGGGTGCACGCATTCGTCTGACGTATTGTCCTTTAGCATTGCAAATTTGCCAATTCAGCTATGGTAAGCTTACTCCTGTGGAACAATAACTTTGCTGAATTTTTCTTCTTGCTTTTCACAGGTACCAACTATGCTTTTTACTTCTTTGTGGCATTGCTCCTGGGCCAAAGGGCTTGACATCTGAGCAAACTCAGTATATTCTTCAGCCAGTGGTCGACAATCTCATAAACATGTACAAGCATGGCTTTGTTGTACCAACACCGCGGTTCCCTCAAGGCGAGTCTTTTTATTTAATGTACAATATTTCAAAATTCTCATATATTTTGCTCAGGTTGGCTTTGCCAAGCTATACTCATCCCGGAACAATTTCTGCACTAAATGCAAAGCCATCCATGATGTTCTGACCAAGCCAGATGGCTTGAAAGATAGCAAGTTTTCTTTCTCATATAAGAAAAAGAAATCTTACCATCTCTTGAAGTTTTTCCTCATCGAAACAGCAAGCAGAACTGTATGCTCACCTTTCAGTATTTGTTAGGATCGGTATTCTCGGACAAAGTGGCTAGTCCAAGCATACCGGAACAAGTCCCTGCTTCCTCTTTTCATACTATTGTAGCTTGAAGAGTAGAGTAGTAAAGGTTTAGATATACTAATAATAAGCGAGCTAAGGGCTCGAGCTTGAATTACTAGTAGAGCAGAGTTTCAATCAAAGGGGTACAGTTATAATTGAGAGTACAAAATAATTTTGCTGAGGGACAATGCCCCGCTCAGCTGGCACTTATATAGACTTTCTACTATTCACTACTTGCTACCTACTGCTATTGGAACCACCTCACCATTGGATAGGACAGTATGTTTCAGCATGAGTTGCTACCTAGTTGTGTTGATACCAAGTCCTAGCACTAAGTTGCTACCGCCCTTGTGTTGACATCGAATAAAGTGATGTCACCTGTGTCCACTCGGAATACTTCCTTCCACATTAGGTAGGCTTCCTTCTAACCTCCGTCGCTTCAAAGCTTCGTGTTAGGCGGCGAGACTAACAAGCGTCGATCTCGAGGCGGCCAACACAACAACAAACAGTAAGCTAGGCGCAAACTGCCAGGCGAGCGCACGCTATGTCGAAGTGAAGGTAAGTAGAATTCAATAAACTATTAGTACAAGAGTAGATACCTATGTCGAAGTGAAGGTAAGTAGAATAGTAAGACAAGGAATCGAAAGAGTCAAACTATCTACTTATATAGACTTCGAGCATGTGAAAGGTCTACTCTAATAAGGAATCACATGATGAAGGAGTGGGGTGATTAGTGAACGTGATAGAACATCATAGAATGTTCTGACGAATGGATGAGTAATCGCAAAAGAAATAAAAGAAAAGGAAAAGAATATTAAAATAAAAGGATGACATAAGAAAAGAAAAGGAAAATGTTCGAGTCCTAACATCACCCCCCTTTCAAGGTTGGGCGTCCCGACCAACCGCTATATCCTTCCGATGTCGTGAACTTACGTATCGCACAAAGACTCTGCCGGGGTATCGGCAACCTTCTTGGAGCGCCTGGATGCTTCCAATAGAACTCATTGACTGCTTCCTTCGCATTATCTCCAACGTCTGATTCGGGTTGCCAAGTTGCTTTGTTGTATCCGACCCACTTGATGAGGAATTGAAGCTTTCCTCTATGTAGATGTGAGTCAAGTATTTCTTCGACCTCGTATTCCTCTTCGTTGTCTACAAGGACAGGTGGCGGCGGTGGAGGTTTCTTCTGAGACTTGAAGGACAGTTCAACAGCCGGTTTGAGCAGGACCTCATTGAAGACGGGGTGGATTTGCCTCCAAGTGCGCGGCAATTTGAGTCGATATGCGCTTGCTCCGACCTTTTTGACAATCTCAAAAGGGCTGAACCACTTGTCATCCATCTTCTTCGTCGGTCTTGTCGTCTTGATATTACGTCCATCAAGAAAAACTTTACTGCCCACCTCATATTCCATCGACTTTCCTGCGTGATGATCATAGAAACATTTCATGTCTTCATTGGCCTTGACAAGGTTTGCCTGCGCGAGTTCATGAATACTCTTGACGTGTTTTGCGAATTCTTCGGCTGACATGTTCGAAGATGAAGTCCGAACGCCCGTGAAGCCTACTGGGTGCACTCCCGAGTTGACAAAGAATGGGGACAGCTTCATCGCTGAGTGTTTGCGGTTGTTATATGCAAACTCTGCAAGCGCTAACCAGTCTGCCCAGTCCGATTGATGGTGGTTGACGTATAGCCTTAGGTATTGTTCGAGTTCTTGATTAACTTGCTCAGTTTGGCCGTCGGTCTGGGGATGGTACGCCGTCGAGGGGTTACCTTTGATATAGAGGAGCTTGTACAATTCCTTCATCATCTTAGTGTCGAACTGAACACCTCGGTCATGGATGATCTTCTTTGGCAGTCCATGTAGTCGAAAAACTTGGTCGCGGTAGATGCGTGCCATGCCTTCTGCTGTTAGTTTCATTGTCGTTGGAATTGCGTGAATCTGTTTGCTGAAGCGATCAACTACAACGCATATCGCATTGAAACCGTTGGACTCTGGGAGTTCTCCAATCAGGTTGACTGTGACAATCTGCCATGGCGCCTCCGGCACCTCGTTCGGGTGCAAAACTCTTGCCCTCGTCACTCGTAGGGCCTTCGTTCATTGACAACGATCACAACCTTGCACATAGTTCCGAACATCGACATACATGTTTGGCCACCAGAAGCTTCGGCTTACCATTGACACCGTCTTGTTCGCTCCCGGGTGTCCCACCAGTGTCGAGTCATGACATTCCTTCATGACGACTTCTCTTACCGATGTTGGTACGAAGACGTTCCAGAACTTCTTCGAGCTTGTCGTCGACACCTTGACCATTACTTCTTTCGACCACACGCCATCCTTAAGCACCAGTCCTGACGGTCTTTCCCTATCCTCCATGTCTTCCTGCGCCTTCTTGATCGTCTCGACAAGTGAGTCCCTGGATGTGTTAACCGTTGCTCGTACCAACTATTCGTTCTTGATGAATGTGACGTTTTCATTATCGTGCTCGCCCTTGTCGTAGTCTGCATGTCGTGACAATAAATCCGCTTTTCCGAGCGTCTTTTCGGGCTTGTGTACGAGCGTGAAGTCAAACTCTGCCAAGTCAAGTCGCCAATGAGCTTGTCGCCGGTTCAGCTTTTGAGGAGCCTTGAAGTACGTCAGGTTCGCGTGATCAGTCCAGACCTCGAATGGTTGATTAGCCCCTTGGAGGTATTGACACCACTCCTTCAGCGCTTGGACAATGGCGAGCATCTCCTTGTCATAGATCTCGTAATTTTGTTCGGCATCCAACAACGTCGATGATTGGTACGCAATGACCTTCCATTTGCCCTCTTGCTTCTGGAGGAGCACACCTCCCGTTGCAAAGTCTGATGCGTCCGCTTCGACATGGAAAGGGTCGTCATTGTTCGGAATGGTCAGGACCGGAGGACTACTCAATCACTCCTTCAACTCCTCAAACGCTCGCTGTTCCTCCTCTCCCCACTTCCACTCTGCCTTACCCGTCAGCGACGTGAGCGGCTTGACAATCGAACTGTATCCTTCGACAAAACGACGTAGCCAGTTTCCTAAGCCAAGGAATTGTTGCAGTTCATGGACGTTCCTTGGAATAGGCCATTCTTGGACTGCAATCGTCTTCTTTGGATCCATACGTACTTCGCCATTGCCGATGATGTGGCCGAGATATTTGACAGTATTGACCTCGAACTCACATTTCTGCGGCTTTAGGAAAAGCTTGTTCTTACGCAGAATCTTGAAGACTCATCTGGTTCGTTTGCGGTGCTCTTCCAGGGTATTCGAGAATATGAGTATGTCGTCGAGGTAAATGATGACAACGCCTTCATGGATCAAGTCTCGGAAAATGTCGTTCATGAATCCTTGGAAGGTAGCTGGCACATTGCATAAGCCAAAGAACATTACCATCGGTTCGAACAATCCCAGGTTCGTCCTGAATGCTGCCTTCCATTCATCGCCTTCACGGATCCGGATGTTGTAATATCCCCAACGGACGTCGAGCTTGGTGATGTACTTAGCATCCTTGACTTTATCTATGAGCTCATTGATCAGTGGTAATGGGTACTTATTCTTGACTGTCCCATCATTGAGCTTTCGATAGTCCTGGATCGCTCACAAACTCCCGTCTTCCTTTTTGATAAAGAAGAATGGCGACACCATTGGAGATTTCGACTGCCTGATACGTCCCAATGCAAGGTTTTCCTCAATGAATGCCTTCATCGCCTCTTGTTCCTTGGGTGACAGTGGGTACACCTTACAATCGCTTGGCTTGAAATCCAGCTTCAGGTCGATGGCGTGGTCCCATGTCTGGTGATCAGGTAATTGCTCGAACGATTCTTCACTAAAGACGTCCGCAAACTCCTCCAGATAAGAGGGCCACTTCCTCGCTTCCTTCATCCAGACCCTCCGCACATAGTCATCATCAGCTTCCTCGTTCGACAGCGTGGACGCACATTCCTCAGGACACCATGTGAAGTCAATCTTGCCGATCTTCCAGTCAATCTCCGGATTGTGCTTTTGTAACCAGTCATGACCAAGGAAAATGTTGGACGATGCCAACAACGTAACTGCTAGACGGATCTCTTCTTCATGTTTCCCGAAGATCATACGTACAATCACGTATTCCTTGATCAGCCCGCTTTCGTTGCTCGTTCCATCCGCGTTGAAGACCGGCCTTGGACGTATATACCTCTGTGTATGAAAACCGTACCGTTTGACAAAACCCTCATCGATGCAGGAGCCCGTGCATCCCGAGTCAATGAGTGTGTTAGGTGGCAAGACTAACAAGCGTCGATCTCGAGGCGGCCAACACAACAACAAACAGTAAGCTAGACGCGAACTGCCGAGCGAGCGCACGCTATGTCGAAGTGAAGGTAAGTAGAATTCAATAAATGACTAATACAAGAGTAGATACCTATGTCGAAGTGAAGGTAAGTAGAATAGAAAGACAAAGAAATGAAAGAGTCAAACTACCTACTTATATAGACTTCGAGCGCGTGAAAGGTCTACTCTAATAAGAAGTCACATGAGAAGGGGGTGGGATGATTAGTGAGTGTCTTAGTCGGAAGGAACAGATTTAGTCATGGCAGATGACTGAAGATGAATAAGCCACAATGGAGTAAACGGAATTAGTAAAGGTGAATGAGTAATACAAGGAAAGGTAAAATGAGTGAAACAATGACATAAGAAAGGAAAAGAAAAAGAAAAAGAAAAAGAAAAGAAAAAAGAAAAATGTTCGAGTCCTAACATCACCCCCCCTTCAAGGTTGGGCGTCCCGACCAACCGCTATATCCTTCCGATGTCGTGAACTTACGTATCACACAAAGACTCTGCCAGGGTATCGACAATCTTCTTGGAGCGCCTGGATGCTTCCGATAGAACTCATCGACTGCTTCCTTCACATTATCTCCAACGTCCGATTCGGGTTGCCAAGTTGCTTCATCGTATCCGGCCCACTTGATGAGGAATTGAAGCTTTCCTCTATGAAGATGTGAGTCAAGTATTTCTTCGACCTCGTATTCCTCTTCGTCGTCTACAAGGACAGGTGGCGGCGGTGGAGGTTTCTTCTGAGACTTGAAGGACGGTTCGACAGCTGGTTTGAGCAGGACCTCATTGAAGATGGGGTGGATTTGCCTCCAAGTGCGCGGCAATTTGAGTCGATATGCGCTTGCTCCGACCTTTTTGACAATCTCAAAAGGGCCGAACCACTTGTCATCCATCTTCTTCGTCGGTCTTGTCGTCTTGATATTACGCCCATCAAGAAAAACTTTACTGCCCGCCTCGTATTCCATCGACTTTCCTGCGTGATGATCATAGAAACGTTTCATGTCTTCATTGGCCTTGATGAGGTTTGCTTGCACGAGTTCATGAATACCCTTGACGTGTTCTGCGAATTCTTCAGCTGACATGTTCGAAGATGAAGTCCGAACGCCCATGAAGCCTACTGGGTGCACTCCCGAGTTGACAAAGAATGGGGACAGCTTCGTTGCTGAGTGTTCGCGGTTGTTATATGCAAACTCTGCAAGCGCTAGCCAGTCTGCCCAGTCCGATTGACGGTGGTTGATGTATAGCCTTAGATATTGTTCGAGTTCTTGATTAACTTGCTCAGTTTGGCCGTCGGTCTGGGGATGGTACACCGTCGAGGGGTTACCTTCGATATGGAGGAGCTTGTACAATTCCTTCATCATCTTAGCGTCGAACTGAACGCCTCGGTTGTGGATGATCTTCTTTGGCAGTCCGTGTAGTCGAAAAACTTGGTCGCGGTAGATGCGTGCCATGCCCTCTGCTGTTAGTTTCGTCGTTGTTGGAATTGCATGAATCTGTTTGCTGAAACGATCAACTACAACGCATATCGCATTGAAACCGTTGGACTCTGGGAGTTCTCCAATCAGGTCGACCATGACAATCTGCCATGGCACCTCCGGTACCTCATTCGGGTGCAAAACCCTTGCTCTCGTCACTCGTAGGGCCTTCGTTCATTGACATCGATCACAACCTCGCACATAGTTCCGAACATCAACATATATGTTTGGCCACCAGAAGCTTTGGCTTACCATTGACACCATCTTGTTCGCTCCCGGGTGTCCCGCCAGCGTCGAGTTGTGACATTCCTTCATGACGACTTCTCTTACCGATGTTGGTACAAAGACGTTCCAGAACTTCTTTGAGCTTGTCGTCGACACCTTGACCGTTACTTCCTTCGACCACACGCCATCCCTCATCACCAGTCCTGACGGCTTGTCTTCTTCACTCATCTCCTTCTGAGCCTCTCTGATCCTCTCCATTAACGCATCCCTTGACGTCTCAATTGTTGCTCGGACTAACCAGTCGCTCTTGATAAAGGTGACGTCTTCGTTATCGTGTTCGCCCTTGTCATAGTCTGCACATCGTGATAATAGGTCAGCTTTTCCAAGTGTCTTTCCTGGCTTGTGGACAAGGGTGAAGTCGAACTCTGCTAAATCAAGTCGCCATCGGGCTTGTCGACGATTCAACTTCTGGGGGGCCTTAAAGTATGTCAGGTTGGCATGGTCCATCCAAACCTCAAACGGTTGGTTAGCTCCCTGAAGATATTGACGCCATTCCTTCAATGCCTGAACAATAGTGAGCATCTCTTTGTCATAGATCTCATAGTTCCGCTCAGCATCTAAGAACGTTGATGATCTATAAGCGACAACCTTCCATCTACCTTCTTGCTTCTGAAGAAGTACGCCTCCAGTTGCAAAATCTGACACGTCAGCCTCGACACGGAAAGGGTCCTCATTATTTGGAATCACCAGGACGGGGGGGTTCGTCAACCGCTTCTTCAACTCCTCGAATGCCTTCTGCTGCTCCTCCCCCCACCTCCACTCTGCCTTCCCTGTCAATGATGTCAATGGCTTAACGACCGAACTGTATCCTTCGACGAAGCGACGTAGCCAATTGCCTAGACCCAAGAACTGCTGCACTTCATGGACGTTCTTCGGAATTGGCCATTCCTGGACTGTGATCGTCTTCTTTGGATCCATACGTACTTCGCCGTTGCCGATGATGTGGCCGAGATACTTGACAGTATTGACCTCGAATTCACATTTCTGCGGCTTTAGGAAAAGCTTGTTCTTACGCAGAATCTCGAAGACTCATCTGGTTCGCTCACGATGCTCTTCCAGGGTATTCGAGAATACGAGTATGTCGTCGAGGTAAATGATAACAACGCCTTCATGGATCAAGTCTCGGAAAATGTCGTTCATGAATCCTTGGAAGGTAGCCGGCGCATTGCATAAGCCAAAGAACATTACCATCGGTTCGAACAATCCTAGGTTCGTCCTGAAAGCTGCCTTCCATTCGTCGCCTTCACGGATCCGGATGTTGTAATATCCCCAACGGACGTCGAGCTTGGTGATGTACTTAGTGTCCTTGACCTTATCTATAAGCTCATTGATTAGCGGTAACGGGTACTTATTCTTGACTGTCCCGTCATTGAGCTTTCTATAGTCCTGGATCGCTCGCAAACTCCCGTCTTCCTTCTTGATAAAGAAGAATGGCGATGCCATTGGAGATTTTGACTGCCTGATACGTCCCGATGCAAGGTTTTCCTCAATGAATGCCTTCATCGCCTCTTGTTCCTTGGGCAACAGTGGGTACACCTTACAATCACTTGGCTTAAAATCCGGCTTCAGATCGATGGCGTGGTCCCACATTCGATGATCAGGTAACCGTTCGAAAGACTCCTCGCTGAAGACGTCGGAGTATTCCTCGAGATACGATGGCCATTTCTTCGCTTTGTCCATCCTCACCCTTCGTACATACTCATCATCGATCTCCTCCTTCGACAACACACATCCGCACTCCTCAGGACAATGCGTAAAATCAATCTTTCCAATCTTCCAATCGATCTCGGGGTTATGTTTTTGCAACCAGTCATGACCAAGGAAGATGTTGGATGATGCCAGTGAGGTTACTGCCAGACGGAGCTCTTCTTCATGTCTTCCAAAGATCATGCGTACAATGACATACTCCTTGATCAGACTACTCTCGTTGCTCGTTCCATCAGCATTGAAAACAGGTCATGGACAAATGTACTTTTGTGTCGGAAAGTTATACCTCTTAACAAAACCTTTGTCAATGCAAGAGCCAGTGCATCCCGAGTCGATGAGGGCATGGGCGTCAATTAGGTACTCATCCTGCTTCGACGGTTCTAAGGCATCTACCTCATCATCATTCGCTACCTGTGGGTGTACAATGCTGACGAAGGCATCAAGTTCTTGACCGCCTCTCCTCCTAATGAATTCCCCACACGTTACATCCTCTATCCCTTCATGCCATACATCAGCCGCGCGCCTGCCAACAACATCCCATATTGCCTCAGTATCGTTCGCCTGGGTGACAACATTCTCACGGTAAGGTTCGCCCATCACAACCTCATTTTTTATAGCAGTTTGAATCTGCTCTTCCGCCCTCCATACGTCTGAGTCGCCTCCTTGCGCACTCACTCTTCGAGCAAACAACTCATCATAGACGCCGAAATCATCATCCTCTACTGATTCGTTGGGTGTCATGTCGGATAGGACATTTCGAAGGTTAAAACCGCCTCGCATATTCGCATCTAGGTAGTGTACATCGGGGCGATTATATTTTAACGAACGCGACGAAAAGAGTCCTTTAGCCATTTGACCAGTCGTTCCGACGTTTACGCCTGGTCGTCCTGAAAACCCTCACCATCAACTATCTCTTCCAGCTCAGTTGGTACTGCTCACACGTCGACGCTTTTGAAGTCTGATTCCTTCGCATTGCTGAGTTCTTCGAGGAAAGCCAATCTGTCTTCTGGTTCGAGAGCAGCAATGATGGACCGTATTGCCTCACGATCGTGTGGGCAATCTCTAATGAAGTGGCCGACTTTGCCGCACTTGTAACATGCACGTCGAGCGTGTGCTTGGTTCATGGCGACGTCCATAGGCTGACCTAGTCCTCTATAAGTCACTCCCGTTGCGTCACGACAATCATGTTGAGGGAAAGGTGTCGTTGGTCTTGCCACTGCTTGAGGGTAGGGTCGGGCGAAGGTTTGTTGACGAGGAGGTGGTACCATTGGTCGTTGTATTCCTCAACGTTGTTCATGAAGGTGCCTTATCTGGCGTTCAACATTGTCTACCGTGATGGCCCGCCTCTTCCAATCATCATATGTCTGTGGTTCAGGATCGGTTTGCATCACGCCATCGATTACAGCTGCGTTAAGTGCCTTCTTCAGCTTGTCAATGAGGACGCCATCATGTTCTGGCTTCGTAAGTCCCGCATTTACTCGTTCAATGTCAAAGTCATTTAAGAACTCACTAGCAGATAAACTTTTCTGCCTCATTCCATCTAACTTCTCGAAGGCCTTCTGGTGGCAGTTTGGGTCGACGAAGGAGGTATCTAATTCCTTGAGGAACGTCTTCCAAGTGTCCGCAATTAGGAATTGGCCAGTACTCGATGCTTCGTTGACATAATTCTCCGCCCATGTTGCCGCTGATCCTTCCTTGAGGTAAGAGAGGACAAAGGTGATCTTGTCGTCATCATCCTGGAAACTCGAGTCGTAAGCCTTGAAGTAGAGTAATACTTCGCACCTGAAGTCGAGGTAATCTTTTCCACCCTCATATTGGCGCGGAGGTGCTACTCCCTTCTTCATCCCTCCGCCATTAACTTGACGTAGCGCTAATGTGACTGCCGTTGCAAGGGTAGTGGCATCAATCGTAGGTTGTGCAGCAGGCGCTGACGTTGTCGGAACTGGGGGAGCCATTGATGGTTCTGGGGTTGTGGTTCGACTTTCGACTTCGGGGATTGGCTCTCGTGGTTCTGTGAACGACAAGGAGGTTGCAAGTGGTGGGGCTTCAACTGGAGTTGTGATGATTGGTGGTGGAATGTTCGATGAGCCTTCTTGAATGTTGAATAGGGAGATGTTTGCGTTGGGATTGGGTGCCCAAGGAAACCAGCTTCCTTTTGCATCTTGCGACTTCCAAACCTTCTGTGAGTCATCCCAGATGAGGTCGTATGAAGTTCCGTGAAGGCGAGCTCGATAACACTTGTTAGTTTCGCTCCAACGGACTTGGGGAAGAGCGCGACGTTGCTCGTCAGTTAGGTCCATCTTGACGAACTGGGGGTGGGACTGGAATGGGTGTGTTTGAACGGGCCTGACCTCGGATGTTTGGCTCGTCGTGGAAATGAAGAACTATGCGAAAAACTCCCACGTAGATGACGAATGAAAGACTGGTAGAACATTGTATTCGTCGTGTTACCCACGAGCACGTCAGATGACCTCCCCACCAGATACTAATGCGGAGTGCCACGATGACTTAATCAAATTCGAGTTTGATCTTGACCTCTTCAATCTTAACCTCGACTCTAGGGATGATTGGCTTAAGATGGTATCCTAGCCCTACAATAACGTAGTCTCCTTTCTTGTCTTTTCACATGATGACATCATTCGGGTCAAAGTCCGGGTGGAGCACAACGTCTTCCCAAGGGATGACATAACGCTTGGGTTTCACGTAAGGACCACGGCGTTGGTTATGAGTACGGCGCTTAGGGGCCAGGGTGGTGTCTACCGGAAACACGTCGGAGTCAATTAGACAATGACGGGCTAGATAGGGGTTGCTCGGATGAATCCGGGATGGACGCGGTGGTAAACCGTCGATGTTAACTCCTTGCGTGGAGTAGCGATAGCGAGCACAAACAAGCGTTTACGCGGGCTAGAGGTAGGTCTTTCTATTATGTTAGGTGGCAAGACTAACAAGCGTCGATCTCGAGGCGGCCAACACAACAACAAACAGTAAGCTAGATGTGAACTGCCGAGCGAGTGCACGCTATGTCGAAGTGAAGGTAAGTAGAATAGAAAGACAAAGAAACGAAAGAGTCAAACTACCTACTTATATAGACTTCGAGCACGTGAAAGGTCTACTCTAATAAGAAGTCACATGAGAAGGGGGTGGGATGATTAGTGAGTGTCTTAGTCGGAAGGAACGGATTTAGTCATGGCAGATGACTGAAGATGAATAAGCCACAACAGAGTAAACGGAATTAGTAAAGGTGAATGAGTAATACAAGGAAAGGTAAAATGAGTGAAACAATGATGTAAGAAAGGAAAAGAAAAAGGAAAAGAAAAAGAAAAAGAAAAAGAAAAGAAAAAAGAAAAATGTTCGAGTCCTAACAGAGTGCATGCGCATCGATCAGGTATTCATCTTGTTTTATTGGGTTCAAGGCATCTACTTCGTCATCATTTGCCACCTGTGGATGTACGATGCTGACAAATGCGTCAAGTTCCTGTCCGCCACTCCTTCTGATGAACTGTCCCCACGTCACATCTTCTATGCCTTCGCGCCATACATCAGCCATGCGTCTGCCAACCACATCCCATATTGCCTCAGTATCGTTTGCCTGGGCGACAACGTGCTCACGGTAAGGTTCTTCCATCACAACCTCATCTTTTATAGCAGTTTGAATCTGCTCCTCTGCCCTCCATATGTCTGAGTCGCCTCCTTGCGCACTCACTCTTCGAGCAAACAACTCATCATAAACGCTGAAGTCATCGTCATCTTCTGATTTGTTGGGTGTCATGTCGGATAGGACATTTCAAAGGTTAAAACCGCCTCGTATATTCGCATCTAGGTAGTGTACATCAGGGCGATTATATTTTAACGAACGCGACGAAAAGAGTCCTTTAGCCATTTGACCAGTCATTCCGATGTTTACGCCTGGTCGTCCTGAAAACCCTCATCATCGACTATCTCCTCCAGCTCAGTTGGCACTGCTCGCATGTCAATGCTTTCGAAGTCTGATTCCTTCACATTGCCGAGTTCTTCGAGGAAAGCCAATCTGTCTTCTGGTTCGAGAGCAGCGATGATGGACCGTATTGCCTCACGACCGCGTGGGCAATCTCTAATGAAGTGGCCTACTTTGCCACACTTGTAACATGCACGTCGAGCGCGTGCTTGATTCATGGCGACGTCCATAGGCTGACCTAGTCCTCCATACGTCACTCCCGTTGCATCACGACAATCATGTTGAGGGAAAGGTGCTGTTGGTCTTGCCACTGCTTGAGGGTAGGGTCGGGCGAAGGTTTGTTGACGAGGAGGTGGTACCATTGGTCGTTGTATTCCTCGACGTTGTTCATGAAGGTGCCTTATCTGGCGTTCGACATTGTCTACCATGATGGCCCGCCTCTTCCAATCATCATATGTCTGCGGTTCAGGATCGGTTCGCATCACGCCATCGATTATGGCTGCGTTAATGAAAGGATCTGCTCAAAACTTCGCATCACGATCGACGCGATTGGCAGATCAACAGGATCGGCACTCTGAACGTGACCAGTAACCGGCCCAGCAGTAACGCGACCAAACTACCGATCACGCACCCAAGACAATGGTCACCGGTATCACCGGCATCAACAGCAATACGCGAGCGCCTAGCAACCATACGTAAACCCACGAGGCACTTAACACCGCCGACCATTACCTTAACACCACCGACCATATACACCCGACCCGACCCAATCAAAAGAACGCAAGAAGCGCTCTAGAAGTCCGGAAGTCCAGAAGCACAACTACTAAAGCCTAACGCCTAATCGACTAAAGGCTAAATAAATCCCAATGGAGACAACACTGGCTTTCCAGCACTGTCAGACGTGTGCCCGGACGTACATGGCTCTCTATGAGATATACTTTGTAGTATGCCATACTACAACTGAAACTCGCAACTGCCACATCGAAATTCAATGTCGAACGCAAGAACAACTCCATGCCAATCCACCAAATCCAATAGTACCCAAGCGACATGAAGAACTCACTGTCACTACTCGAACCCCTCGAGATGCAGGCCCAATAACTTGGAAGATACTAGGATGGTACAAACCAGAGCTGCATGACCCATGTCCAGCTTCTACAGTGCAAGCAAACCTCTACCTACCGAGGGATGCGAACCTGGAAACCAGACAGTTACAACTGGCACTCCAGCAAAGGATATGGCATTACATTCACGATGTTCGACTCAATGGCAAAGCATGGCTAGTTACTCGAACCCAGAGGCATCCACCAGCGGAACACATACAGTTCCAGCTGTGTATTGGACCATACACTACACCAACTCGACATCTCAATACTGATGTCCGAGTTACGCTCTCACCCTTCGGACCAAGGGACGAACAACGAAAGGTCACATATCGAGCCGCTTACATTGCACCAAGAGCCAGAGTCCCCAATGAAGACCTCGACGTCATAATGGAGTACTGACTCATCACTCTGACTCGGAACTACGTCTCAGTCAGCAACGCCACAAAGGCTCTGCAATAGTGGAGACAATCTTACAAATCTTCGAGCAAGGTGGTACTCGGTGGCACAGCATGAGTAAGGCAATGGTGGAGCAAAGTGGAGCTGAGTGAAGTAATGTAGAAGGAGATGAGTAAGATATGAGACGGAAATTGGATTATCGGAAGAGCATAAATAGGGTTAGAAGTAGGCCCTCATTCCCCATCTTTCGATCCTCTTAACACACTGGTGATTATTGTAGCTTAACGATTATTACTATGTGCTTTGTACTACTACACCTCTTGGAAATACCAATCTGCTCTTGCTTACCTTGTATCTGAAAGTATCCCTTGTCAGGATTACAACTAGGAAGGATAGTAAGGGGACCGCATGGTACAGCCATACATGGGTAGATAGATCACCTCTGCACAACATACCGCTGCTTAGGCAAAAGGATCGAACCCGGTGTAACTCCGGACCTACACCTCTAACAGTTAAGTGCCTTCTTCAGCTTGTCAATGAGGATGCCATCATGTTCTGGCTTTGTAAGTCCAGCATTTACTCGTTCGATGTCGAAGTCATTTAAGAACTCGCTAGCAGATAAACTTTTCTGCCTCATTCCATCTAACTTCTCGAAGGCCTTCTGGTGGCAGTTTGGGTCGACGAAGGAGGTATCTAATTCCTTGAGGAACGTCTTCCAAGTGTCCGCAATTAGGAATTGGCCAGTACTCAATGCTTCGTTGACATAATTCTCTGCCCATGTCGCCGCTGATCCTTCCTTGAGGTAAGAGAGGACAAAGGTGATTTTGTCGTCATCGTCCTGGAAACTCGAGTTGTAAGCCTTGAAGTAGAGTAATACTTCGTGCCTGAAGTCGAGGTAATCCTTTCCACCCTCATATTGGCGCAGAGGTGCTACTCCCTTCTTCATCCCTCCGCCATTAACTTGACGTAATGCTAATGCGACTGCCATTGCAAGGGTGGTGACATCAATCATAGGCTGTGCAGCAGGCGTTGACGTTGTCGGAACTGGGGGAGCCATTAGTGGTTCTGGGGTTGTGGTTCAACTTTCGACCTCGGGGATTGGCTCTCGTGGTTCCGTGAAAGACAAGGATGTTGTGAGTGGTGGGGCTTCGACTGGAGTTGTGATGATGGGTGGCGGAATATTTGATGAGCCTTCTTGAACGTTGAATAAGGAGACGTTTGCGTCGGGATTGGGTGCCCAAGGAAACCAGCTTCCTTTTGCGTCTTGCGACTTCCAAACCTTCCGTGTGTCGTCCCAGATGAGGTCGTACGAAGTTCCGTGAAGGCGGGCTTGATAACACTTGTTAGTTTCGCTCCAACGGACTTGGGGAAGAGCGCGACGTTGCTCGTCAGTTAGGTCCACCTTGACGAACTGGGGGTGGGACTGGAATGGGTGTGTTCGAACGGGCCCGACCTCGGATGTTCAGCTCATCGTGGAAATGAAGGACTACGCGAAAAACTCCCACGTAGATGACGAATGAAAGACTGGTAGAAGATTGTACTTGTCGCATTACCCACGAACACATCAGATGACCTCCCCACCAGATACTAATGCGGAGTGCCACGTTGATGTGAGTGGTTGTTAGGAATTTGACTATCGGGACACGTCGGAGTTGATCGGACAATGACGGGCTAGATAGGGGTTGCTCGGATGAATCCGGGATGGGCGCGGTGGTAAACCATCGATGTTAACTCCTTGCGTGGAGTAGCGATAGCGAGCGCGAACAAACGTTTACGCGGGCTAGAGGTGGGTCTTACTATTATGTTAGGTGGCGAGACTAACAAGCGTCAATCTCGAGGCGGCCAACACAACAACAAACAGTAAGCTAGGCGCGAACTGCCGGGCGAGCGCACACTATGTCGAAGTGAAGGTAAGTAGAATTCAATAAACTATTAGTACAAGAGTAGATACCTATGTCGAAGTGAAGGTAAGTAGAATAGTAAGACAAGGAATCGAAAGAGTCAAACTATCTACTTATATAGACTTCGAGCGTGTGAAAGGTCTACTCTAATAAGGAATCACATGATGAAGGAGTGGGGTGATTAGTGAACGTGATAGAACGTCGTAGAATGTTCTGACGAATGGATGAGTAATCGCAAAAGAAATAAAAGAAAAGGAAAAGAATATTAAAATAAAAGGATGACATAAGAAAAGAAAAGGAAAATGTTCGAGTCCTAACACTTCGTCCGTACTTCTTCCGATCCCATCACTTATCACATGTTAATCCTTTCCGCCGATCTTCCCACTGATCCTTCCTTGGTTTGCCAAGCACATGCTTCTAGGCTGCTCTGTTATCTCGGCCGAGCTTCTGCTGCTAATCTGTGATCATGGGGCTGGCCGTGATCTCGAGATTTGTGACTGGCAACGCTTGCCAATCTTCTGAGGTTAATCTCGGCAGCTGTGTAAAATAGGCTTCCAGCCTAATGTGCCTAGCCGCTATTGCAATGTCCGATAGCTGTAGTCCGGTGCCTGTCGTTAACCTGAATTGCTGACTGATGTGTCGAGGTCTGCGCTATTTGTCAACTGTAATAACCCCTGTATCCGATGTTCGCCAAGCCTTTAGGAATCCTTCGATTGCTTCTTCTGAGAGTTCGATTATGTCTGAGGGTGGCACCAAGTATACTGGCCAATCGACTTCCACTGCGACGTAAGGGCATAAGGTCTGATGACGATGCTGATTGATCTAAGCTCTCACGCAGACCTTCATTGCATACATATCCCTATCGCTGAGCCATATAGTTACTTCGTGATCGTATGCGCTCATTCCGCAGTTCGGCAATGGTTGGTCTTCTGTTGTTTCCAAAGGCCCAGGCCTGTGCCGAATCTTGACATCGGCTGCCTCCTTCACCACTAACCGTTCCACGAAATTCTTGAGGAGCCATTCTGAAAGAACCCAGCTGCGCTGGTATGCCAAGTAGCAATTACTGCACACCAGACTCTCATGAACTAGATGTCTGGTTGCACCTCATCGATAATGTCTCTTCTGCAGGAGTTTGGTATACCTTGTGTTAGGATCGGTATTCTCGGACGAAGTGGCTAGTCCGAGCATACCGGAACAAGTCCCTGCTTCCTCCTTTCGTACTATTGTAGCTTGGAGAGTAGAGTAGTAAAGGTTTAGATGTACTAATAATAAGCGAGCTAAGGGCTCAAGCTTGAATTACTAGTAGAGCAGAGTTTCAATCAAAGGGGTACAGTTATGATTGAGAGTACAAAATAATTTTGCTGAGGGACAATGCCCTGCTCAGCTGGCACTTATATAGACTTTCTACTATTCACTACTTGCTACCTACTGCTACTGGAACCGCCTCACCATTGGACAGGACAGTATGTTTCAGCGTGAGTTGCTACCCACCTGTGTCAACACCAAGTCCTAGCACCGAGTTGCTACTGCCCTTGTGTCGACATAAAATAAAGTGACATCACCTGTGTCCACTCCGAATACTTCCTTCCAGATTAGGTAGGCTTCCTTCTATCCTCCGTTGCTCCGAAGCTTCTTCCGTGCTTCTTCCAATCCCATCGCTTATCACATGTTAATCCTTTCCGCCGATCTTCCCACTGATCCTTCCTTGGTTTGCCAAGCACATGCTTCCAGGCTGCTCTGTTATCTCGGCTGAGCTTCTGCCGCTAATCTGTGATCATGGGGCTGGCTGTGATCTCGGGATTCGCAACCGGCAACGCTTGCCGATCTTCTGAGGTTAATCTCGGCGGCTGTGTAAAATAGGCTTCTAGCCTAATGTGCCTAGCCGCTATTGCAATGTCCGATAGCTGTAGTCCGGTGCCCGTCGTTAACCTGAATCGCTGACCGATGTGTCGAGGTCCATGCCATTTGTCAACTGTAATAACCCCTGTATCCAATGTTCGCCAAGCCTTTAGGAATCCTTTGATTGCTTCTTCCAAGAGTTCGATTATGTCCAAGGGCGGTATCAAGTATACCGGCCAATCGACTTCCACTGTGACATAAGGGCACAAGGTCTGGTGACGATGCTGATTGATCTAAGCTCTCACGCAGACCTTCATTGCATACATATCCCTATCGCTGAGCCATATGGTTACTTCGTGATCGTATGCGCTCATTCCGCGGTTAGGCAATGGTTGGTCTTCTGTTGTTTCCGAAGGCCCAGGCCTGTGCCGAATCTTGACATCGGCTGCCTCCTTCACCACTAACCGTTCCACGAAATTCTTGAGGAGCCATTCCGAAAGAACCCAGCTGCGTTGGTATGCTAAGTAGCAATTACTGCACACCAGACTCTCGTGAACTAGACGTCTGGTTGCACCTCGTCGATAACGTCTTTTCTGCAGGAGTTCGGTATACCTCGCGACATTACTGCTCTCCATAGTTCCTAGGCCTCGTATTCGTGGAGGAGGAGTATGTCCAATATGCATCCTAGCCATAGTCGACCGTATGCCTACTGAATCATCACTCTCACTCGATTCGACTTCGTTGTTCGCAGCTACCTCGTTAGGTACTGGCTGTAGTAGCGGACCTGTATCATCCCCAGGTCTGTAGCTTTGAAGCCCTTGCTCATAAGCTGGATTCAGTTGCATAATTCGGTGTGTGAATTGTCTGATACCACGCCGCATTAGCTAACCATGATTTTTGTAACATTCCTCCCCCTAAGATCCACTTCGGACTGCTTAAGGAGAGTGTGGATCCCTCTAATCGTGGTAACCCTTCATCTTCTTGCTGTTTCGCATAGGTGCCTCCCTAGCTATACGCTCCCGATGTAGTAGTCACACATTCCTCTTGACTAGGAATTGGAGTACCGTACATCCGTACTGATTAACTTGCTCAATACTTAAACGCCTCGTTGAGTGTCGGCTTCAACATACTAGATGCTTCCCAACATGCTAGGAATAGTTTAACGACTTGTTCAGGTCTTAGGCTTCAGGGTCTAAGCCTCGCTGCACTCACTATCCGAGGAGTCAGCACCCATGTTCTATCCGCGTGGAATCTTGTAGCTTCTGAAAGCTTTAAGTGCCGTACTTCAAGTGAATGGTCTTTTTGCTGGTCTCCAATGCTGCTTATGCCATTCCGGATAGGCGAAGTCGCGCTGCTTGATACCTGTTCGGTTTCGCTTCTTCATTCGTCTGATTACCCTCTGAGCTTCAGGCTCTCCTAGCGCTGAACTCAGGAACTTTACGTCTTCCTTGACGATCTCGACTATCTTCCGTGATATGTCGATGATATCTGCGACCTTCTTCCTAGAGGGAAGGTCCATGGTTGCCGGCCAACCATTCCTCTCGTGATACTCCCGCAATATTTCTGGGGCATTGCATAACCCTTCTACAGGTTCCCAGGTATTCTCTTCCTCTGGGTAGCCGAGCCACTTAACCTGATATTCCCATTTGTTGTGCCGTTTCCTAATCTCCCGGATCGCCTCAACCTCGTATTCGGTTTCTCCTGCGATGACTTCTGGTGGTGGTCTTGTTCTCTGTGCCGGATCTTTACGTTCTCGATAGGGAATTAATAGTCCTGCATAAAACACCGGGTGGATCCTCAACTCCTTTGGGAGATCCAACTCGTAGTTCACCGTCCCATGCTTCACGATAATCTGAAAAGGTCCCAGGTTCCTATCACCTAGCTTCCTTGTGGGGACTAGCAGTGTTAGGTTCCGACCATCTAACAGAACCTTATCGCCGACTTCGAGTTCTGGCATCGGGCCTCGGTGTTTATCTGCAAACTTCTTCATCGCTTCGCGTGCCTGTTCTAGTGCCTTCACTGCTTGTGCTTGATTCCTTTGCCTCCATGCCACGTAATCTTGAGTTCCTCGGATCGGAAGCTGAAATCCTATTTCTGGCTGAAATCCATAAATAACCTCGAATGGTGTCTTGCCTGTACTAGAGTGAGTTCGACTATTGTAGGCGAATTCTGCCATAGGCAGATGTTCATCCCAATTGTCTTGTTGCAGGCTGGAATAGCAACGTAACAACTGTTCCATTTCCTGGTTTACTCGCTCCGTTTGACCATCGGTTTGTGGATGATATGCCATACTAAGCTTTGTTTCGATCCCGAGGGCCTGGTTCACCTGTTCTGTAAACCGGCTCGTGAATTGTGGTCCTCTGTCTGAAATTACCGTCTTAGGAGTTCCGACTTTACTGTAGACATAATTGATCATTAGGTCCGCAGTGGTCTTCGAGTTTGCATTAATCGTAGTAGGTATAAAGGTTCCCATTTTGGAGAACCTGTCTACCACTACGAGTATAGCATTGTGTCCTTTACTCGTTGTCGGAAGTCCAGTAACGTAGTCCATAGTAATTTCTTCGTAAGGCCTCGTTGCTATTGGCAGAGGCTGCAGTGGGGGTTGTATCTTGCCTCGTCGCGCCTTCGTCCGTTGGCACACATCGCAGGTGCGCACGTATTCCTCGACCCATTCCCTCATCTTCGGCCACCAAACTCTTTGTTCCAGTTTGTCGATAGTCTTCTGTATCCCCGGGTGTCCCGACGCCGGTGCATCATGGCACTGTCGTACAATCTCTTTCTTAATTTCTTCATCTGGTGGGATAACCAATTTATCATCCTTCCACCAATACCCTCCTTCGAATGTTCCTTCAGCTGGCTCTTTCGAACGTTCATATGCTGCTCGAATCCTTTCTCGTAGTTCTGAACCTCCTGTAAGCTCAAATACCCAAATTGTGCGCATGGGCAGAGCTGTGGTTCGAAATAACTCTGGAGGAAGTAGGATTTGTTCTGGCTGGTCTTCCTGGCCCTGTTCGTAGTCTGGCCTTCTGGATAGCGCATCCGCTCGTGAATTCTTCGTTCCTGGTCGATACTCAATTCGAAATCGAAACCGACTGAGAAATGTAGCCCATCTTGCTTGGCGACCACTTAGCTTCCACGCTCCCATAAAATATCGGAGATTAGCTTGGTCACTGATCACCCAAATTTCATGTTTCGCTCCTTCCAAGTGGTGCCTCCAGTTGCTCAAGGCTTTGACAATTGCCAGCAATTCCTTGTCCATTACTGGGTAATTGTTCTCAGCGTCTCGATAGGTGTTCGACCAGTATCCAATGGGATGCAAAATTTCATCATCCCCGAGCTGCGAGAGCACGGCTCCCATCGCAAAGTTCGATGCATCGGTTTCCAGCACAAATTGCTTATCATGATCGGGGCGTACTAGCATTGGTGCAGTGGTGAAAGCTTCCTTCAGTTTCCGAAAGCTCTCCTGTTGTCGTTCTCCCCAGGTGAATGTCTTCTTGCCAGACATCAGTTCCGTAAGTGGCCTAGCGATCTCAGCAAAGCCTTCGATAAATTTTCGGTAGAAGTTCGCAAATCCGATAAACTTTTGAATGTCCCGCTTGCTTGACAGATCCGGCCATTCTTGGACTGCTTTCACCTTGTAAGGATCTATCTGCATGCCCGATTGGTTAACCACAAATCCTAAATAGTCGAGTTCCTTTTTGCCAAAGTAGCACTTCTCTGGCTTACAGAAGAAGTCTGCTTTGTGCAACCTGCGCAATACCTCTGCTAGCAGGTCCCAATGTTCCTGTTCCGTTTCTGCGTAGACAATAATGTCGTCTAGATAAATGAGGATGCCCTGCCCAATCATGTCATGAAAGAGCTCATTCATTGCACGTTGGAATACCGCGGGTGCATTCATCAATCCAAACTGCATTACCATCGGCTGGTAAACTCCCATGTGAGTTCTGAAGGTGGCATACTTCTCATGCCCCGGATGTATTCGAATGTTGTTGTACCCACTTTGCAAATCCAGCATAGAGAACCATTTCGCATGAGCCAGATCGTCCGGAAGCATATGTAATAGAGGCATCGGTTGGTGATCAGGGATGACCACCGCATTCAGCCCTCTATAGTCGATTACTATGCGATATTCCGGCTTGCCGTCTTTACCTAGCATCTTCTTGGCTATGACAAATACTGGAGCGCAAGTGTTTGCCTTTTCCTCGGCTGGTACCTGATTTCCTACAACACAAATCCATCCCTTCTTCAGATCGTCGCGAATCCATTCTTCGACCACTCGCTTTTCAGCAGGAGCGAGTGGATATACTGGTCCAGGTTTTGGGAGCTCTGCTCCTGGTAGGAGCTCGATCTTCATGTCCCATTGGCTCGAGTTAGGTAGCCTTTTGGCGGCATCCTTATTGAACCGGTCCCGGAACTCCCAGATTTGCTTCGGAAGAATTTCATCCAGGGATTTGTTACCTGCTGGGTCTGCCAGCCTTTCATCGAGAGCCTTCTCTTGGGCATATTTTTGAGCTATGCTGTTGTACTTGAGAAGGTGTTCTCTCCTAGCTGCGACCTGTTGATCACGTCTGTATTGCATACGACGAATATAGGGTGGAGGCCTGGGTAGCCTTCCACTTCGAGAGGCGTCCTCCGCATATCTCCAGATAGCGGGCTTGTGCGATCCTAGGGTACCCTTGAACTCCGTCTCGGATCCAGCTCTTCTCTCTAGTGCTTTTCCTTCCACTTTGGGCGGCCGCATAACCGAGTCAACAGGCATGCGCCATCGGTGCCCCTTCCGCCCCTGCGAGAGCCCCTGCTCCATCACGGCATAATTTGAAATGAACCCATTACCATTACCATTTGTTTTCCCTGTCGGAGCAGGGCCCTGCATTTGGTCTCCTGACCGTGGTCTTTGCGGGTGCACTTGAGCTCCCAAAGCCAGCCTACTTGATGATTGCGGCATACTAACTTCGGCCCTGTGCTCATTCGTGGGGACTACTCTCCCTTTGGGGTGGACCACTTTCCTAGACACTAGCCTACCCTTGAACGGCGTCTCATGTCTAGTTACTCCTCGGTCTATCGTAGGAGGAGATCTCGCTAGGTGGCCGAACCTAGTACGCTGCTGGGCATTAGTTCCCAGGCACTCCCGACCCGAAGTGTTCCTGCTTGCACTTCCATTTTGTGTGGTGAAACTGACCGACTGCTTTTGCACTGCCAGGGCTGAGTCATTATCGCCCTCGTGCACGGGTGGAGGAGTCCACTCCACCCTAATACTCCTTATTACAGGGTTCGATTCATTACCACTTCCTCCACTTTTCTGTCTTCGTACCCTGAGCGGATCAGGACTGTAATGCCCCGGCTTCCCTACTTTCGGCGGCACACTAGGCTTCTTTCTCCTAGTGACATCTGATCTCTCGGCATCGACAGACATTTGCCCTTGTATTTCTGCTTGTACACTTGCTAGTGCATCGGCAACGGTGGGCGAAGGTATGTTCGAGGCATGCTCTTGAATCTGCTGAACTTGCAGATGACTCGCATACAGGCTGCCGTATTCGTCCTGGAGCGCTGTTGCATCAGCCCCATTGGTGATATCCCTCATCATGGCTTCATATTCCACAGCGTCAGCCTCCTCCAATGTGTTGTAGTCATACCATTGGTGGTGATCCTTCGTTAGTCGGTATTGGTTCCCCAGCTGAAAGAACTTCCACGTTCCTTGTTGCTTGATGAAGTATAGCGTGGGTGGTTTTGGTGGTTCATACATTACTGCCGGAAACCTGACTGGGGGCTCGATTTGTGTGCTGCCTCGTGTATTATCCTCTTCTGGTGGTAAGATCGCTGGTTCCTCAGTTTCGACTTCTTCCTCCTTCTCGGTACTCTGTCCTGAATCCGCATCGCTGTGGTAGTAGACCCTAGTCTCTCATTCTTCCTCTCTCTCGTCGTCCGCATCCCATGCTGGTGGGATGTACTGGGGAATTCTTCGCCATCGTCTGCACTTCCGGAGTTTCCTGGGGGCTAGGACTAGTTGTATAGTATGCAATCGTGCCATACCTTTGAACACAATCTCTTTGCCGCCCTTCCAGAGAGTTCCTCTTGTCCAGTCGATGGTTGGCTTATACTGTTCAAGCCAATCATTCCCAATTAGAAACTTGTCTTCGTGAGTGTTGACCACGGCGATGTCCATTAAACCTCGTGTAATCCCTGTGTCCACTATTGCTCTAATGTTCCGCGTCCATCCTCTATGATTAATCGATCCATCGGCATTCCGGATGGTATAATTACCTTCTGCAGGCACCGTTCTTAGTCCTAGGCTCTGTACAACCGTGGGACTAATAGTAGTGATCGCAGATCCGGAGTCAATCATAGCCGAGAGATTAACCTTTTTCTGCCCCTGAATGATGTCAATCGGTATCGTAGGATGGTTGGAGTTAGGTCGAGCAATAGTCCATTGGCACTTTATTTCCTGTGTATCCGCTGAGCCCTTGCCAGTGTCCGATGTCGACTGGCGGCCCTTCAAAAATCCTCCTCGGAATCCTCCTCGAGGGAAATCAAAGCCCATTCCTTACGCCTTGGTAACTTCGTTCGCTTGTCCAATAGTTCCTCCATTTCAGAATCGCTGCTAATCCCAACTTCCCGGCGTTTTAGGAAGCGGCCAGTCTTCCCAGATCGTTTCCTTTGCACCCGTCTCTTGTAGTTGGTACGGTGTCCACGGCTTCCCTGTGTATCTCGCCCTACATTGTTGCAGTCCCGTGCAAAGTGACCTGTTTTGCTGCACGCCCAGCAAGCCCTGGAATTTTCACCTCGGGAACCCCCAGTAAAGCGCCTAGACATGTCAATGTCCATAGGCTCACCCAGAAACTCAGCTGGATGACGAGCTTCTGGGGGCACTGGCGTGTACGATACCGCTTGCCCATCTTTAAACATGGGGGTGTACTTCCTGTTACTGCCTATTACCTTGGCAGCTATAAGACTGGCCTCCAGATTGCTAGCATTCTCTTGCCACTGGGTCAGGTCCCACTTGGGGTGGTCTGTATTTGTGAGGAGCGCCTTTAGGATGGTCTGATTGAGTCCCCTCTTGTACTCATAAATCAGTGCTTGATGGTTGTAATGCTTCAGTAGTCTCATCCTGATGTCGTTAAAGGCCCTGTTATACTGCTTCACCCACGCCCGTTCCTGATAAATCGTCCTGATGTTTTGCTCGGCTTCCTCTTCTAGCCCAAAAATGCTGTTGTGGTTGAGCGCTAATTCGTTCCATAGGTCGTGTTCGCTGTCCCATCCACCCTTAAGATCAAGTACCCAATTTCCATTGGCGTCATGATGTCCAGTGGAGACTAGCCGATTTCTGTTCACAGCCCATTTGCCATTCACCCAAGTCTGAGCTTGACCTCGCAGACACTCCAAAATGATCTTGACCTGCTTTTCTGGGTTGTCAGGATGTTTCTCATTCAACCAACTGATCATTTGGTTCTGAAAGTTCTCAAGTGACTCATAAGGGTTTCCCTTAAACAAGGGATACTTCATAATGTCTTTACTCGACATGTTGACCTAGATGAATTCAACCAACATTTTCATGAGTATCACTGAAATTCAGCGCATAAATAATACATGGTAAAAATAACTATGTTATCCAGTGAGTGCCACCTCTGCCTTTTAACTAGCTACCTTACCCTTCCTTTCCGATCGGTTCTTGGGCATCTTCCTTCCTCTTGGCAAGCTCCCAGCTCTAAACCAAGGCCTATCTCCTTTATTCCCAAGTTTCAATTCGCTCTTCGCCGCTTTCGTGTTCCTCGCTCTCCTCCTCGCTTTCCCAGTCGTCGTTTGCATCGAAGAAGTCTTCCGTCGAGGTGCCTTCGCTGACATCCTTGGTCTGTACACCTACATCGTGAGTCTGCACCCAAACTATCTGCACCATGTTCACTACCCCCTGGATTGGCTGACCTACAACCACTGTGGGGGCAGGCCGTGGAGGGCAGCTACTAGAGCGCAGGATAGGATCATACATATAGTCTGAATCAGGGGAGTACTCACTCGACGCCTGGAGCCTATCTTCTCTCTCCTGAATGACTTCGGCACTCAGAGTAGGTGATCCTGGCGGCGAGTTTTTGTGGGGGTGCTGGAGCTCGTTCCTCTTGATGTAGAAGCCATTAACCCCAAGCCGTTGGGGGCGTGCTTCAACCAGTTCTCCAGCCTCGTTCCACATCAGCTCCGGTATATCTTCTTGTTGACCGGGTGGTGGATTCTCTCAGCCATTCCCTTGAGGCCATGGTTGTTGAGGCTCTTCGGGGATTACCTCTCTCAGCAACGCTTCCGCTTGCTGATCCAGGTTCAAGGGCTGAGTGTCTGTGGAGACGTAGTCTGGAAGGTCCTGTTCTTCTTCTTCTGGTTCAACACTTCGGCGGACTTCCTCTTCTTCTCGCTGTTCCTCTGCTTCCACTGCTGGCTCCAGGGACCATAACCTTTCCAAGATCCCTCGAGCTGCTGTGTCTACCTCTGTCCGAGCGCTCATAAGCCTTTCAATGCTTTCCCTCATCCTTCGGATGAGCGTCGGGTTGGTCCTGGCAACTTCGTTAATTGTCAGCCCTAGTACCTCGGTAGTTTCTGGTATTAGGGCGCGTGCTCCGTCTGTAGCCTCGTCTTCCCGCTGCGCACTCTCGCTCAATTCGCGGAAGAAATCCAGCCTCGGGATCTGTTCCGGTTCAGAGTCCGTTTTGGCGCTCCAGCAACGACCGACCAGTGGATTGCCTCGACCTTGGAGTGGAGAGTCAGGGCTAAGACGCATCCCTCTCCTCCTTGCTCGTAAAGTCGTATAGTCTTGTCGCATCCTGATCGTCTGCTGGACCCGACGAATTCCTTCCGTGAGCAAATACTGGGCGGCGACCTCTTCTTCTGGATTGCTGATCCGGGCTCTGACGGCTTTGGCTTGCTCGACCAAGTGGCCGAGTTGGGTGTAGACATGTAGGAAGTCTGCACCGCAGAGCCAGAGGATCTCACGTTGACTTTCGGCCAGCTGTTGAGAAAGGGCTGATTGACTGCCCTGGCTGGTGACGTTGATGTGGTGAGTGAGACGTCCTTGCAGCATTCCTAGAGCGAAGTTGAGCCTAGTGTCCAGGCTTCCCATGGTCACATGGAAGTCCCGACAAAATGATTCGACAACCTGATCTCTGATGTGATCCAGGATGTGCGCCAGATAGTTCCCAACCGTCTGCCCCTCGACCGTTAAGTTCTCCGAGAAGTCGGAGCCCATGTCGTATAGTCGAGCGACAGTAGCTGTGAGAGTTCGGAGGGACTTATCAATGCTTCCAAGTCTGAGATCAAGTGCGAGGATGGCCTGTCGTAGCCCGGACACAATTTCGTTGGTATGCCCATATGGACCGACCACTCCGTCCAAGCGTTGGTGAAAAATGTTGAGTCGGTCTCGGAGGTCAGCCAGAGTGGATTCCAGACGCTCTCCAGATCGGGATTGAGGTAGCGCCAGTTGTTGTCGCGCTTCTTGTAGTAGTCTCCAAGCGCCTTGATAGAATGGGGGGCCTGCTTCTCTGACTTGCCATTCCACCCATGTCCGTAGCTGTTCAAGGCCTGGAAGAACAACTTCTCGATGTCGGAGTCATTGAGCAATGACGAATACCAGGGAAGAAAACCAGATGACATGAAGTGTAAACCAGAAACAAGTCCAACCAGCTTGCCACAGTTCCATCGATGGCATAGTGTCTTTGCTAGTGCGTAGTTGCCTTGGTAGACTTGAGCGAGTACTTGGTGTAGGAAGTGTGAGTGTTCGAGTAGGGTGTATTCGAACGCTTTATATTGTTGGGAACAGGTGAGGAGTTCTTGCTCTACTGGTGTTGGGCCTCGGAGTACTTCCCAATTTAGGCGTGTTCCCTTCAGTAGGCGATCTAGGTGTTTGAGCAGGACCTTTCTTCCTGTCCTCTCGTGTTTCTCGGCGGCGAATTGAATCTCCAGGGCGGATAGTATAACCGACCGGTAGGGTTCTAAAATAGGGGTGTTTGAGCGCTTCTTACCTCGATAGAAGTTTATCGTGCAAAGTGCCGATTTAACTTCTCCTTTGAATGTGCGAAGTGCTCTAACAAAACTCCGATGGAGTATGTAAGCCTGTTCGAGCTGTAAGCGATACGCTTATCGTCTTATCAGCATGGTTTTGTGTCAGGCACAGAAGAAACCCTCCCGGGGCAGAGCAATACTTACTGATCGATAGTGGGTATTGCACTACGAAACAGCAAGATTGATTATCCCAGGATTGGAGCAAAATTATAATGTTAGGATTGGTATTCTCAGATGAAGTGGCTAGTCCGAGCGTACCAGAACAAGTCCCTGCTTCCTCCTTTCGTACTATTGTAGCTTGGAGAGTAGAGTAGTAAAGGTTTAGATGTACTAATAATAAGCGAGCTAAGGGCTCGAGCTTGAATTACTAGTAGAGCAGAGTTTCAATCAAAGGGGTACAGTTATGATTGAGAGTACAAAATAATTTTGCTGAGGGACAATGCCCTGCTCAGCTGGCACTTATATAGACTTTCTACTATTCACTACTTGCTACCTACTGCTACTGGAACCGCCTCACCATTGGACAGGACAGTATGTTTCAGCGTGAGTTGCTACCCACCTGTGTCAACACCAAGTCCTAGCACCGAGTTGCTACTGCCCTTGTGTCGACATAAAATAAAGTGACATCACCTGTGTCCACTCCGAATACTTCCTTCCAGATTAGGTAGGCTTCCTTCTATCCTCCGTTGCTCCAAAGCTTCTTCCGTGCTTCTTCCAATCCCATCGCTTATCACATGTTAATCCTTTCCACCGATCTTCCCACTGATCCTTCCTTGGTTTGCCAAGCACATGCTTCCAGGCTGCTCTGTTATCTCGGCTGAGCTTCTGCCGCTAATCTGTGATCATGGGCCTGGCCGTGATCTCGGGATTCGCAACCGGCAATGCTTGCCGATCTTCTGAGGTTAATCTCGGCGGCTGTGTAAAATAGGCTTCTAGCCTAATGTGCCTAGCCGCTATTGCAATGTCCGATAGCTGTAGTCCGGTGCCCGTCGTTAACCTGAATTGCTGACCGATGTGTCAAGGTCCACGCCATTTGTCAACTGTAATAACCCCTGTATCCAATGTTCGCCAAGCCTTTAGGAATCCTTCGATTGCTTCTTCCGAGAGTTCGATTATGTCTGAGGGCGGTATCAAGTATACCGGCCAATCGACTTCCACTGCGACGTAAGGGCACAAGGTCTGGTGACGATGCTGATTGATCTAAGCTCTCATGCAGACCTTCATTGCATACATATCCCTATCGCTGAGCCATATAGTTACTTCGTGATCGTATGCGCTCATTCCGCGGTTAGGCAATGGTTGGTCTTCTGTTGTTTCCGAAGGCCCAGGCCTGTGCCGAATCTTGACATCGGCTGCCTCCTTCACCACTAACCGTTCCACGAAATTCTTGAGGAGCCATTCCGAAAGAACCCAGCTGCGTTGGTATGCTAAGTAGCAATTACTGCACACCAGACTCTCGTGAACTAGACGTCTGGTTGCACCTCGTCGATAACGTCTTTTCTGCAGGAGTTCGGTATACCTCGCGACATTACTGCTCTCCATAGTTCCTAGGCCTCGTATTCGTGGAGGAGGAGTATGTCCAATATGCATCCTAGCCATAGTCGACCGTTGTTAGGACTCGAACATTTTTATTTTTATTTTTCTTTTTCTTTTCCTTTTTCTTTTCCTTTCTTATGTCCTTATTTCACTCATTTTACCTTTTCCTTGTATGACTCATTCACCTTTACTAATTCCGTTTACTCCGTTGTGGCTTATTCATCTTCAGTCATCTGCCATGACTAAATCCGTTCCTTCCGACTAAGATGCTCACTAATCACTCCATCCCCTTCTCATGTGATTCCTTATTAGAGTAGACCTTTCACACACTCGAAGTCTATATAAGTAGATAGTTTGACTCTTTCGATTCCTTGTCTTACTATTCTACTTACCTTCACTTCGACATAGGTATCTACTCTTGTATTATTAGTTTATTGAATTCTACTTACCTTCACTTCGACATAGCGTGCGTTCGCTCGGCAGTTCGCGTCTAGCTTACTGTTTGTTGTTGTGTCGGCCGCCTCGAGATCGACGCCTGTTAGTCTCGCCGCCTAACATAATAGTAAGACCTACCTCTAGCCCACGTAAACGTTTGTTCGCGCTCGCTATCGCTACTCCACGCAAGGAGTTAACGTCGATGGTTTACCACCGCGCCCATCCCGGATTCATCCGAGCAACCCCTATCTAGCCCGTTGTTGTCCAATCGACTCCGACGTGTCTAAATTCCTAACAACCACTCACATCAACGTGGCACTCCGCATTAGTATCTGGTGGGGAGGTCATCTGACGTGTTCATGGGTAATGCGACGAGTACAATCTTCTACCAGTCTTTCATTTGTCATCTACGTGGGAGTTTTTCGCGTAGTCCTTCATTTCCACGATGAGCCGAACATCCAAGGTCGGGCCCGTTCGAACACACCCATTCCAGTCCCACCCCCAGTTCGTCAAGGTGGACCTAACTGACGAGCAACGTCGCGCTCTTCCCCAAGTCCGTTGGAGCGAAACTAACAAGTGTTATCAAGCCCGCCTTCACGGAACTTCGTACGACCTCATCTGGGACGACACACGGAAGGTTTGGAAGTCGCAAGACGCAAAAGGAAGCTGGTTTCCTTGGGCACCCAATCCCGACGCAAACGTCTCCTTATTCAACATTCAAGAAGGCTCATCAAATATTCCGCCACCCATCATCACAACTCCAGTCGAAGCCCCACCACTCACAACATCCTTGTCTTTCACGGAACCACGAGAGCCAATCCCCGAGGTCGAAAGTTGAACCACAACCCCAGAACCACTAATGGCTCCCCCAGTTCCGACAATGTCAACGCCTGCTGCACAGCCTACGATTGATGTCACCACCCTTGCAATGGCAGTCGCATTAGCATTACGTCAAGTTAATGGCGGAGGGATGAAGAAGGGAGTAGCACCTCTGCGCCAATATGAGGGTGGAAAGGATTACCTCGACTTCAGGCACGAAGTATTACTCTACTTCAAGGCTTACAACTCGAGTTTCCAGGACGACGACGACAAAATCACCTTTGTCCTCTCTTACCTCAAGGAAGGATCAGCGGCGACATGGGCGGAGAATTATGTCAACGAAGCATCGAGTACTGGCCAATTCCTAATTGCGGACACTTGGAAGACGTTCCTCAAGGAATTAGATACCTCCTTCGTCGACCCCAACCGCCACCAGAAGGCCTTCGAGAAGCTAGATGGAATGCGGCAGAAAAGTATATCTGCTAGCGAATTCTTGAATGACTTCGACATCGAACGAGTAAATGCTGGACTTACGAAGCCAGAACATGATGGCGTCCTCATTGACAAGCTGAAGAAGGCACTTAACGCAGCCGTGATCGATGGCGTGATGCGAACCGATCCTGAGCCACAGACGTATGATGATTGGAAGAGGCGGGCCATCACGGTAGACAATGTTGAACGCCAGATAAGGCACCTTCATGAACAACGTCGAGGAATACAACGTCCAATGGTACCACCTCCTCGTCAACAAAACTTCACCCGACCCTACCCTCAAGCAGTGGCAAGACCAACGACACCTTTCCCTCAACAGGATCGTCGTGACGCAACGGGAGTGATGTATGGAGGACTAGGACAGCCTATGGACGTCGCTATGAACCAAGCACGCGCCCGACGTGCATGTTACAAGTGTGGCAAGGTCGGCCACTTCATTAGAGATTGCCCACACGGTCGTGAGGCAATATGGTCCATCATCGTCGCTCTCGAACCAGAAGACAGATTGGCTTTCCTCGAAGAACTTGGCAATGCGAAGGAATCAGACTTCGAAAGCGTCGACGTGCGAGCAGTGCCAACTGAGCTGGAGGAGATAGTTGATGGTGAGGGTTTTCAGGACGACCAGGCGTAAACGTCGGAACGACTGGTCAAATGGCTAAAGGACTCTTTTCGTCGTGTTCGTTAAAATATAATCGCCCCGATGTACACTACCTAGATGCGAATATGCGAGGCGGTTTTAACCTTCGAAATGTCCTATCCGACGTGACACCCAACGAATCAGTAGAGGATGATGATTTCGGCATCTATGATGAGTTGTTTGCTCGAAGAGTGAGTGCGCAAGGAGGCGACTCAGACGTATGGAGGGCGGAAGAGCAGATTCAAACCGCTATAAAAAATGAGGTTGTGACGGGCGAACCTTATCGTGAGAACGTTGTCGCCCAGGCGAACAATACTGAGGCAATATGGGATGTTGTTGGCAGGCGCGCGGCTGATGTATGGCGCGAAGGGATAGAGGATGTAACGTGTGGGGAATTCGTTAGGAGGAGAGGCGGTCAAGAACTTGATGCCTTCGTCAGCATTGTACACCCACAGGTAGCGAATGATGACGAGGTAGATGCCTTAGAACCGCCGAAGCAGGAGGAGTACCTAATTGACGCCCATGCCCTCATCGACTCGGGATGCACCGGCTCTTGCATTGATGAAGGTTTTGTTAAAAGGTATAACTTTCCGACACAAAAGTACATTCGTCCACGACCTGTTTTCAATGCTGACAGAACGAGCAACGAGAGTGGTCTGATCAAGGAGTATGTCATTGTACGCATGATCTTTGGAAGACATGAAGAAGAACTCCGTCTGGCAGTAACCTCACTGGCATCATCCAACATCTTCCTTGGTCATGACTGGTTGCAAAGACATAACCCCGAGATCGATTGGAAGATTGGAAAGATCGATTTTACGCGTTGTCCTGAGGAGTGCGGATGTGTGTTGTCGAAGGAGGAGATCGATGATGAGTATGTACGAAGGGTGAGGATGGACGAAGCGAAGAAATGGCCATCGTATCTCAAGGAATACTCCGACGTCTTCAGCGAGGAGTCTTTCGAACAGTTACCTGATCATCGAATGTGGGACCACGCCATCGATCTGAAGCCGGATTTTAAGCCAAGTGATTGTAAGGTGTACCCACTGTTGCCCAAGGAACAAGAGGCGATGAAGGCATTCATTGAGGAAAACCTTGCATCGGGACGTATCAGGCAGTCAAAATCTCCAATGGCATCACCGTTCTTCTTTATCAAGAAGGAAGACGGGAGTTTGCGAGCGATCCAGGACTATAGAAAGCTCAATGACAGGACAGTCAAGAATAAGTACCCGTTACCGCTAATCAATGAGCTTATAGATAAGGTCAAG
The DNA here is from genome assembly GCA_009806525.1 of Sanghuangporus sanghuang. Classification (NCBI taxonomy): domain Eukaryota; kingdom Fungi; phylum Basidiomycota; class Agaricomycetes; order Hymenochaetales; family Hymenochaetaceae; genus Sanghuangporus; species Sanghuangporus sanghuang. Next base: position 1,316,304 of record VVIT01000011.1, on the reverse strand, counting down.
GACACTAAGTACATCACCAAGCTCGACGTCCGTTGGGGATATTACAACATCCGGATCCGTGAAGGCGACGAATGGAAGGCAGCTTTCAGGATGAACCTAGGATTGTTCGAACCGATGGTAATGTTCTTTGGCTTATGCAATGCGCCGGCTACCTTCCAAGGATTCATGAACGACATTTTCCGAGACTTGATCCATGAAGGCGTTGTCATCATTTACCTCAACGACATACTCGTATTCTCGAATACCCTGGAAGAGCATCGCGAGCGAACCAGATGAGTCTTCGAGATTCTGCGTAAGAACAAGCTTTTCCTAAAGCCGCAGAAATGTGAATTCGAGGTCAATACTGTCAAGTATCTCGGCCACATCATCGGCAATGGCGAAGTACGTATGGATCCAAAGAAGACGATCACAGTCCAGGAATGGCCAATTCCGAAGAACGTCCATGAAGTGCAGCAGTTCTTGGGTCTAGGCAATTGGCTACGTCGCTTCGTCGAAGGATACAGTTCGGTCGTTAAGCCATTGACATCATTGACAGGGAAGGCAGAGTGGAGGTGGGGGGAGGAGCAGCAGAAGGCATTCGAGGAGTTGAAGAAGCGGTTGACGAACCCCCCCGTCCTGGTGATTCCAAATAATGAGGACCCTTTCCGTGTCGAGGCTGACGTGTCAGATTTTGCAACCGGAGGCGTACTTCTTCAGAAGCAAGAAGGTAGATGGAAGGTTGTCGCTTATAGATCATCAACGTTCTTAGATGCTGAGCGGAACTATGAGATCTATGACAAAGAGATGCTCACTATTGTTCAGGCGTTGAAGGAATGGCGTCAATATCTTCAGGGAGCTAACCAACCGTTTGAGGTTTGGATGGACCATGCCAACCTGACATACTTTAAGGCCCCCCAGAAGTTGAATCGTCGACAAGCCCGATGGCGACTTGATTTAGCAGAGTTCGACTTCACCCTTGTCCACAAGCCAGGAAAGACACTTGGAAAAGCTGACCTATTATCACGATGTGCAGACTATGACAAGGGCGAACACGATAACGAAGATGTCACCTTTATCAAGAGCGACTGGTTAGTCCGAGCAACAATTGAGACGTCAAGGGATGCGTTAATGGAGAGGATCAGAGAGGCTCAGAAGGAGATGAGTGAAGAAGACAAGCCGTCAGGACTGGTGATGAGGGATGGTGTGTGGTCGAAGGAAGTAACGGTCAAGGTGTCGACGACAAGCTCAAAGAAGTTCTGGAACGTCTTCGTACCAACATTGGTAAGAGAAGTTGTCATGAAGGAATGTCACGACTCGACGCTGGCGGGACACCCGGGAGCGAATAAGACGGTGTCAATGGTAAGCCAAAGCTTCTGGTGGCCAAACATGTATGTCGATGTTCGGAACTACGTGCGAGGTTGTGATCGTTGTCAACGAACGAAGGCTCTGCGAGTGATGAGGGCAAAGGTTTTGCACCCGAATGAGGTGCCGGAGGCGCCATGGCAGATTGTCACGGTCGACCTGATTAGAGAACTCCCAGAGTCCAATGGTTTCAATGCGATATGCGTTGTGGTTGATCGCTTCAGCAAACAGATTCATGCGATTCCAACGACGACGAAACTAACAGCAGAGGGCATGGCACGCATCTACTGCGACCAAGTTTTTCGACTACATGGACTGCCAAAGAAGATCATCCACGACCGAGGTGTTCAGTTCGACACAAAAATGATGAAGGAACTGTACAAGCTCCTCCATATCGAAGGTAACCCCTCGACGGTGTATCATCCCCAGACCGACGGCCAAACTGAGCAAGTTAACCAAGAACTCAAACAATACCTAAGGCTATACGTCAACCACCGTCAATCGGACTGGGCAGACTGGTTAGCGCTTGCAGAGTTTGCATATAACAACCGCAAACACTCAGCGACGAAGCTGTCCCCATTCTTTGTCAACTCGGGAGTGCACCCAGTAGGCTTCACAGGTGTTCGGACTTCATCTTCAAACATGTCAGCCGAAGAATTCGCAAAACACGTCAAGGGTATTTATGAACTTGCGCAAGCAAACCTCGTCAAGGCCAACGAAGACATGAAATGTTTCTATGATCGTCACGCAGGAAAGTCGATGGAATACGAGGTGGGCAGTAAAGTTTTTCTTGATGGGCGTAATATCAAGACGACAAGACCGACGAAGAAGATGGATGACAAGTGGTTCGGCCCTTTCGAGATTGTCGAAAAGGTCGGGGCAAGCGCATATTGACTCAAATTACCGCGCACTTGGAGGCAAGTCCACCCCATCTTCAATGAGGTCCTGCTCAAACCGGCTGTCGAACCATCCTTCGAGTCTCAGCAAAAACCTCCACCACCGCCACCGGTCCTTGTAGACGACGAAGAGGAATACGAGGTCGAAGAAATACTCGACTCACGTCTACATAGAGGAAAGCTTCAATTCCTCATCAAGTGGGTCGGATACGATGAAGCAACTTGGCAACCCGAATCGGACGTTGGAGATAATGCGAAGGAAGCAGTCGATGAGTTCTATCGGAAGCATCCAGGCGCTCCAAGAAGATTGTCGATACCCCAGCAGAGTCTTCATGCGATACGTAAGTTCACGACATCGGAAGGATATAGCGGTTGGTCGGGACGCCCAACCTTAAAGGGGGGGTGATGTTAGGACTCGAACATTTTTATTTTTATTTTTATTTTTCTTTTCCTTTTTCTTTTCCTTTCTTACGTCCTTATTTCACTCATTTTACCTTTTCCTTGTATGACTCATTCACCTTTACTAATTCCGTTTACTCCATTGTGGCTTATTCATCTTCAGTCATCTGCCATGACTAAATCCGTTCCTTCCGACTAAGATGCTCACTAATCACTCCATCCCCTTCTCATGTGATTCCTTATTAGAGTAGACCTTTCACACGCTCAAAGTCTATATAAGTAGATAGTTTGACTCTTTCGATTCCTTGTCTTACTATTCTACTTACCTTCACTTCGACATAGGTATCTACTCTTGTATTATTAGTTTATTGAATTCTACTTACCTTCACTTCAATATAGCGTGTGTTCGCTCGGCAGTTCGCGTCTAGCTTACTGTTTGTTGTTGTGTCGGCCGCCTCGAGATCGACGCCTGTTAGTCTCGCCGCCTAACAACCATATGCCTACTGAATCATCACTCTCACTCGATTCGACTTCGTTGTTCGCAGCTACCTCGTTAGGTACTGGCTGTAGTAGCAGACCTGTATCATCCCCAGGTCTGTAGCTTTGAAGCCCTTGCTCATAAGCTGGATTCAGTTGCATAATTCGGTGTGTGAATTGTCTGATACCACGCTGCATTAGCTAACCATGATTTTTGTAACACCTCGCAACATTACTGCTCTCCATCATTCCTAGGCCTCGTATTTGTGGAGGAGGAGTATGTCCAATATGCATCCTAGCCATAGTCGACTGTATGCCTACTGAATCATCACTCTCGCTCAATTCGACTTCGTTGTTTGCAGCTACCTCATTAGGTACTGGCTGTAGTAGCGGACCTGTGTCATCCCCAGGTCGATAGCTTTGAAGCCCTTGCTCATAAGCTGGATTCGGTTGCATAATTTGGTGTGCAAATTGTCTGATACTATGCCACATTAGCTAACTATGATTTTCGTAATATTAGAAATCCTCTCCAGTTTTATAGCTTTGATTATAGAGACTCTAACCTTGATAGCACTAACAATATAATTCTTCTTAGGTGAGTTGAGCTGCTGGCAGGCTATAGAAAGGAGAGGGAGAAAAAAATACATTGTAGATATGAGATGGATATATGGATGCAACACAACTCAGGTAGTGATACGTGAAGGTTTGATCAACACATCTACTATCCAATAAGGTATGCAAATTCATCTTTTAAAAATGAGGGTGCCAAACACTTAATGTACCCACCTATATATCTCATCTAAGTGGACATTTTTTGCTTCAATTTAGCCACCATATTATTTATTTGATCTTTAAACCTATGTGTATTTATTTTTTGACACAATTATTTTATTAAGTAAATTATTATGAGTAGCAGAACGTGAAATCTAAAGATACAACACTACTTGCCAGGCATCAATTATCAGAAATGCTAAGTGAGAGTCATAAGAATGCATATAGGTTGCACTTGGAAATTGCCAGTCTTTACTGTTATTAAACTGATGTCAAGTCACCTGTATTAATTACGTAACTCATCGCATTACATAAATGCTGAAAGTCACATGACGTGACACGACGTGTTGAACTAGCTTAGTAGCCACTGCGAGTCCGACTTCTAATCTCAAGTTCCAACCGTCGTATAAATCGCTTCTCCGAACTTAAATTTTCAGGTGAAGACTCTACATTACAATACGACAGAGTTTTCTGCGACGAGAACAGTCCTAACCTGTGCGCGACATCCCAACTAACGTAGGCAACGATCAAGGCAGTCAAGGACCTGCGATGTCTCATGGCTACGAGAACGCCACGATCGAGGAGATGCGCTGTATAGTACGCGGGGATAAGAGTTACAGAATACCTGAAATCGAAATATCAGCATTCGTGGACAATTTGCTGCCCCCTCTCCAGAATGGTGTTGTTGTCGAGAGTGTCGTATCTAGCCTGAAATCCCAAGGTCTGATTACTCCCGGAAGCAGATGGAAGGCATTCGAGATTCCCCCTTCAGATAGAGGCGCTTCTGAAGACGTTACTTTCGCTCCCTTGGCTCTGATTTGCGACAGTGCCGTCGTGTCTGCGTCGGAGCGCTTTGGCATCGAACCTACTTTCATGCTTTCTTTGTTGTCTGACCACTCGTCGAAATCGAATGCTTCAAGTACAATCTGTCCTGGTGGATACTTCATCTTACGGGAAGCAGAGGAACGCGCACGACTATCTACGAGCATAGGCGACAAGACGCGATGGTGGTACGATATCGCTCTTACGACTGAGTTTAAGAAAGGAGAAAGTCTCGAAGAGAGGCATGATGTAAGTGCCTATTCTTCATACCATTTTTGTCTAATCCGCCTTGTAGAATGTCAGCAGGATCATCTTCAATATCCAACAAACGATGACCCTCGATCCATGTCGGAGGTTTGCATTCGGCATCACGGTTGAAAACACGGGCATGCGTCTTTGGTTCTGTTCTCGCGCCACTCCAGTTGTTAGCGAGGTGTTCAACTTTACGACAGTAAGTCGCACTTTTTCAGAAAATGTCATTGTCTAACTCCAACCTTAGGAGGTAGACTTGCTGACGCACATCTTTCTGTCTATTGCATTTGCATCGAAGGAACATCTTGGTTGGGATCCGACCATTCGGCCATTTGTCCGAAGCAACGGAGAGCGAGCATACCTAATTGACGTCGACGATAAAACGTTCGAAACAGAGCAAGTGCTTTCCGACTTTTCGGCCAATGCATTAGTTAGCAATGCAACAAGAGTATGGAAAGTAAGACATGCTGGATCAGGAGATTCCTTCGTATTGAAGGATGTTTGGATGGAGGATGACCGTCAACCAGAGCGCGTTATTCACAATGCAATTCTCCAGGACGTTGAAGAAAGATTCGGACCGGATGCCAGGCGAGAAGTGGCTTTACATCTCCTTACACCAGTGGCAGATTGGTTTGTCTCCGTCAATGGCGAGATGGATCATACTACGACAGTCATGATGCGTGGATATTTGCCGTCAATAAAGCGCGTTTTCAAGTTCAGGGTCAAAGAGCCGAAGATTGTGGATACTCGAACTGGCAGCTTTCCTTTAACGAGTGGGGTGAAGACTCACGCGATTCCGAGGGAACTTAGAACACCTTTTCCTTGGTGTCTCCATCGTAGGAAACTGTTTCGTAGGCGTCACTACCGAATTGTTTTCAAAGAGGTTGGATATGCCCTCCATGCAGTCAAACGATTATCATATTGTTTCACGGTCCTACGAGATTGTTCAGCAGGTACTTTACTTAACTTCTCCTGTGAATCCATCTGATCATATTAAAGTTTTAAAATGGATCCACGGTTGTGGCTGGGTGCATCGGGACATCAGTGTGGGTAACCTGTACTACTTTAACGGTCGGGGTCTCATCGGAGATCTGGAGTACGCAAAACGCAGTAATTCTAAAGTTCTTGATGAATCGCGAACGGTGAGTACTTTGTGATGAGGCGTTTGCAGTTTTGGCTCACGAACGGTCAAGGGAACTCCTGAGTTCATGTCAATCGAAGCGATGAGACGTTGTTACATGTATTGTCGTCCTGTTAGGGAAAAGGATGTATTGGACGAGATACCAGAGACGATCTCCGACGTCACATTAAGTAAGCTTAGTGCGCTTTTTGCCAGGCACCCGGCCACGATAAAGCCTGCGTTCTTCCATAATAATCTGCATGACCTGGAATCACTTTGGTGGGTTGCCGTTTGGGTGCTTTTCTTCTGTGGCGATGGTGGCGATAGCCAGGACGACGAAAAACGAGTTGGAAATTCAGACGAACAGCGGGACTGGGCTGCATCCGAATTGTTCCCCAAAGATCGCACCATCACCGATCGCATGCTATTCTTCCAAAACGAGGAAGTTTTCGACGAAAAAGTAGCATGGATGCCCGAGAAGTATAATCATAGCACAATGGTTCTGAATTATCTCCGGGCCGCGCTCGTTATGAAGTTCAAGGATTTTGAATCCGAATTTCCCGTTATCAGGATGGACATATTGCAGGGCCTACAAGAACGATTTCGATTGCTTTTTGACGCTTGCCGGAGATTCTGGGACGAACATACAGGCCATACAACCAACAATTTACCGTTAGACAAGCTGTATGATGATGAAACTTCCGCCCAAACCCAGCCGTCGAGCATCTATTTAGAATCGAAGAGACCACTCGCACGCTCTAATGCAAGAGAATGCCTTTCGGGGAATGATGTTGATGTCGATTTCTGGAAGCCTATGCCACCAATGCGAGCAGCCAGGTCAGTGTGCCCCGATTACAGAATAGCATGATATTGACGAACTACTTCATAAGGTACGAACTCGAAGTGTGCTGAACTAGTATATTTTTCCATTTCTCATGCTACCAAGCTTAGCCGTCATTATTATGTTCGAATTAGCCTTTGATGTCTGTAACACTGTAATAGCTAAAGGATCAATCTTCAGCGATTACATGAACGTGACGTGATGTACCGCGTTATCGAGAACAGAAATATTCAAGCCACGGTCCTGAGCCAACACGCTTTACTCGTACTACCACGACGAGGACTCTACTTCCGACGACTCCTCTGATCACCTTGCAGAAACTCAAATAACTGTGGATATTCAATCCGACATGCATCGTCCGCAAACTCCGGAGAATAGAATCCGGCCCCAGGACGAACATTTAATCAAAGCCACTCCTGCTAGTTATCACTCTACCCACGGCCATGACTTTTTGAGTGAGGGTCTCGATTCCATGCGTGATGCCGTACTGCGAGATTTCCACTACGCTGTTCCCGAGATTGATCCGGAGTCATTCGTGAAGAACATACTTCCACCGCTGAAGGACGGAGTCAATATTGAAGACATCGTGGCTTCGCTGAAAAGCGGAGGGATTATTACACCTGATGGCAAGTTGAAACCATTCGAGACTGATCCATGCAAGCAAAAAAGCGCGGAAGACATGGTGTTTGCTCCATTAGAAGACATATGTCGACAAATCACTCTCCTTGCTACTAGGACTGCTCCCGATGTCGAGCAAGTTTTCGTTTTGAAGCTGCTGCCCCACGTCACCCCAAAATCCGATAGGGACAGCACAACTCGACCCGATGCATATTTCATTCTCAAGGCAGTTGAGGATCAAATTATGCACGCGATAAAAAAAGAGGACAAGGTCCGCTGGTGGTATGATATCGGACCTACCGGAGAGTTCAAGAAAGGCAACTCTCCAGCAGATAGGAATGATGTGCGTCCTATTCATTTCATGCACTCCTTATAATTCTAATTCCCTCTCGCAGAATGTCGGAAAACTATTTTTCAGTATTCACCAGACTATGAACTTGGATCCGTGCCGGCGATTTGCTCTCGGGTTTACAATAGAGAACACAGATATGCGATTGTGGTTTTGTTCCCGTGGCAATCCCGTAGTCAGTACGGAGTTCAAGTTTGCAACTGTACGTCAAAACATTTGTTCATGATCCGTTTACTGACTTACTTGGATTCAGCGCGTGGACTTACTCATTCACATTTTCTTGTCTTTTGCATTTGCTTCGAAGGAAGAATTAGGTTGGGATCTTAGTATTCGCCCGGTCATCAAAGGCACAGGAAAACGGGTCTACCGTATTGACATTGGCGATAAGATATATGAGACGAGACGAATACTATCTGAAGATGCGGCTGATTCTCTGGTCAGTCGAGCGACTAGAACCTGGGAGGCAACAGATCTCGAAACCGGAGAGCCTTACGTGATTAAAGACGTATGGATCGACGACGATCGGGAGCTAGAACACAATATCTACAATGCAATTCTCAGCGACATTGAGAAGAAATTTGGTACAGACATCAAGCGGGAAGTAGCTTCTCATCTTCTCACACCTGTACAGCATTGTTTTGTCCAAGCTAACGGACAAGATGACCATACGACGGACGTCATGATGCGCGGTCTTAAACTCTCCTTCAAGGAAGCCTTTGATCTGAAGATTAGAGAAGTGAAGGGCAACGATGCCAAGAAAAGCATAGGGCCATCTGCAGCCAGTGACACCGCTCTTCGTCAGACGAGACTCGGTCGAAGACATCCTTTCTCACAACACCACGCCCTGTTCCGCAAAAAGCACTATCGCGTGGTCTTTAAAGAAACCGGCTTGGCGCTTTATACACTTCGTAAACTCCCTAATATCTTTACGGTTCTGAGGGATAGTGTAAAAGGTACGTTCACTTTTCCACCCCCGCACTTGGGCAGTCCCGTCTGATGATAGAACAGCATTGAAGTGGGTTCACGAGTGCGGTTGGACACACCGGGATGTTGGACTGAACAATATATACCTATACTATGGTCGTGGCCTCATCGGTGACCTTGAATATGCAAAATACAAGTACTCTCAAGCCACTCACAAGATACGATCTGTAAGCTATTTGATTCAACGCCCTTATTAAGACTATCGCAACTAACAATTACAAGGGCTCCACTGATTGCATGCCAGTCGAAGTTATGAAGAATAGGTACCTTTATTACAAAGAAAGGTACAAACAAGGCGTTGATGACGATAAGACGCTCGAACAGCTGCTAACAACAGTTGTGAAAAAGGAGGAATCAAGGACTTCTCCTGCGTTCAACCATAATGGCCTCCATGATATGGAGTCATTATGGTGGGCGATTGTTTGGGAGCTCTTCTTCCACTACGACAAATCCAGCTTTGATAACGAGACCGAAGGACAGGAAGAACAGGATGCCCAGCGAGACTACTACGGTCTCCAAATATTTCCTAGGAATGATAATGCTGATCAGCGACAGCTCTTCTTACAGGAAGAAGAGACGTATATCGAGAAGCTCTCATGGATGCCGGCCCAATTTGAAGGGATAAGAAATGTCCTTAACAGCCTTCGCAAGACTCTTGTCACGAAATATCAAGAATTCGAGAGTCATCTTCCGGAAATCAGAATGGATACGATCCGGGGAACTCATGACACCTTCGAAAGGGTATTCGAACTCTGTCGGAAGGCCTCGAACGGCATTGAGTTTTCACCAGCTAAGACTACTGGGCTTAGACAGGATCTGTTGGCGGAAGAGATTATGCACGAGATTCCCGGGGCACAGCCTGATCCAGACTCGTCCGCCAATCTCGATGCAGAGACTGAAGAGCCGCGAGCATTGATGGAGACTTTAACGCTGACTGACGACGATGACAGCAATGACTTTCTGACTCCAATGCCGATTCCGCGCAAAGCAAGGTAAGCGTTATTTTGCCATAGTCCGGAGTTCAAGCTTTAACATTGTGGTCCATTCTAGATACACGTTCGAAATCTAATTGTAGTGGCTACATCTGCACCACTAATTGACAGGGTCACAAATGAGAGCCAAGTTCAAATCATCATGTATTTTGACATGTACATAATAGAATAGTCAATACTTGTCAAACTGGAAGGTGAAAGGTAACTCTTGGTGAGAAAAATGTAAGGAATTCTCCATTTGGCGTCACAAGAGAATGAAAGGTACTTGTGTACAACTGGTTTCCTTGAGCGCTTCGAAAGATGAGCGTTAAAGGTAAAAACTGAGTTTATTCTGTTGCGTCGCCATGAGCCAAAACAGAGGTATCCCTAACAAATAAAATAAAATAAAAATACGTACAGCCACTGTATTGTCTTTGTATGGTTGGAGAAGAGAGATGTTTACAAAGTTCGAATGTTTCGAGACTGGATTATATTGCACAGACACTATTATCCAGAGCTCATAGGACACTACGGCCTTTGGAGATCATTAATAAAATACAAGCAGTATCGAACTCGGACGACCACCTGTCAGAGTTTACGCCAGAATATGTAATTTTCATATGTCCATCTGAAGTTAGGTTGACAGGAACCAAATAAACGGGAAACGGCACTACCTTTCAAAGCACCGATACAAAAATCCAGATGATCATTTGAGCAGTTGAGAACAAGCCGAGCCGAGCTCGAGTTGATAAGAGGCGGGGAAGAGTCTGCTCAGATGCATTTGATGATCAGGCTGAAGTCAGCCTTGTCGGAGGGATGAGGGAGACGATAGAGTCATTTAGCAAATTGTCCACTGATAACGATGATGATGGCAGACTTGAGGATGATGCTGATGGACGATTCCGAAGCTCGATGTAGCAAGACGGGTGATAACCATGTTTGAATTATTCCGTCCAAGTTTGACGCTGAGATTGTTGCAGTAGATTAGATACCCGTCTATGATCAAACTGGAGAACCCAAGTACCGACTTGATCTCGTTTGCGGGAAAAACAATTTTTCGTGCACCGCAGAAAGATGTATCTCCCTTATAAGGCGTTATCATTGTGCATACAAAAAAACTTGCGCTCGTCCGCAATGAAATCTGTATGATACCTGGCTTGGATGCAATCTATCTCAACATACAGCTTCACGGTCGGTCACTTGGGCGACAAGCCTTGGGACCACCGGAGTGACCACTTCCAACGGCCAAGCTCTGAGCCGATATCGCGGAGCGGTCTACGATATTCAACCTTGATTGACAGATTGAACTAACTGAGCCATAGCTTGGTCGTAAAACGTCCATCAGATGCACCACAAAAGGTCAACCGAAAGGAATCGATGACGTCCTTCCATGTGTTTGTTTCGAACATCATAATTTACTATAATTCTGCATTCTATCACACAATTCGCCTGTCCGTCATGACGCGCACGATAGACCCAATGCCCGCAATCTCCGTCAACTATCCACAAAACGCAAGCAAGCAAGAGTCAGTATTATATCGTCCATATCGTCCCTGAGCACAGATGACGTCGTAATATGCACTTTTCATGCCATGCAAGAAAGACGCTCCAACTGCTATCACCCCAGCTGGGCATCGCCATACCCTTGTATAGGTGTTTCATGAGCGTGTCTTGCGAATCTCGGGAAAGCGACTTCAGGATCCTTGTGTCACATGACGTGACAACGATCGCTGCGCGACGTCAAATAACATCAACCTCATTTCATAACCAACCAACATCTCGACCATTTCGCGAAACATGAAAAAGGCGAACAGGACGTTAGGAGAATCATCCAGTGTTTACCCGGCGGCACGAAAGGTGCCGATACGCTCATCGTGACGAAACCTTTCGCTAGCCGGAACCGTCGACGCGATCTTGTAGCCACGAAACCACCTAAATCGGAAGAGCACTTCAAAGCAACTCTTGAAGAGAAACTCAGCATTCTGCGAGGAGACTTGAGCTGCAGTATACCAGAAATTGGCTTGGATTCATTCCTTGACTTTCTTCTTCCACCTATATGGGATCAAATCGATATTGACGGCATTATATCTTTCTTGAGAAGCGGAGGGCTGGTCACGACTGATGGCAAGTGGAAAGCATTTGAGAATGCTCCCTCTAGGAGCTCTGAGTCGGAAGAAGTCACATTTGCACCTCTTGCAGAGATATCCAAGAACGTCATAGACTTCGCGTCCGCACAAACTGGTCTAGGGCCGAACTTTGTATTGTCCTTGCCGCGCCACGCTCAACCGAAACCTCAAGGGGCAGGAAAATCATGTCCGGATGGGTATGTCATTTTACATGAAGCCGATGAACGTGCACGACGTGCCACGGACAATGCGAGACGAACGCGATAGTGGTATGATATTGCCCTCACCACAGAATTCAGGAAGAAAGGTGGTCGTAAAGATCAGAATGAGGTAAGCGTTGTTTCCTCTTCTGTAATTTATCATCTGACGTATGCCCTATAGAATGTGAGCAAGCTCATGTTCAACATACAACAGACGATGACACTGGACCCGTGCCGGAGATTTACATTCGGAATTACGATTGAGAACACGAACATGCGTTTATGGTTTTGTTCTCGCGCGACTCCAATCGTCAGTGAAGCTTTCGATTTCACTACGGTAGGTAGCTAAGTGCTTCAGGAGTCGTTCACTCGGTGACAATTGTCTTAGGCGATCAAGCCTCTTACTCACATCTTCCTGTCCCTGATGTTTGCCTCGAAGGAGGAACTAGGGTGGGATCCTACTATCCGTCCATTCATCAAGGACAATGGGCAACGTGCTTATCGAATCGACGTTAGGGATGAGATCTATGAAACAGAACATTTGCTTTCAGACTACTCTGCCGATGCTTTGGTCAGTCAAGCATCTAGAGTATGGAAAGTGAGACACGTTGCGTCTGGAGAACGATATGTCTTGAAGGACGTCTGGCTGGATGATGACCGAGACGTCGAGCATAATATTTACGAGGCAATTTTGCGAGGCATTGAAGACAAGTACGGCGTGAATTCTAGACGGGACTCAGCGGCTCATCTTTTGACGCCGATTGCTCATTGCTTTGTTCGCGTAAATGGAGCGGATGATCACACGACTGACATCATCATGCGAGGGTTTTCGCCTTCGATGAAGCATAGACTTAAAGTCAGAGTAAAAAAGGCGAAGAGTTACACTGACTTAGGCGGGTCAAGCGATGTAGATCTTCAATCCATCTGGCGTGAGCTCAAAACCCCGTTCCCTCGTTGTCTCCATCGTAGGAAAGTTCATCGTCGAAAGCATTATCGAATTGTTTTCAGGGAGGTTGCGCAGGTCTTGTACAAGGTTAGAAAGCTCTCGGACGTCTTCACTGTGTTGATTGACGGTGCAAAAGGTATGCATTTGTTGTGCTTCGTGCGGGATTATCCGGCTGAGTACGGCGCAGTGCTAAGATGGATACATGGTTGTGGTTGGGTCCACCGAGATATCAGCCCTGGCAACTTATACCTCTATGAAGGGCGTGACCTTGTCGGTGATCTTGAGTACGCGAAACAGAAGAACCTGGATGCTGTTGATGAGCGACGCATTGTGAGTCTCTTCTTTGCAATAAAATATTCTTCCTTATTGAGGACGTTAGGGAACTCCCGATTTCATGGCTGCCGAGGCCGTAGCGCGTCATTTTAAACATCTCCGCGAAGATGAAGACATAGAAGTTGCTCGGCGGATTCTATCACAGTCGGAAGGCGAAAGGCGAAAGAACCTTAATAATTTCGGAAAATGTAATGATGTCCCTACTTTTTTCCATAATGATCTCCATGATTTAGAGTCGTTATGGTGGGTTGCTATTTGGGAGCTTTTCTTTAACCGAAAGTCTTCCGAGGTCATTTGTGAAGGAGAACATTCGGAGGAGCAGGGGCGAATGAGGCTAATCGCAGCAGATACTTTATTCCATGTCCCTGGAGCAACTGGAGAACGCAGTCTCTTTTTTTGGAGAAAGAGCGCCTACGACGAAAAGACAGAATGGGTCCCCGACCAACTTCTCGATATTCAAGAAATTCTCGACGACGCTCGCGTCGTCCTCCTTCAGAAGTACATAGATTTCGAAGCCGAATTTCCCGCAATTAGAATGGATGTATTCGAAGGGACGCACGAGATACTCTTGATGCACTTCGAAGCTTGCAGGGATTCCGCATACGACCAAGAGGCTGTTGCGCTTCCGACTGCTGGTCAAGCATTCACAACTGACGGAGGTATCTACCGACGGTCCGGTGACACAAGTATTCCATCTCTGGATCACGACTCTGGAGGCCACATTTCCAATAGTTCACTGTCCGAGGTAGATCCGGGAGGCCAAGACTCGGTGCTATCAATCACTAGTGCCGTAAAGGTAACGAATCAAGTGTCAGGGAAGGGGAGATCAGCCCTCGGCGACTTTTTAATTCCCATGCCATCTTTATGTATCTCGAGGTAAGAATGTCGTAAATTTCAAGAACAGTCTCACTCACCATATCCTTTAAGATATGAACTAGAAGTGTGCTGATCAGAGACCGCGTGCTAAGGTGCCATGGCAAATAGGTGGTCTGTCGACTAGCGTGCGACCAATGACTGTTTTGCGATTCACCTGTGTGGCCCGAGTGCCGAAAAGTTTGTGTTCCTTAAATTACCGATTCGCATTTTCTCCTCTGCCCTTGTCAATCTGGCGTATGTATCTAAAATCCATGATGGTATTGTTCTTCACAAATCTAAGTAAATGAAGTTTAAAGTGCAACTTCAACTTAGCAGTAGCGAAAAGTCAAGGCCACGTGATGTCAATACGATCACATGTACACCGTGTTAATTCAGGTCAAGCCACGAACTCGAAGAGCTTGTGTTCTCCCTCACATCCTCTACTTCCACTCTTCCCATGAATACATCAGATGATACAACGCGCCCTACGACACCGCCAAACAAAAGACCACCTATCAGTCAGAATGCATTTACTCCCGTTTCGCATCATTCTACTCAAGACCTCGAGTATCTGACAGGCGTTACTGATCTGATGCGCGATGCAGTTAAAAAGGACGTGGATTATATTGCCATTGAGGTCAAAAGAGAGGAATTATTTGACTACGTGCTTCCACCTCTGAAGCAGGGAATCGACATTGAACAGATTGTCAAGACACTCGAGGCCGAAGGTTTAATCATTGCAGAGAAGCGTAGCTTTTCAAATGCGAAGTCTGCGCGGATATGGAAGGACTTTTCGAAGAGCCCCTCATACCAGAAGCTCAATGAAGAGAAAGTTCTTGCACCTCTTGAAGCGATTTGTTCAAGAGTTACAAAACTGGCATCCGCTCAATTGAACGGATGTCCCCTGACAGTTACGCTGGGTATGCGCCCTAACCACGCACCACAGTCCCATAGAACAAGTTCAACGAGGCCTGATGCTCATTTCATCCGTGAAGAGATAGAGGCTACGCTTAAGCAGAAGGAGAAAGAGACAAAAGCAATTCTACCACGTATGTGGTATGACATTGCCCTTACGGCGGAATTTAAAAAGAAAGCAGCCCTCAAGGATCGCAATGATGTAGGTTCTCTTCACTGTATGCTTTCATTATCTAATCACTCTGTGCAGAACGCTTCCAAACTATTATACAACATTCAGCAAACGATGTCTCTCGATGCATGTCGAAGATTCACATTTGGTTTTACAATCGAGAATACAGACATGCGTTTATGGTTCTGCTCCAGAAGTATTCTGATCGTTTCTGAAGCCTTCGACTTCAGAACAGTAAGCTTTCATACTCCACTTTCGTCCGTTAGTTGACCATGTTATCTCAGAACGTTCATCTCGTCACTCGAGTATTCTTGTCATTCGCGTTTGCTTCAGAAGAAGAATTGGGCTGGGACCCCACTATCTGTCCAATTCAGAATGATGATGGAGAAAGAGCGTACATAATCACTGTCGACAACGAAACGTATGAAACAGTCAAGGTAATCGCAGATCATGGAGAAGATGCGCTTGTCAGTCGCGGTGTAAGATTGTGGCTGGCAAAGAACACCAGAACAGGAGAGCCGTGTATCCTGAAGGACATTTGGATTGAGCATGATCGACAGTCCGAACGCTTGATTCATGCTACAATGCTGCAAGATATCGAAGATGAATACGGCGTAGAAATAAGGAAGGAAGCGGAATTGCATCTTCTTACACCAGTCCAGGACTGGATAGCTCGTGTTGACGGCATTGAAGATCACACAACGAACGTGATGCTGCGTGGCTATGAGCCTCCTTTCCAGACAGCATTTCATTTGAAGATTGAAACAACGAGAAGTGATAATCTCAAAAAGTCCGTCCAGCCTCCCGCGCCATCTGATCCAGTGCTAGAGGCAGCAAGGTTAAAAAAGTGGAGTCTGTCCGCGCTCCTGGACGCTCGACGAAAGAAGCTGCATCATCGAAAACATTATCGTGTCGTCTTCAAAGAAATCGGAGAATGCATTCATACTCTTACCGATTTAGCCAACGTCTTTGTTGTTCTTCGGGACTCCGCAAAAGGTATGCTGGCGAAGCTTTTTATTTCATCGCTTGCTCAACTAGAGTGCACAGTTCCGGAGTGGATTCACGGAGCTCAATGGGTGCACCGAGACATCAGTGTCGGCAACTTGTACTTCTATGGTGGCCGTGGTGTCATTGGCGACTTCGAGTACGCCAAGAAGAGAGATTCCGACGTATCACATGAAGTTCGCTCTGTAGGTTTGACCCTTTCCCATTGACAATATCATTTCGCTCATGCCTCAAGCAGTGTTCTATTGATTTCGTATCAAGCGAAGTCATAAAGCATGCCTTCCAATACCTTCGCTCTGACACGACTTGGAGACCACGAAGCAAGATGAAAGCTAAGAAACCAGAGGAGAACGCAAATACCGTGCAGTTCTTTCATAATGACCTCCATGACTTGGAGTCTCTGTGGTGGATTGCCATCTGGGAATTACTCTTCCACCGAAGCAACGTCGATGAAGAGCTTGACGAAGAATCTGCTGCCCTTGCAGACAGTGAACGGGAGAAAGCCATACGTAAGCTATTCCCGAAGGCCATGATACACGGAGATCGAAGTGACTTCATAGATGGAAGCAGGCTTACGAGGATGCCATCGGATGGATGAATGACACCTTTTACGAACTTGCAGGAATTCTCAATCAGTTCCGCGTTCTCTTAACCACTCGATACCGGGACTTGAAGCTTCCTTCCCTTGTGTTGACTGGGGAAGACTTCAAGGAACGCATAAAGAAATTCAGCAAATATTCGAGCAATGCCGAGAATATGCCTTCGACATAAAAACCGAACTGCTTCCTTACAAGTCAACGGACTTGTGGAATTTGACGAGTCCGTCAAATGATGAGGATGACGCTGATAAGCAGTCTGAAGAAGAGCATAAGGCCAGCCGGAATGAAGAGAAGACAGCCGAAGATCTTCTTCAGGAGTTAATTTTGAACGAAGACGGCGAAAGCGATGGCGATGATGAGGACGAAGACAATCGTCCGCCATTTTCAGTACACATGGTCAAGTGAGTAGAGTTTGCATACGATTCACCATCATAAGCTGAAGCGTGTATTCCTCAGATACAAGGTTAAATAGCGCTCTGAATCTTGAGATACGTGAATAGTAATTACCATCAGGGCATCAGCTGTACACGTGTCAGAGGGCGATAATCCACTCCATGCCTATTTATAACCAGAATATCATCTTTATAGCTTTGAGACCGATATCGCCTGATGAAAAGCTGATGTCTGTTGCAGAACTCTAAAATTGTAAACGTCTCTCTAACCACTGAGAGTTCTACACCCACATTTTTTGGGATGCCAATCGGATTATATTCATAGACAATCTCGTAAGTGAGGACGCCTATGTTAGCGTAGGCAATCCACAACAATTAACATCAAATAAGATACGTAGCTGCATCTCCCATCAACCGATGTTAATTCACGAACAAGGGATCTCATAGCATGTTCGATGAAGGTAAGGATAAGTAGTAGTCGAGAATATGACAATCTTAATGATTGTTTGTTGAACTTGTCAGAAAACACAGACTGACTCACCGAAGTCTCGAACATGCACAATGCAGCTTAACCATCCAACCACCAGGAGGTCCTGCGGCCAGCGACTATGAACACGTACGCCGATCCTTCTATTGATTTTTGCGGGAGTTTTCAATTCATGCCATCACTAAGTAACAATACTGAGACTCTCGACAACTCAACATGAACGACCTAGGATGTTGACTAGGCAGTACTGGGGACTCCTTAAAGTTATAGGGGCTAGTAGTACTACTCTGAGATGCCGTACTTAGTCCATTTCGTTTTTGCAGTTAAAGTGTTTAGAACCGAATACAGCTTGAATCGGAAGTATATGCGGAAGCACATCATATTTTCAGAATGTACACCGTATCACGCACCATGGCATTATATATAAGCCCGCGCCGCTCTCCTAATGTAGTTCTGTTGGACATTCAGCTTGATTTAAATATAATTGACGTGTACCTTCCCGACAGGATGGATGTCACGCCTCGAAGCTTTAGTGAGACTTATGGCCTCAGGCGACCATGCATCGGACTGATACGAAGATCTCATAGAGCACCCTATGATGTTCAGTTCGACTGACAGATTGGATTAAGTGGGCCACGAGTTTGTTGTTACAGTAATCGTCCGCATATTGTGATCAGATGCACCACAAAAGGTCAACCGAAAGGAATCGATGACGTCCTTCCATGCGTTTGTTTCGGGCATCATAAGTTACTACAATTCTGCATTCTATTACACAGTTCGCTTGTCCGTCATGACGCGTACGATACACCCGATGCCCGCAATTTCCGTCAACTATCCACAAAACGCAAGCAAGCAAGAGTCAGTTTTATATCGTCCATATCGTCCCTGAGCACAGATGACGTCGTAATACGCACCTTTTCATGCCATGCAAGAAAGACGCTCCAACTGCTATCACCCCAGCTGGGCATCGCCATACCCTTGTATAGGTACTTCATGAGCGTGTCTTGAGAATCTTGGGAAAGCGACTTCAGGATCCCCTGGATTTCCGGTACTTTCGTACTGCCTAAGATTGTGAGGAGCGTCTGTAGGTTCGTGTTCTGCTCGCAAATAGCTGTAGGTGTAAGATGCTCGGAGTAAGACGAGAAGTATAAGACACACCTTAGCCTCCTCCACGTTTTGCCCGTACGGAGCACCATCCAACACAATATTGAGCGCTCCGGCAGCATCTCCTCTGGTCATGATAAATTCCCTTATTCGTAAGCCAATTCACGTCCTCGACGAAGCCTTTCGGAACCCACTTTGCTAAGAAGCTTCGCACCGTGGTCGCCTTCGCCCTGGTATCCGCCAGGACCTGTGCGGGATCGCGCGGATCGGGCTCGTACAATTCCTCTTCCAGCAGCACATCTTCATCGTACCTGTCTATATCGATTTTCCTAAATGCAGTCTCCATCGTCGGGAAGTTGGAAGAAATTCCAAAGCCTTTAAATGCGAGCGAGCTGTGTAACGGGTTCAAGTCTCGTGCCCGCAGTCAAGATTAGGTGTAGTATTACATAATTCTAAGGATAATTTACGCGTGTTTGCACGTTGCAACGTCGCCCTCGACCCCATCACAGCGAAATGAAGACATCCGAGTCCGCATATCTACATGCGGCCACCATCTGGACATCCACATACAAAGAGATCACAACCCTTGAATGCTTATGCTCACCAGATATAATTTTCTTGGTTTGGTATTTTTGACTTGCTGATATGCCCGACTGTTGAACCGATCAAGATGGCGCTTTGAACTTCTTTTTGGCACAGTGAGTCATAGGATGAGTGCCGAGCAGAATTTACGCTGGAAATATTCGCCACGATGCGCTGTGAGAATGTAGAATAATATGGAATCATCTGTCTTATCTTGCGCGAACTCGCGGATCGAAATGAGCTCTTCTTTCATTCATGTTCTCACTAATCATGGTCATTCCACTCATCTGATCCTCTGGACAAGCCTCGATCGGAATAGCAGGGGTCACTCGGCCATTGTGGTCTGCATCTATCTTGGCTCGCGGAAAAAGTGCTTCTGTTCAGCAGGTAAAACACGTTGTACAAATGAGGCTCGACTAGATTCGACGGAATGCCTTACCCGATAGCCACAAGAACAAGATGTATATAAGCGCACCTCGGAACTAGACTACCCTTGCCAACTGAACGTTTCGGTCAACTCTCACTAGCCACATTCCTCTGTACATCTCTTTCTATATTTTTCGCCTCTGCATCACTTCTTGTCAACCAATAGTTAGCCATGGCGATGGCATCTGCGGCTAACACAATGCTCGACGCATTCCGCGTCAAGCCATTCGATCTCGACGCTCTCTACGCGTCTTGGGAGAACCCTCCCATTTTTCAGGGTAAACCCAAGGAAGACCCCGTTGCGTGGCTCGAAGCCATCAAGGCAGGCTGCAAAGTGCGCAATGTGCCCAAAGACTACTGGTACCGGGTCGGCCGCCACTACATGGGCAAGAAGCCTCGTGAACGTCTCGATGAGCTCGGCCGTGTCATGCAACAGATGACTGGGAATAAACACGTGTGGAACTGGAAGAAATTCAAGATCGCTGTTCAGAATATCGGATGTTCGTTGTCTCTCATTTCATGTGTGATCTTTACACTTACTTGAAGAAATTGGTGAATTTAACAGGGAGCTCGCCGAGCCCGAAGTCGAAAACGCTCAATCCACCAATCAGTGAACGCCCCATGCCCAAGAAACAAGGAAGCTGGTGGGTTCTCGGACGAGCGGACTCTTCAGATAAGGACAAGGAAAATGAAAAGGAGAAGGGCAAAGGTAAAGCCAAAGCCGATACCTCCTCCGAGGTTGTGGTTGCAAAAGCCGCACCACCAATGGCCGTTTCACCGACGGATCCAGGTCAGCAACACCAGCACCTTTTCTCTTCGTGCTAACTGATCCCGTTCATTTTTTGTGTTTGTCTGATAACAGTGGCGAAAGCACCCGCATGGCTCGTCAATGCATGCAGCGCACTCGAATTCCTCACAGTCGAAAATCCAAAAGTCATGTCCGCCATGTCTGCCATCCTAATTACCGTCGGTTCCATCCCTTCTATCCCGGCTATCAGCGCAGGTGCGGGTGGCGCGCTCCTCGCTTCAGGCGCCATGCAAGCTGCTGGGGCTGTCGCTATCGGAATCGGCCAGTGCTTGAAGGCTGTTAGTGACAAGGCGCAGAACAACCAGCAGTCTGCCGGTTCGATCGAGCCAGCACCATCGAAGTAATCTTTGAACTTTTTGCGGCGAAGGTCCTTCTCATTCTTACGGCGAAGGTCCTTTTGATGAATAATTATCCTTTCTGATCATCTGGGAATACAAGGCGAACGCTGTGCGTTTGGCCTTTTCACGATTTTCACGACATAAGGAATTCCAGACCATCATTAGCTTCCTGTACTATTATCCCTTATTATTTCTTTTCGTATTCGGATACTGGTCCGGCCTTTCAGTGTTTCAGAGCGTCAAATACACATGTATATTCGATATACACAAGATGTTATACAGTTACTCAGACGCGTAAGCACAGGGTATCCAGCCACTACTACTACTATATCGTCACGTACATAGCGAACCGAGTAAATTCAAGATAGGGGATGTCTAAAAAATGATTTAACCGAAGGTGTAGTAAATTAAACAAAAGTGGGAGAGTAAAGAAGGCCAAAGCAAAGCGATAAAGACGAAGCAAGAACAAGGCAAATAACAAATCTGACGAAGAACATGCAATTCCGCAACAGCAAGTATGAGCTATTATAATTTATTTCGATCACTGAGAGGATAAAAAGCCAATCGAACATGATCCGATGGCGACCTTGCGAGAATACTTAATATAAAAAACGAAACGAGAAACCATAATTGGCGTGATTGCCATAGTCCTGTATAGGCTCCTTAAAGTCAGAAAAGTCGAAATCCACCATGCGACCAACTTACAAAATATCATTACTGAGACCGTTTGGAATTTAGGTCACCTTGTTCTTTTCACGATAACCTCGGCAAAAGCAAAGGCAAGAGTAACACCTGAAGACACAGCTCGCCATTTGAGTCCCAGTACGTCGAGACTCCGTACCAGCTCTTTCTTTTCCACGAGTACCATCGAAGGATAGAAGTCCGGGACATTCGCGGCAAAACGAATTATTGATGCCGATAGTATATCAAAACGTGGTCGAGAAGTGGGTGAAGCAAATGATACAAAATAGCTAACAATCGCTGGTATCACTACGGAAGGGAGTGCCCAGTACAGAGTCGCAAGGGCGGTTGTTGAAAGCGCAGGTTCCGCGGAAACGTAGATGGCTGGAATCGGGAAGACCAAATTTATGTGGATTTGGTATAGAATACCCAAGAAATCCAGTAGCGTGGATATGTAGTAGATATTCTGACTGCTCGAAAGCAACTAAGAAAACGTGTCAGCCATGAGGATATCGGACAAGAAAGGCCATTAGAGCTTACTATACGAAGGAAGGACACCGTCTGTGAAAGGCGTTCCGAAAAATTATTCGCCACTTGCTGAACATCCTCATCTTCCGATTGTTCTGCAGCTCGGGAAACGACTGTTTTAGCGGGCGAAGACGGCTGCAAGAATACAGTAGTCCCAGTCGACGTCGGCTTCTTTCTAGGCGATGAGCGTGGTGACCCAACGGGTGTCTGAGACGACTCTGCAGTCATCGTTGGCACATCTCCCAAATCCTCTGTTGGGGGTGTCAAAGTTCCTTCCTCGGGAATCGATGTGAACTTCGGGGGTTCGGCGACATGGTCACCGTGCGGAGAAACATTCGATGGCTGCAGGCTCCTCTGACGTCTCCGAGAGTAAAGCCCAGAGAAGGTCGGATCATTTTCAAGCTCTGCGCTATGGTCGTCCAGATGCTTCTTAATGCGCTGCTGCAGTTCTTCACGTGTTCCCGCATCGTTAATTCTCAGCGATTGGCATATGTCCTTCAGTTCTCCCTTTTTCTTGACTTGTAGAGAGCCTGAATACGTATAAGACATCATTGCAATAGTTCGGCGGAAAGTGTGGACGAGCCGAGGCTGGATGTATGCACTTTGGCTGACCGGGGGTGCAGGGATAGATGGGGTTAGAAGAGAGAAGTTGAAGTCGCGACGCGATCGTGAGGATTCGCGCTGGCACACGTGACTTTCATGCAGGGAACAACCACTTCGCTGATTGGCTGACGGTTTAAAATACACATTCAGATTTTGTAACATATTTGCAATTAACACAGCTCATATGCGACGAACGCACGTAAATAAATAGGATATCGAACCTCATGCATGCTCATGGGTACAAGTTGCGCAAAGCCCATGTCCTCTGAACGGATCCTCAACAAAATTCTCGCATCCGCAAGATGCACATGAAAAGGTCGCTGGTCTGGTCACTCCTGTTTTGGCGACGGTTTCAAATGATAGCTCGCTCTGGCTTTCAAAGGGAGAGCTCGTATCAGAATGCGCGCGAGGAGGTAATGACGGAGGACCAAGGCTGTGCAGCGGCACATTCGATGACTGTGTTCGGCTCGGTCCGACGTTGCGATATGGCAAAGGCGGTGGAGCAAGTGGGGAAGCATTTGAAGTTGTACGGCGCGGGAGAGGGGGAGGAGGCATTCTTTTGACTGAGGAGGGACTTGGCTGAATATCTATCATCGGCGAGAGCGTCCGCGGAAGATCCTGCTCAGGCTGTAAATTGAGATTTTCCAACGTCAATGAAAGTTTCTTGTTGAATTCATCCTCGCGAACAGTTGGTACTCTTAAATGAACGATGTCGGCGGCGGCTTCTTCTCCACTAGGGGCGGGCACGGCCAATCCTGATGGCTGAATATTGTGACGATCATCAGAGGAAGAAGGTTGCCAGTCGTCCATGCTGTCCGCATCACGCTCGTCATCCGTCATGCTCAGCTCCGATTCCGAAGGCTCAACAAGTGTCCTTCGGCTCTCCACGTCTTCTGGTGAAAGCTTTCCAGATCGTACAAGACCAAGAATGCTTGTCGTGCTCGGATTCTTCGACTTCATAGGAGCGGGAGTATCCACAACTTTGACCAGCGCAACGTAATTTCTAGGGAAGATGCCTTTTCGCCCTCCAGTCTCGCCAAGCCACCAGTCATCAAGCACTTCATTTACGACGACGATCTCCTCCCCGGTTTTAAAACTTAGTTCATCGCCACTTCCGGAGAAGTCATAAATCGCCTTCACGATCTTCCTAGTATTCTTCGGGTTGTCTCGCGTTCGCGAACGGCTCCTCCCATTCGCGGATCTGAGGCTCTTTATCGACGATTTGTGGGAGTGTCTCATTCGATTAGTTGTTTTGTCTAGTTCTTCGCCATCTCGCAACTCCGCAAAGTTCACTACATCCGGATTGCGCGACTTATTCCGGCTCATAACACTCGACACTGCGTCACCAACCCAATTCGCGACTCCACCACTGTAAGCTTTTTTGTGCTTTCCGTTGCTCTTCACTGAAGTCGTTTCGTCTGCAGCAGTATCCACTGTAGTATCACCTATGGTTGTAACGGACTTTGAGCGCGGACGAGTTGATTTTCGTAAACTTTTGGCTGAATTTTTGCGAGACAATCGCGACGGTGCCCGAGAGTTTGCGGTATCGTATTCCGATTCGCTGGAGGATTCGTGCTGGTCAGTATCGCGAGCATTATTGCCCTTCTTGGAGCTTGTTGATCGAACGGAACGGGTTGAACCATATCTCGACGAAACAGAAGGCGCTTGCTGGTCATCAGAATCCTTCGACGCTGTGCTCCCCGTAGAGGTTCGACTGAAGTTATGGGGAGCAGGTAGAGATGAAGACGGTTTCCTCAAATACGCGTATGTGCTGTACATAGATTGTTAGATTAAACCTTATCTCACTGATCGTCACAGAAACATACTCTGGCTCCGGCCAATCCAAGCTGACCTCTCTCAGTACATCCAGATACTGTTCCAGAAACCCTATCTCTGTCTGTAAGAAATTTCTCAACTCGCGCTGAGCCTCGACCTCGCCCTCTCTTATCGAGTCCATCTTCGTCCTTACATCTTCAGCCGTCTCCTCATATCGGGCTTTTGCCCTCGCAAGCTCCTCCTCTGCCTCCTTCTTGTCCTTTTCTTTCTTGTAAATCTTGTCAGCCCTGGTGATTGCCGCGTCATATGTGAGGCGACGAGATTCGAGCTTCTTTCTCTGAGCGACGTATCCTTCTAGCTTGGCTTTTGAGCGTTCAAGATATGCAAGAAAAGATTCATTGAGAGTGACGGCGTAGATGTTTTGAACCGCTGCAGTTTTGCACCGAGCACGCCCAAACATCGCCAAAGAACGACCTACCAAATTTCACGATGAGAATTTGTAATAAGATTTTAGGGAAGATATGACAATTATACGCGTACCCAGAGCACTTGCGTCGCCAAGCTCCTCCCCGTGCTCAATCATCACCATTCCCAACGCTTCTGATTGCATCATCGGATCACCTGATATAAGTTCTGAAGGTTGCTTCTGCGAAATATACTCCAGGTAATCCCGCGTTGCGTTGTACATTCTGCACCACGGACACAGTTAGCCACGTTAGACGCATTGCCAGACAACAAAAGCCGTACCTATCAAGACCATTCTTTCTGGTCTCCATTTCCTTCTCCAGATCTACGAACTCGCTTGACAGTTGTGTCTTCTCACGCGTAGATATCTTTTCGCCCGCCCACTAGGATCGGGATAAGCACGTTAGCACCATGCTGATTGACGATGCCAAGAAACTCACCTGGCGAAGCTTTCCAAGCTAACATGACGATCCACCAAGCCGGTCAGACCAGTTCTGATTTCAAAACAACAGACAGCACACCTGCTTGCTGGCCATGACTGCGACTGAAATGTGCGATGGCCCCTTCGGACTTCTAAACTTCAAGAAAATGGCTTCGGCCACTGCTTCGATGACGAAAACGAGAGATTTTATAGAGAAATAGTGCCCGCACGATGTTCTCTAGCTGATGTCGCCGTACAATGTATATAACGTGAAGGGAGAAAGAGAGTTGGTGTGGGCCGAAGCAGAGAACAAAGGTGGCACGACTACGCAGGCCATAGCAAATTAATTATTTTAAGTAACTCAATCCACGTAAGACCGTGCGACTAATCAGCTCTCAGAGATTAGATAACCATGTGGCTATACACTACAAAACATCCAAAGACAAGAAAAATCAGAGAAAACAAAGCTACTATCTGAGACCAGCTATAGCCAACTTGCGATTTGATCGTACGCGGGGGGCAATGGTTCAGCACCATTGTATTCTGGGTCAAGGACTGGCCCAGCGTCGCTTAAAGACAGATATACCTCAGCTCAAGAGGTCCCTTCAAGTGAGCCAAAACGACAAATCACGTACATTTCACGAACAACTGTCTCAGCCCTACTGATTCTCCTCACCGGTACGGACCCATTTGTCGCTTCCGTAGATGAAGATGGAACGGTCAACGCCGGTTCTATTTGCTCGGCCGTTGTTTTTCCAGTCGATGGTTGCTGTTCTGGAGCCAAGTCTCCAGTGCTACCAGCTTCGAACAGCCGAGGAGCTTCTTTGACGGCCGAAAGCGTGTATGGAGTCAGAATCGGACTGGTTGAGCGATACACTTCTGTGAAACAGGGCAGAATCTCAAACGAATTGGTTCTTGCACCTGTTGCAACCCTTCGTCGCCGCCTTCGCGCATAAACGACTCCGAACGCAATGAGCGCCAGAAAACTTAGAACACCGATGACAGAGCTGGCAATTTCACCGGTTCTGAGGAGGGAAGCTTGTTGACGAGGAAATCAGGCAAGTAACAATTGACCAACAATTTACCGAGATGAGCTTGGGGACGTCGGGATTCCGGAAGATCCTGAAAAGGAAGGCCATGTCGAGGTGACAACCTTATCAAGGTTGAATGTCCCTCCGCCAGTATTGTTTATCAAGAGCGTATGAGAGCCAGACGACAATCCTCCAGCAATGAACTGTGGAAGTACATTCATAACTACATTAATCTGCACGAATTGGTGATTACTTACTATTTTAACTGATGGCTGATGTAATTGAGATGATGTGCCATTTAAGGTTACAGGTTCATTGGAATCCAGTCGGGCACTGTACACTCCGTGGTCTCTACCCAAACTCCCGTATACTTCAATTGCATTTCCTAAACAATACTTAGTGTGCACCATTTGAACCTCGGTAGGTAAAAGTTCACCTGAAAACAATCTCCTCGCGCTCGCATCAGGCGACACGGTCTGACTGAAAGACATAGCGTTTCAGCTCATTCCGCGTTGAAAAGCTGAAGATGGACTGACTGAACAGACTGGTTGAAATAGTCGCTTTGATTGGCAATAGTCGTTTGCCAGTCCGATGCGGATGGAAGATAGGTAATGGCAGGATCTCTATCATCTAAGGTGATCTCTTCAGTTGTCGCGCTGTAGTAAAGAAATGTTGAGAACATCAAATAAATTGAAGGAGTTTCAGTGACGCTCACCTTTCATCCCCATCACCTGTCGTAAACTTGATAAAGTCAATATCAAACGCCTCCCCGGTACAATTTACCGTGACAACATGTTGCACAGATGGCAATCCGTAAACAGCGTACAAAGCAGTTTGGAAGATAGCTCGGTTGCCTGATGCATCAACAATTGAAGTCTGGCCATCAAGCGTAACATTGAATGATCCCTGAGGTGAATATAATCAGCAAGGCGATTTTAATGACAACCTAAGCAGACGTACATATGATGGCCTTTTCGCCCCCTCCAAGTATACTCCTGTTCCCCAGAAGCTTAGTGAGAACGAGGCGCCCTGTAAACAGCTTCGTCAGCAGGAGAAGCGTCTCTACTGATGTAAAATACGAACACTTGAATTTGTAGTAGCGAATGATAAACCGGAGTAATTCGCGACAGTTGGTATCTCTTCCTCATCTTCGTTTCCAAATACCTGCCATTCGCCATTGTACACGATCAGAGGGCTAAAGTCTTGTACTACATAGCAACATTGGTAACGAGAAGAGTAGACCTCACGATCAAGAAGACGTACAGGTAACATTGTAAATCGGCATACCGTAGTATAATCAGGTCAGCGCAGACACATAGGAAGAGCGTGTGGCCAATTTCCGATGGTACGTTTATGATGTCGCCAGGTTCGACCACACAAGTGGAAGAGAAAGCCCCACAAACAGTGCGAAGGCGAATTTCACACGTTATAGTTTTCCAAGCCCGCCACTTAAACGTTCTCTTCGTCTCCATCAGCGACACGACAGAGAGAATGCGCCACGGTCTTCAAGTCAATATTCACATCATACTCGGCTGCTTTCTTGCTTAGCGAGCTAACCTGCTCGCCGTCCCATGCTCGACACAGTGTCAATGCCAAGGATACCGGCCCAGCTAAATGGAAAGCATGTGGCATTGCATTGACAATGCATGCCTACGACCAGAATCTGAAGGTGGTATCCTTGACAAAATCGACTTGAACGCGAGCCATGTCGCGGTGTCATAGAGCAGAGTTTCTTATGTTTTCTCGTGCCGTAATAACAGTAGCGTTCGCTCAAGCGTTCATGCCCGAGGCTCATCGAAACGCTTTCCTCATGCTTAAAACAAATGAGTCCGAAAACCAAATGAAAGTCTGGTCACCGTCTTGGAGGACTTGGACGGTAGATGTCGAGTCGGCTAACATATTACCATTACATAACTATTTCCCAGGTTCGAACAGTACTCGAGGCATTACAGAAACTCGTATGAAAATTCATATTTATTACTACGGGAGATCAAAAATTGCTGAGAACTCTACAAGGGCAATGTCTATTTGACTATTATGAGCATGCTCCCTTGACATACATGACAGTAATATTCATCCTTGTCCTCCTGTTTCCGTTTATGTGTTCGTCATGTCGTCAGTTGCAGAGAATCAACTTCTTTGAACGCGACTCTGGCATTTTAAGAGAGGTTTCTGATCACCAACACTGATAGAAAGATAATATATCGCAGAAAACAAAGTGATTGTAGATCATGGAAATGTTACTGCAGAAAGCAGGTCTTTGTCACCTTCAGATACCTGTCCTCATCGGTGACTATAAGCATAAACTTGGCAAACCACCAGAAAGGTAATGAGTGAACAGAGCTAAGTCCTTAATTGAAATCGGTGCTCCATATGCATTTTACAAGCGGCTTCTGAACTCACTCTTCACATTGGAAGTCTACAACTGAGCCATGCCCTTTATAAAACCACAAATCGTCTACCAGCCAAAAATGATAGACCTCAACCACTGCCATATATTCATTTACGAAATACTTAATGATCGTCTTGGTTTCAGCAGTGAGAGAAAAAGATGTAGGGCAGTTTTGTTGATCTTTTTAAGAGAAAGTTCTGATAAAACATAATTTCAGTTCTCAATGATACCGATCAATATCCCAAGTATGTTACAAGTTCTTGAATTGTCATGAAGTGACTGAACGCCAGAATGTAATCAATAAAAAACAAATAACATGATGGCATATGCGTGATGCATAATCAATAGTCCTAATGTGCCAACACTTCAACATATCGCTTAGAAAGGAAATGTTACATAGTTGTTAGATGCACCGAATGCCAGCCATTCTGTTACAGTAAACAAGGTACCATGTTAGATTGCCTTTATCTTGACATGTCATATCGAATCTCACCTTGGTAAACGCTGCAACAGTTCATCAGCCAACTCTTCGTTTCTTCCTTGCACTCGGCGTTGGAGAGCTTGGTTCTAACGAATGAGTTTCTTCGGAATCGCACCGCAATGGTGAAGGCGCAGTATAGTTAGAACTGGATTGTGAATGTGCAGAGACGGTCTCCTGAGCAATTGGTACCGTTTCCAGCCTGGGAGGTCGAGTAGCTTTGCATGATTCAAGAACAATGCCATCCGCGAGCTTTATGCATCCATCGAACGCTTTGTGGAACTCTTCATGAAGGCCTTGCAATGCTTCCGGGCAGATATCAGGAAGTTTGCTTTCATACGCACAGTATTTCTGAACGAGTGCTACGCGAAGCAAATCCAGTACTGCTTTTATTTTCAGGAGCTCGGAAGGAATCCAGGCCATTCCTTGCTTAAACGTACTTTGATTGCTCAGAAAGTCACGCCGATAATGGGTGTCATCGGTCCCAGGAAAGAGTCGAGAAGCAATAATCTGCCGTGAATCCCTACTTGCAGCAGTTTCGTCTTCGATAGAGCGAGAGTCAGAATCATCATAGTTGAAGAAGATAATGTAGATCGTAATCCACCACAATGATTCCAAGTCGTGGAGGTCATTATGAAGAAAAGGCTGATCGATAGCTTCTTCAATATTTTCATTCTCTAAGCCTTTCAAGAGTGCGTCGATTCCTCCTTCCGATTTCTCGCCTGGAGTACCATAATTATAAGATTGCTTGATCACCTCCACTGCCATAAAATACGTGCTCCCCTGAAAAAATGTGAGAAGAGAACAAGAGACTTCCAGGCATGGAGCCTTGATTAGAACATACCGTTCGAACATAGTGCGAAGATTTTGAAAACTTAAGCTTTGCATACTCCAAGTCACCTATCATGCCTCGACCATTATAAAAGTATAGATTTCCGACGCTGAGATCTCTGTGAACCCATCCACTTTGATGCATCCACGCCAGAGCTGGTCTTTAGTCAGTTCTGTAGCCCTCAATGTGCAAGAAAAGAAAAGTCTCACCTTTCACGCTATCCCTTAAGACGACAAACACATCACTCAAGGTGGTGATGTGATGGATGTTGACAGCGACTTCCTTGAATACAATCCGATAATGTTTTCTTGCTATAAGAAAGCGAGAAGTGAACTCGGCTTCCGTCAGCTTGACATTCTGTACCTGTTGACGGATCAAGTCGCTTGCGATTGGATGATTGACGCTTCTCTTCTTTTCATCATTTTCGCGTTTCTTGTCTTCCAACGTCAACTGTTGTTTGTAGGAGAGATTGAAGCCACGCATCATTACATCGGTCGTGTGGTCTTCCCTTCCAT
Source organism: Sanghuangporus sanghuang (assembly GCA_009806525.1). Classification (NCBI taxonomy): domain Eukaryota; kingdom Fungi; phylum Basidiomycota; class Agaricomycetes; order Hymenochaetales; family Hymenochaetaceae; genus Sanghuangporus; species Sanghuangporus sanghuang. The sequence continues at coordinate 1,285,453 of VVIT01000011.1, read as the reverse complement.
CAACGAAAACATTTCCGAATGCTATAGGCGTCAGAAATGCGATTCTGCATCTTCTCTGACGGCCATACCGAATCTCGCCTCAACATCATTTAGCATGGTTTGATAATTGAGGTGCTCTGGGCATCGATTAGCGTCGATCCAAAGGTCCTTCACGATTACCGGATTTTGTGATCCAGATTCTGTACTCCTCCAGACCCTTGTTGCATTGCTGAGTAAATTATCAGCGGCAACGTCTGAGAGTACTTCCTCTGTCTGAAAGGTCTTTCCACCAACTTCAATAATATATGCACGCTTGCGACCTTGTCTGATAAGCGGACGAATTGTTGGGTCCCAACCTAAGTCTTCTTTCGAAGCAAAAGAAAGGGCAAGGATGATGTGAACAAGTCGATTTATGTCCTAGATCAATGTGATCAAGGACATCGTTGCTCAATAAATGCATATAACTCACAGTTGTAAAGTCAAATTCAGTGCTCACTGCAGGATTAGAGCGGGAACAGAACCATAGTCGCATGTGCTTGTCCTCTATTGTGATGCCAAATGAAAACCTCCGACATGGGTCTAGTGTCAACATCTGCTGCATATGGAAAAGAAGCTTCCGTATATTCTGTTTGAGACACCGGTGAGAAAGTGTAGTTGTAGAAACCACGTAAAGTAGAGAATCTCACATCGTGACACCCCTTCGAGTGTTTCTTGAACTCGAAAGATGCACCGATATCGTACCACTGAATTCCCTTCCCTGACAATTCCATTCTCATTTTAAGGGATGTTCTGCGATCCCTTTCTTGCTTTGTTTCGTCATCTCTTGCCACCACGTATTGCACAAAATCCGCCTTGTCCTTATAATAAAAGAGGGCGTCGGGCCGAGTCGAGCTGTTTCGCTCCGAAGTAGGAGTATAATGCGGGAGTACAGCCAACAAAAAGTTCCTGTGACCTCGAAGCTGTGGAACATTCGCCAATGAGATCTTGCAGATACTCTCGCAGATTTCAGCGAGAGGAGAGAATACTTTGTCCTCGTGCGCCTGCTGCTTTGACGGAGAAACTCGGAAGTCTTCCAGAACTTTGTCTCTGGCAGAAAAAATGCTTTCCTGCTCCAACAAAAGAACAACTGAAGCAACATCAATCCCATCTTGCAATCTGGGAAGGAACCTATCCACGAATTGGTCAAGACTGACTTCAGGTATTACGGGCCCCAGGTCTCGAATTACAGAGTCACGCATGGAGTCGACATCTCCATCCTGGTAGTCAGGCGAAAATATCGACCGGACGATGGCCGGTGTATCTTTTACTGGTTTTTCTCGATATTGCTGGTGTCCAGTTCGGGAATGCTTGGGCGTACTAGGACCATCGTCAGAAACAGCTGCATCGGCAGCCAGACTCTCTTCAACTGTACCATCGCCAGTATTCCGGTCATCGGCTCGAGTAGACATGTTAGTAGGATGAGAAAAGACTGCACCAGCCACCGTGATCAGGACTGAAGTGTGGCTTGTCCTGTCGCGTACCTGATCGTGGGTAGATCACATTCTGCCACAGAACGGCCAGAATATCGCCTGCTTGCGTCTTTCGTAGATGCTACGTCTATTTACAGACACGAATATAATCCCCAGAAGATATCTGAAGACTCCGTTGAGCTCAAGGTTTTTTCGACCGAACAAATAAAGGGAGGAGGAAAAAGATCATCTTTCAAGCAAGACCTCTGAGCATAAAGCTCTGAAGATGTCGTGTATAGTAACCGTGGCTTGTTAAGGAAAGTCACATGAGCCCATTGCGTATTGTCGATTAGATTCCATTAATTTAGATACTTAAATAAGAATACAGTCCAGCAGAGCGCAAAGTACAATACAGATGGATACAGATAGGGTATCTAGTCTACTTCAGTGTAATATCACCGTTCATACCAATTTTAGCAGACTTCGAGTTCTAGCCTAGAAACCCAGTAGTCAGCAATACATTCCTTCCATGCATTCGAAAAACTAAGTCACCTTGGCATACGCAGCGGACGCATCGAGCTCCTTGCGTCATCTCCATCCTGCTCCCGTTTCCTTTTCCTCGCCAGACAATCCAACGCTCGTTCTTTTGACAAGAGATTTGATTGTCGGGTGCCATCCTTAACGGCAGCGGGTTCCTTGGATGGACAGCATGGTACAGGTAGGTGTCCTCGTTCTTCCGAGCCGGGGTGCCGGAGGCTCAGATATGGCGTGAGCTCCGCATCACGAAAGGCTTCCCTACATTTGGTGAAAACTATGTAGAACATGTCATGGACTTCGTCGAACAGGTGCACTTCAGTCTCGGGAAATTTAGACTCAAACTCCCGATATTTCTGCATAAGCAATCCACGGAGAGCATTGAGGGCATTCTTGATTCTGAAAAGACGCCTTGGGATCCATTGGACCATCTGTTCGAAGAATCCTCTGTTGTCCAGAAACAATCCGCGATCGTCAACTCTACCGTTCCTGGGGAAAATACGCTCGCAGACATGTCTTCGTTTCAGGTGCTGTTCCTCGCTTATTCCTTCTACGGCTCCCTGCCCGAAGGCAACAAAATACGTGAAGAATATCCAGACGGCAATCCACCACAGTGATTCAAGATCGTGAAGATCATGATGGAAAAACGGAGGGCAGGAAACGAATGTCTGCATCGCATCAAATACCTCTTCCTTTTCGTGCCAGGCTGGATCATCTAGGTTTGGCACGTCGCAACATCTCTCTGGCAGGTAGATAAACTCGCGTCTCGAAGCTTCAACAGCCATAAAATCTGGAGTACCCTGGAAGAATATGAGTCAAGAATATCACGTGGAATAAAAGAGGTACCTACAGTACGAAGCTCATGCTCGACATCTGAATTTTTGCGCTTCGCATATTCGAAGTCGCCAATCAATCCACGGCCATGATACCAGTACAAATTACCGATGCTGAGATCGCGATGTACCCATCCACAGCCGTGTATCCACTTTAGTACTAGAGGATTATGAGGCACATGTACCCGGATGAAGACGATATTACGTACCTGCTGCGCTATCACTCAGCACAGTGAGCATGTCAGATAAGGTCCTGATTGAATAAATCCCTCTCGCGACCTCCTTGAAAACAATTCGATAATGCCTTTTATGTACGATCCTGTCCGATTGGTTTCTCCCGGGGAACGGAGCTCCAAAATGACCATTTTCCGAGTCTTGGATCGACACATCGCTCGCAGAGAGTTCCTTCCGGTCAACGTTCTTCGAGATTGCAATGTTTTCGACGTCGATGGAAAGTTTATTGTTAAATGAGGGAGAGTATCCACGCATCATGACCTTCGTCGTATGATCTTCTTCACCCCTGATGGAGACTAGACAATGCGCTACGGGGGTGGGAAGATGAGAAGCCACTTCTTTTCGCACGTCCGCTCCGTATTTCTCCTTGACGTCGTGCAGAATCGACTCATATATGATGTGCTCGAGTTCTCGACCATCTTCCACCCAAACATCCTTCAAAACCAAGGGCTCTTCTGAACCTTCGTGGTTTACTGTCCAGACCCTCGTAGCATGGCTTACTAGCACGTCTGCAACGTTGTCAGCCAACACATCCATTGTTTCATATGTCTTATCGTCGACATCGATATAGTACGCGCGTTTACCGTCGCTCCTGATGAAGGGTCGGATTGTTGAATCCCAACCCAGTTCTTCCTTAGAGGCGAATGCGAGAGAGAGAAAGACGTGAATCAGAAGATGCGCTTCCTATCCAGACCGATAGTCAGCTAATCGAAGGATCGCACGCACTGAAAGCAAAACACTCACTGATACCAGATCAAAGGCTTTGCTGACCACAGGCGTCGCATGAGAAAAGAACCACAGACGCATGCTTGTGTTCTCGATTGTGATGCCAAAGGTGTGCCTTCTACATGGATCTTGAGCCATGATCTTCTGAACGCTCGTAACGAGCTTGCTCGTATTCTAAAAACAGGTGCATAGTTAGGAGCAGCAGCGAACAAGAACTCCACAATACTCACGTATGTCTGATCATCGTAAGAGTCACTCTCTCTAAGCGCTACAGGAATGGCAATGCTAAACCACGAGCGAGTACTTTGATCCATCGAGCATTCCGCATCAGACTGTTTCTCCTTGTCCATTAGGACAAAGTATGAACTTCGCTGGCTACATAATTGAGACTTCAGAGAGCAGTCCGGCAGCATCAGTTCTATCGTTTGTTCGAGATGGGCGGCATATGCACACGATACGGAGACTAATTTTTCGAAAATATGCCTTAATGCGACGAATTCCTTTTCTTGCCAAAGCTTTGCACCGTCCTTCCATGATCCTCGAGGGTCGATTACACCTTCGTCTTTCAAAGATGAGATAACGTCCTCGATGAGGGTTTCATCTGACAGGGGAGGCAGGAGGTTGTTCAAGAAAGAAGCTGTATCAATCTCGGGAATAGCGTGACCTGGCCTCTGGAATAACTTGACGATATCCCCGCGGCTGGTGAAAATTCCATGAGATACATTATCGCATGGTTCCGAGGCCCGGCTACCCGTAGAGTGTTGGCTTTCCGAAAGGTGTGACATTTCATTAAGAAGAAGAGCATTGTTGGTGAAGATGACTGTGGTAGACTGAGAAGGTGTTGGTGGCTACGTCGGAGTCGATAAACCGCGTGAAAGTCACGTCATGTGATTGGAACAGTCCGGACCGGACTCGTGACATTGTCTACACGTCGTCACTAGTCGCCGCTTCTGTTCTCGTTTCCACTCCCTGGCGATCGTCAATGTGTCTGCTTCCAATCACGCTAGCACTCTGCATGATACATAAATTTACTTGCGCATCGTTCCAAAAGGTTTTCTAAAGGGTCTATCGAGGTATCTCATTTATCCCATAATAAGCACTCCTTGAGTCCTCGTCGTGGCGTCACCGTGAACACCGCAAGATGTCATATTCCATCTGTGCTCATCTGCAGCGGAAAGGGGCCAGCAGCTAAGTCACGTTTCACTGGAGTTCTGAACTGGTCAGGTATATTGGACAAACGAATTCTGTTGATTTCCTGGCTGCGAATTGCTACAAGGTACGATTCACTATCCGATAGAATCCAACTAGAAAAGAAAAGATAACTCGATATAACAGTGTTGTTATCTGCTTCCAACGCTCGATTAACTTTGAACTAAACACAGATGAAGATCACTGGCAACTTGCAAAAGGGAAGGACAAAAGACAATTATCCAGGTCAGACTTTCTATCTTGAAGAAGGTTTTTATTTGCTGACTGCGGCATTCGCTGAAGTGGATTATGATTCATCGGAAGAAAAAAGCGTGCAACACTGAATTTTGTCCTTGACCTGTTCTGAAGGGATTGTGTCTGAACTTGGCGATTCCTGTTTACAAGTTCCGCTTTTCGTGACCTCGCCATGCAAGCTGACTCAATTTGCTTGTGTGGTGCGGAATCGGCTGTGCTAGAGAATTTCTTGCAACTGTCGAGAAGCTCATGGAACTTGAGTTTCTTGTGAGTCCCATCAGCTACATCTTTTTGAATATTCGGAAAGTTATCTTGGTACATTGGATACTCGCAAATCGACGTGCTGCGAAAAGATCCAAAATTAGTTTTTCTGTCAGTGGATGGTCTGATATTCAAGTGAGGAACTCCTAGGAACGACATTGCTCCTTAGGAGAAGAATAGCAAACGGCGATTTATGACGACTGCTCCGAATCGTTGTGAAAGGAAGGTGAAAATAATATCCAGAATCGTTCTTTCTCCCCACCTCTCTCACCCCCGACTTATCTATCGGAGACAGATGAGTGCAAGGACATTCTACAATCTCAATAGCGATGATGTCAATGGTACTCTTTAATCGTTAGAAATTTTTTTATGCAAGGATTACTGGAACTTTCGCCGTATGCGCCTCACGCTTTTACGTTCTGCGTAATTGAAGGTTCCGACTTGGCCATGGTCCTCATGGAAATGCGCCCTGTTAACATTGGAATCGCGACATAGACTGTAAGTTCTTTATATTCACATCAGCATCATCAGACAATAGGCGCTTCAGTGATTGGGAAAGGTACAAATCTTTTGCGCTGTCGCTCGGAACAGTGAATACATCTGACAGACTTGGACCGGACCGAAAGTTTTTGCGGGGCCATACCAACTGATTATACCGATTATACATGCTTGTAAGCGCCATAAAATTACCTATGACTTTTTCCCGATGAGGGTGTATCCTTGAAAGATTTGGGGCAGGGTTTTTTATGTGACAATAACAGAAGCATTCGCTGATGTGCTCAAGCCCGAGGTTCATGCACCGGACACTTTCCTCTTGATAATACGAATGCAATGTCTTGTATACGATGGATTCGTATGTGTCGTGAAGACTCAAGTCTTCATCCAGTCTGATAAAAACTGATTCAAAAGGATGGCGAGACGCATAATTGTATCGCAAATGATGAATCCACTCCAGAATCCCTTGCTTGTGACTTCTGCCATCGCCAGCTGGGTATTATGAACGAACCTTCTACATTCTTGGATAAACATTATACACAATCCGCATCAACAGAAAAAACGATCACTTTCTTGTACGATTCGTCACTTGCAGTCTTTATAAAACTGACAATGAAGGCTGAAGATTTTACCTGTGATCTAAATTGTATTGACAATTTTTGTGCAGCCTTTGAGGATGAAGCACATGTTTTTCCAGGATGCACTTCGCTGGCGTTCTTTGCTTTGTTCCTTAGTTCCTAGGATCCGCCGAGGTGGAATACTTCATCAGATGCTACAGAAGTCACCTTTCTAATTATTTCAAACAGTAGTGCAAATAGGTCATATTTCTGTCTCCCAGAAATGTCCACAAAGCCTTTCAGTTTCTGTTGGTGTAAGTTATACCATCTTTACAGAATGGACATGATACTCTTGATATCGATCTGGTCTCCAAGAAAGTCCGCACCAATTTCTGGAAAATATCGCCATGATCACTTGGCCCTTCTATCATGCACCTTCCCCATAAGTTTCATACTCAGAGAAACGTCTCACTTCATTACTGAATCAATTTTTTCTGCACACATCAGTATCAAGTTCTAATAGTGCTCTCATCCAAAATGTGCATTCAGCTCGTATTTGTGTATGTAGAAACCTCTGTACAAAGTAAATGCGATTGGACTGCCCTGTGTCATCTATTTATCATCTCTTCAGATTTTCCTGGGCATAGCCGCAAGATAAACTCACTGCATCCCCTACTACATGGAAGGGTAGCGTGTTGTTACCAGGTATTGCATCATATGAAATCACAAATTCGTAAAGAATTACTCATACAATAGGCATACATCATGGCGTGCATATAATCCATCATAGTCACGAAGCGATCATATCCAAGAACATAGCAACGTGTTTTGACATATAAGAGAAGCATGAAGTTTTTTGGCCACTAATCGCAGCTCAAATGCGACATCTGCGGCGCCGTTGACTCGTTCCTTGAAAACCATATCAGTTCTACGATTAATGAATTGAGTAGGTAGGTCCTTCTTACCATTTTCTGTTCCATCTTCTTCATCCAATTTTCGTTTTCCGGACCTTTTTGAGCCTTTCGGATTTTCAGATGAACCTTCCGGTTTTGTATCTGTAGACGTGAGCCTTGCCCGTTCGGTAACTTCACGTTGCACTTCCAGAGCTGCTGATGGAACTGGCCGACATGAAGATTGTTCCATAGCGAGGGACAGCTCCATGCATATACTGAAAGTATCTTCAAACATTACCTGAGCGCCCTTCAAAGCTTCCATTTGAAATCTTGGGAGTTTTCGCTCGAATTTTGCATAACTCTGACTCAGGTGTCTCCGAAGAATGTTTAGGGACCTTTTGATTCCTTCAAAGCTGTCAGGAATCCACGAGATGCAGCTTCTGAACTTGTGCTTATCCTTCATGAAATCTTCACGGAAGTCCATCTCATTGGAACCGGGGAATAGTAAGATAGCAGCATCTTCGCGACAAAAGTATTCTCCTTCTGTTGATTCGTTGACTGAGGATGTCTCAGGATCATCCAAAATCGTGAAGAGCTCGTAAACTGCAACCCATAGTAGTGACTCCAAGTCGTGGAGATCGTTAAAGAAGAACGGCGGTGCTTGTGTCGTGCCTCCCTCTTGATCAGAGTCAGAGTTTGAGCTTTCTGTGGTCGATTTATAGAGATACGCTCCGGCGAGAACCTCATTAGCAATGAAATAGGCATTTCCCTGGAGGCAAACTCGTTTAAAAGTTGTTTTGCCCTGGTAATGAGATCTTACCGTCCGCATTGAATGCGTTGCAAATGATCCCTTTAGCTTAGCATACTCCAAGTCACCAATAAGTCCACGGCCATCATAGAAGAACAGATTTCCGGCACTAATGTCGCGATGAACCCATCCAGATTCGTGCATCCATCTCAAAACTGGACATGTGTCAACAGAGCCCAAGAAGGGTGGGAGAGGTTACTGACCTTTGGTGCAATCTTTCAGAATAAGAAAGACGCGAGGCAAACTGACTTGCTTAAAGATTGGATCACCAATTTCTTCAAACGTAACCCGGTAGTGGATTCGGTGGATATGCTGACTCTCTTGGATGCGCGATTTAAGCTCGCGAAGACTTGTTAGGACAAGAGGAATCCCGATGCTTGTTGTTCCATGATCATTTTTGTGATGCTGTTCGACCTTGAAACAATATTTCTTGTTTAACGGCGGCAGAAGGCCTCGCATCATGACCGTTGTCGTGTGGTCTAGCACGCCATTTATATGGACAAGACAATGTGCCACGGGAGTGACCAGATGGGCAGCAGCCTCGTTTCGTCCATCCGTACCAAACTTCACCTCAATATCGTCCAACATCATTCTATGAATAGTATGCTCCAGCGACCGCTCATCGTCCACCCAAATGTCTTTCAGGACAAAAAGACTAGCAGTACCAATGAGTCTGGCAATCCATACCCGGGTTGCACGGCTTAGCAGACCATCGGCACCGATGTCGGACAGGATCTGGACCGTTTCATATTTATCACCATTTATATCGATGTGGTAGGCACGTTTTCCGTCATTTCCAACCACAGCTTGGATGGTTGTATCCCAGCCTAATTCTTCCTTTGAAGCAAATGCAAATGCCAGCATGATGCGCGTGACAGTTCTCAAATTCTATGGAAGAGAGATCAATTAGTGAATATCCTTACAGGAGGACTGCTTACACATGTGAAATCAAATGGCTCGCTAACCAAAACAAGCGCTCGAGAACAGAACCACAAGCGCATGCTAATATTCTCAATAGTAAACCCAAAAGCAAAGCGACGACACGCGTCCAGCGCCATAATCTGCTGCAAACTGAAGATGATCTTTATGGCATCCTATTTCAAAAGGTCAAAATATGTCATTCATGTCATGGATAGACCTACATCTGCACGAGTGTCCTGGTTGTCGTCCTTTTTGAATTCACCAGGGATCCCAATGTCGTACCATGAAAGCAGCAATTCTTCCATCTGAATCGGATCGTCGGCTTGCCCTGCTGCTGCAAGTTTAGCAGCAAACCATTCTAGCTTTCTCAAAGTAAAGTATGCATCGGGTCGGTTCGTGCTTTCCCTTTCTGACCACGGAGTGTAGTTCGGATGTAGAGAAAGGTCGAACGTCTGCTCGGAATCTATATTGCGGGAGGCAAGATTACATATCTTCTCGAAAATCCCACCCAGAGGAGCAAAGACAGCATCCTCGCATTCCTTTCTTGCCGATGGCCTCGTCTCGAAATCGTTCCATGCTGACCCTTCACTATTTATCGGACTGTCGCCTTCGTCCTTCAATAAGTCCAGAATTTCGTCAACGTCCAGCCCGTCCTTCAAAGGTGGCAGCAAGAACTCCAGGAACAAATGCAGGGAAATCTCCGGGACTGCATGATGAAGTTCTTCAGCGACAGACGACCGTTTTGAGTCAAGGTTTCCTTGCTGATAGGCTCGAAGCTGGCTTGATCGTATCTTTGATGGTGAGTCCATCATAGGACGATCGAAATGCTCTATTCTGTGATGCTTTGGGGTCTTTGGCTCGCTCGGGGAACCATAGGAAGACATGTTGAGATGTGGACAAAGGTTGAAGTCGCTCACCGTGGCTGCAACGTCTGAAATAGAAGCAAGCCACGCGGCCATTTGTGGCATAGGTGAACGTGGCTTGGTGCCTGTGATGAATCTGACTCATCGACAGGCCACGACATCTGAAGAATGAAAAGGGCGCGTACTCAGCTTTCTGAGGCCAGTTCAAACGCAAAAGAAAAACGGAACTAGAGAAATGTCAACTATATGGCCAGCTATTTCAATTTGAGCGAGATAGTTCTTCAGAGATATCGTCCGTCCTCCAGTCCGACACATACATACTGCACCAAAAAGTGCCATGAATACTGAGACTGATTATTGTGTTTCTGAAAAGTAGTATGCCTTGCATCAGCAGAAACAACGTACTGAATAGAGCATGGAGAAGCATTGAGTGGCTAGGATTGTCTTCACGGCATCGATTTGATGCTCTCCGTGCGACCTTTTTCAATAGACGTATGAGATAAAGTATTTACTGCAACAGATGACAACATCAACTGTGAATCGCATTTCAGGGACTGCACACGTCCACGAAGTCAACCCTATCTGTCTTCCAAATTGCGTCAATCAAGTTCTGTGGGCCAAGGCTGGAGTCAGAATATACCAGCAAACTGATGTAAACCTCATTGTATGACTTACAAAGCTATGCCCTACCTCCCTCTTCCATAGGTGCTACACGAATCTGAGTCTTGCCTGTGAGTGTGAGATCGAAGGATTCATCCGCAGAATTAGCAGTGTCCGCACCGAGCAGATTGGATCATCCATTATTCGCTCCTATTTGCTTACAATCGTTTTTCTTGCGAGAACTCGCTGATCTGGAACAAATTGTATAAACACCGTGAAAGGAAAATTTAATTGACGGGAACTCACGACACGTGCCAGATTCCTTTTTATTTACAGTGATCCACAACCGACATAACAAATCGTCGCCTACCTGACTCCCATTATTTATTAATTTCTCGAACAAACATGTCTTGTCGGTGCTACGCAGACCTCCGCATTGATTCCTTCACAGGGACGATGGCCACACAGAAGATAAATCTAACATTGATGCTCGTGTAAAAGTACAATGGTTCTTCACCAATCGCCAAGCAACGGAGCAGAAAAGAGGTAAACTAAATTATTGGTGCTGACAGAACACCAATCTGCATTACTTCAGTGTTGAAATCTCTCCCAGGTCGTCTCGAAAGCTATTGGATTGTGGCCAAGTTGAGATCCGGCTATACAACGAGAATAATATGGACGAAAAAATAGTGGAAGTACGGAATGGAAATACAGCGACCTGACGACTTTCTTCTTGACGATACTCAACTCCGACAACATTCAGTAAACCTGAAGTTCGTGTCTGTAATAAAGCTGCGTAAACACTATATACATCATATCTTCACAAAGCAAACCTACCTTGGCATACGAAACGGCCGTATAGATGGAATTCCGCCATCGTCATTATCATCACGCTTTCGTTTCCCAGTTCTTACGAAGCATTCCGTAGACGTGCATCCATCGCCCTTTAGAGGCTGATTGTGATGGCCAATGGAGACACCATCTGGCGATGGGCTTGTGGGACTGGTTCCGTATAGTTCACATTCAACGACGTGCTTTGCAATCAGGGTAGGCAAAACCGTGCTTGCTTGGCTCTTGCCTGAACCTACTACGCTCCTAGGCCGAAGGCGACGCGTGATTGAGATGTATGGAGTAAGCATGACACCAGAAGCTAATTCCTTGCATCTTCCCAGGTATTTGAGAAATTCGTTGTGTGCCTCCCCGAGAGCATCGTCTCGAAAATCAGGATAATCAGCCTCGAATTTTGAATACTTGCGGACTATCGATCGGCGAAGAGTGTTGAGCACCACCTTGATGCTACGAAAGCGGTCTGGCATCCACGCGGTCCGAGTATAGAAAGCGTCCTTAGTTTGAAGGAATAGTCTGCGTTCCCTTCGTAACTCTACGCTAGGAAATAGCATAGAACAAGCGGCCTCCCGCTGCTCATCGCGTTCGCTATCCTCCGCATTCACAGTGCCATCGTCCGAGACAGGACAATTTGAAAAGAGTACCCAAACAGCAATCCACCATAGTGACTCCAAGTCATGTAGATCATTGTGAAAGAAAGGAGTCGAGCGCTCGGTTGTCTCCTTCAAACGAATATCTGCCATTCTTCCTTCAACCATCGCCCTGAGCTCAGCCTCCAACTCATCGTCATCCTCTTCAGGGAGGTAGGTGTAGATACGCCCAGCAGCCTCAACAGCCATAAAATCAGGTGTGCCCTTCATAATCATTTGGTTGGAATGCATTTACCAAATTGAAAATACTCACCGTTCGTAATTCGTGAGCGACATCAGAGTTCTTACGCTTTGCATACTCTAAATCGCCGATAAGTCCTCTGCCACGGTACATATATAGATTGCCGATGCTAATGTCACGATGTACCCAGCCGCATCCATGAATTCGGCTTAGAGCTGTTTAATGACCAGAGAAAAGCTGAGTTAATTGAAAGGAAAATAAGAAAGACGAAAAAAAAATCGGATACCTTTAGTGCTGTCCCCGAGCACAGTGAAAACTTCGCCAAGGTTTCGGATTGTATGGATAGCAGTTGCGATCTCTTTGAAAAGGACGCGATAATGTTTTCGACCGATGACCTTCCTGACAGGGTTACACCAAGGGAGAGGCCTCCTTAGATCGTCTCTTATGGAGTCTTGAATCTCCATATCGTATGACGAACACGGCTCGTGTTCAGATTTACTGATCTCATCCGGACCAGTGATTTTGACCCTGAACTTGCGCCTGAATGAGGGCAGGTACTCGCGCATCATGACCGTAGTCGTATGGTCTTCCATACCGTTTACATGGACTAGCCAGTGTGCTGCGGGAGTGAGCAAATGCGAAGCCACTTCCTTTCGAGCATCCACGCCGTACTTCGTCTCAACATCACGCAGAATATCCTCATAAATGATATGCTCAAGGTCCCTGCCATCTTCCACCCAGACATCCTTCAAAACGTAGGACTCGCCTGAAATGAGGTGCCGGACCATCCATACCCTCGTTGCGTGACCGACCAGTTCTTCAGCTGAAGAGCTTGCCAAAATGCGGTCTGTCTCATACATCTCGCCATCGACGTCAATGTGATACACTTGCTCGCCATCGTCTCGGATGTACGGTCGGATCGTGGGATCCCACCCTAAATCTTCTTTCGAAGCAAATGCAAGAGAGAGGAAGACATGGATTAGTAAGTTTGGATTCTATTCAATAAACATACTCAGTCAGTTGACAGAGCCATAGCAATCGCGACAACTCACTCTTGTGAAGTCAAACTCCTCACTGACGACAGGAGTGGCACGAGAACAGAACCACAAACGCATGTTTGTATTCTCGACCGTAATCCCAAATGAAAATCTGCGGCACGGATCACAAGCCATGTTTCGCTGAATGCTGTGTATTACTCTGCTAGCGTTCTAAAAGCAAGCTTAGAGCGTAACAGGAAACCAACGAATATGAGACTCACGCTTTTGCAAGAAGCGTCGGAGCTGCTCTTCTTGAGTTCTATGGTAAGGGCAAAGTCGGACCAAGAAAGTGACAGAGGAGTATTCTTCTTTCTTGCTGAAGTGCATTCTCTTGAGCTCTTCAAGACAAAGCATGCGCTTGGCAGTCTTATTCTTCGGTCAGAGCGTCGATGTCGATTCGGCAATGAAACCATTTCGATGATCTGTTCAAGGTGAGGGGCGGTTGCGGACACGGCAGAGATTGCCTTGTCAAATATCTCGACCAAAGGAGCGAAGGTATTGCCCGTCGCACTTCGCAAGCCCGTCTTCAACCGCATCTGCCCTCCCTCGGAGTCAATCAGCCCTTCTCTCTTCAAAGAGACGACGACATCCTTCACAATGATCCCATCTCTCAGTGGCGGAAGAAGGTGGCTAGAAAAAGAACCCGTCGTAATCTCTGGAATGGCATAACCGGGGTCACGGAGTTCTTCCAAGATGCTGAAGCGGTCTACTTTGTGGTTGGGGTCGGAAACTGATACAGCAGGACTTTGAGTTGCGCGCCGCACTCGAGGCGTTTTCTGGGCGAGAGCTTTCTCCACGATAGGATGCATCGAGATCAAAAGCAATGAAGCACAGTAGGACAATGTAGATGATGGAAAGGCATGAACCAGAGGCGCAGGTAGTCATACTCATAGTACGGTTTGTCACATCACGTGGATTGCTGTCATATTCGGGTTAATTAGAAGATGAGCCATTTACCTTCTCGAGTCACTATTCTTCGATTTAACAGCTCAAGATTCTAATTTGTGCTCATAAACTGTGCTCGAGCTCTCAAGAGCAGAAACAGACAACTGAAAAAAAAGAAAATGCTCATATGATTTTGAGAAGTGACTGTATCACGCTTATGTCAATGTATTTTCAAAGTGGAAGCCACAGAACTCACCTCCATCATTTGACTTTCATCAGAAATCGTCAACTACATACAACAGTCTTGAACCGTTCGCCATACAGAGGAATTTATTGACTTATAAGAAGAGCTAAATAACCCCGGATATGCTTTTCCAATGATCGAGGCGCGTGCATTCGTAGACCGTTTCCTACCTGCGCTTAAGGATGGAGTCGACGTGAAGAACATCAAATCAATGCTGAAAAAGTGTGGATATATTGATTCAGCCGGCAGATGGAAGAGCCTTTGGGCGGTATCTGGACGCAGGAGACGGAAGAAATACGACACATTCGCGCCTTTGTTCGACATATTTCAGAAGGTGACTTCTGTGGCCTCCGCGAAAGCATCCCATCTGGATCAGATCCTAGAGATGGTGGCCATCCCAGAGCATCATAAAAATGGCCGACGAAATGTCTCCTCGCAGAATGCATGCTTCATTCTGAACGACAGACCAAGTATCGGGACAGGAAGTGCGATAAACTCGTGGGCAAACATAGCCCTCACTGCGGGGTTTAGAAAAGATGACTCTGGTGAGTCCTGCAAGAAGGTGAGTCCTGCTGCCTCTATTGAGCGACTGTTTCGAACTTGGTGTTTGCTTCAGAATGCGAGAAGAATTATTTCTAATATTCAGCTGGCTATGGTGAGGGATGCGAGCAGAAGATTTTCCTCTGGAATTACCGTCGAGGATACCAGCTTGCGTCTCTGGTTTTGTTCGCGCGCATCTCCTGTCGTCAGCAAGTCTTTTGACTTCTCAAATGTCAGCCCCAGCTTTTGATGCGTTAAAAGCGACTGATTAGCTGACGCTGCCAAATAGGACTTGGACCTATTAATTCACGTTTTCCTCTCTCTCGTATTCACGTCCAAGGAGGAGCTGGGATGGGATCCGATCTTTCGGCCTTTTCAAAGGAAGGACGGTAGACTGGTGTATCACATTGACATCGGGGAGGAGACATACGAGATGGACAGTGTGCTATCAAAGAGCTCGGCAAATCAGCTAGTCGGTCACGCGACGAGGGTATGGATAGTGCATCGACTAGTTTCTGACGTACAGTACGTGTTGAAGGATGCCTGGACGGAGGATGACCAGAAACCTGAGAACTTGGTACATGAGATGCTTCTTCATGACGTCGAAAATAAGTATGGCGCGGAAGTCCGACAGGAAGTGGCCTCGCATCTGCTCACTCCCGTTGCGCATTGTCTTGTCCGCGTAAATGGTGAAGAGGATCATACCACGAATGTGATGATGCGTGGGTACAAGCCTTCGTTTAAGGAACAGTACAGGATGAATGTCGAGAATCTAGGGAAATGCGACGACGACAATGCCTCACCGACCGAGACAGGAATCGAAGGCTTGGGAAGAGGTGATTTGAAAGACCCTCTCAATTGGTACAACCCCCTTAGAAGAATTCTCCGGCGGAAACACTATCGAATTATGTTCGAGGAAATCGCAAAGCCACTTAGTACGGTCCGGAAACTCCCAGATGTCTTCACTGTATTGAGCGACAGCGCAAAAGGTTCGTGCTGTTCAAGTTGTGATCTTCCTTCCTACTGAACTGATGATCATATAGTTCTCAAGTGGATTCACGGAGCAGGCTGGGTACATCGCGACCTCAGCATAGGAAACTTGTACCTTTATGGGGAGCGTGGCTTGATCGGGGACCTCGAATACGCGAAGCTAAAAAACACAGATATCGAGCACGAGTTACTGATCGTAAGTGTTTTGGGGCATTCATGCATTGTATTCTTTCTAATACTTTAAAAGGGTACCCCGGACTTCATAGCTGTCGAAGCTGCAGATCGCGCGTATGGACTTCTCCCTCGAGTGGACAAAGTCGCATTATATGCTGAGCTGACTGCCATGGAGGAAGGAAGATGGGAAGACGCAGCGAAATTGCAGAATTCTCGGCGTCCTCCTCCTTTCTCTCACAACGATCTGCATGATTTAGAGTCATTATGGTGGATTGCCATCTGGGAACTTTTCTACCATGACGAGGGCTTGAAATCAGACGCTGAACATCCTTACGACAAAGGACGGGATAAACAGCGGAAAGTAGCGGCCGCTGAGCTGCTCCCCCGGTCTAGCGAGACGGATGACCGTAGATGTTTCCTGCAGAGTGGTGCTTATTACTGCAGCTCGCTCGCATGGATGCCCGATCGCCTTCATAACGTAAAGGCAGCCCTTAACACTCTTCGCAAGACGTTCTTTGACAGTTACTCTAAGTTTGAAGCTGGTTTCCCTGATATCCGAACAGGCGTTTTTTACGGGACTCACGATAAGGCCTAACTGGTTTTCGAGAGATGCAAAGAATATGCAGGTGATCGTAGGCTTGTACGTCATCGAAAAGGTAGCTCGCGTCGACCTTTGTTTGGTCTTGAAAAGGCACCTCAAGCCCTGCGAACAGACAATTTTAGACGGCGGATCGACCACGAGCGGCTGAAAAACTCTTCCCCAGCTCCAGAAGTCGCGAAATGCTCACCCAGAGGTAAACGCAAGTGTGACGATGATGACGATGTCTTGTCCATGCCACCAAATCGAATAGCAAGGTAAGAATGACATTGACTAGTTGGAGGGGAGAACACTGATCAAAAACCCTCTTTTCAAGGTTTACGCTTGAAGTTTTTTAATATTATTACGTGTTATAAGTGAGGGAGATTGTCTCATTTTCACTTGGTTCTTCTACCTCCTGTAATGTATGGATATTTTGACAGATGTGCCAGCTCGAATTAGTCACGAGTCTTATCTACGGTGCTGAACCTATATCAATTGCTGTTTGGGTCTCACGTGCGATTTGGCACATTTGCGTCTAGCTACCGAATGCGCGACATCTCTTTCTTGAGCAAGGAGGCTGAATATTACTAAAACACAATACATATACCGTCCACATATACAAAAACGGACATGACAAAGATCGCATTTGACCGTAAAGTCAAAGTTTCTGGACAGTAAACTCGTGCAGGGACTACCGTGGCCTGTTACGCGAATCTACTATTGGACTTTCCTCCGTACACAGTCTCCGAACTCCAAAGAGATGACCAAGCAGCTGTAACTGCTTGATCGGTATCAATCATGTCTCTCAATGATCGACGAAGTTGCAGATACAGATTTCTCAAGAACAGTCTTGCTTCAAAGCTCGTAACGAAAACTCTGTGCCATACAAAGCTCTGTGCCTCGTTAGAGGTGTCATCGAAGTGTCACAGACACCAGTCGATGGTCAAAAGATCCTACCTCAATTCTTGGAATTTGGGGAGCAGAGTGCTTCGGAGACAGATGAGTCATTTGCACGTATACTTTGATGATAGCACCCTGGCGCTCACCAGCTGAGTTGACCGACCTGCAGAGATGTTCTGCGATGATCTATAGTAGCTGATTGCACAGGACAGCATTTTACCCATGGATGCATTGCCAGTCCCGAAACGAAATTAAGGGAGGATGACTGGCTGGCCGTTTTGAAGAAAATAGGTTACCTAATCTGTGTCGCAGATGACATAGGAGTTCTAGCAACTACATACAGTGCGCGATAGTAAGAACATACCGAATACCTTCCACCAGCGGCAAATATTAAAGGCAAAACTGAGTCTTCCCAGTTCCTTTACCGTATAATCTCCCATAACCCTACGCACTCAACGAAAATACAGCCAATCCACCTCCAGATATTTACACGACCTCGGACACGAAGCATGCATCCTCTTCGACTCCAGAACACCTCGAAAAGCCTGCCCACGTCTTGCAGCCTATTCATAAGGCCTTTTGCGTCATCTTCCGAAAGTCCTCCACCTTCTCGAGCAGCAAAAGTTACAGCGTCCTTCACAGCAGCAGGCATTTTGTTCGATGACCTATGCAATCACACGTTTATCTGGGAGAGAAAACGCCATGAAGGCGCTTGAGTAATGCTTGCCCCAAAATGTACAACCATCTTCCTTTTCGCCCGAAGGGATCTCTGCACCCTTTCGCATACGGTCTTGTACATAAGTGCGCTTCACGCTTTCTGGACCGTCGCGAGAGAATGCCGCGACATATGTGAGTTCCCAAACTCTGCCAGGGAGAACCACTTAGAACCATAATGATGATCTTTCGATTCTGAGCGGCAACCAAAATAAAGGGTAATATCTGCAGCGAGAACTAAAATTAAGTATTGCTCTCTCTTCATGAGAATCGCGCTTACTTGCTGCACCTTCATGGATCCGTTGTTCGATCGGAGCGCGCATAGGAGCAGTTCCACTTCCAGGTCGTCCGGCGCAGACAATCGGTGTCTCAGGACTTCGCAGCTGGGATAAAATGCCTCTTTGTCTTTTGATTCGTAGGGTATCACCTTCGATTTTAGAGGTCTGTAACAGAAGCAGAAATCGGCTTTGAGAAACAAACCATGATTCAAAATGACGAGGTATGTTGAGCACACACCCCATCTGGGTACCTTTAAGTGGGCCTGTATCGCGCGATGGAGACGCATAAATAGACTTGCTTTCTATGGACCTGGTGGACTTTTCAGCTCGGTGCGGAAGATTTGACTGGATAAACTTATAAGTACTAACAAGAGCTGGCAATAGAGAATTGCCCTGATCCTAGCAGAGGAAACAAACCGAGCATGTGTTCTTTCGGTATCCTCAGGGACTGGAACTCAGCTATCACTTCACGAATAGTCCGTCTGACTCGCGTCACATGTTCATAAAGTTCATCCTATATCTCAAAGTCAGAAATCGGAATCGGCAAAAGATTTGCCTAAGGACTCACGATTCCCTGAGTAGTGCGATTTCTCTTTCTCCATCTTGTTTGTAGCAAAAGTCGAAGAACTTTGGGACAGGAGCGTCGTGGAACAGCATTCATGTCAGAATGTCGGGTGAAGAGTTGTCTAAGCGTCGTTATTCTAGGGGTAAGCCCTGGCACTGATTTAAATTTTGTTACACTAAGCGCGAGCAGTAGAAAAGGAAGAATACTAGATAATCACGACGTTCAACAGATGAGAGGAATTTTTCCTTGTCAGTGGTGTCAGTCCAACCCATGCTACTCAGAAATGAATCGACATTCGATACGGGGTGTATATGGTGTATGACGGCTACATCCCCGGGAGAGTAGCTGTTATAACCTGACGATTCAGTTCAGACTCATGAAGAAAGCAGATAAACAAAGCATACATAATCTCATCCTCTAAATATAGTTCAACGTACTTCACGTCCTGGAACCAGTCCGCCGCAATGATATGATCATTTCTTCGTACAGCTGCTCTTTAATTCCAGATAATGGGTCGTCAACGCAATCCAACGTCTTCCCCGAGGTAATTATGGGTATTCAAGGAGGTGGAAGGATATCGGGGTCTTCAATAGTTCCATCAAGCGGTGGAGGAAGCAGGGTCTCAAGGGCCAAAAAGACCTGCGACATCCACACATCCAGAGCACCTTCAGCGCTGCTTAAGATGCATTAATATACAGAAGCTGTACAAATAAAGCAAACAAGACCCACCCGAGAGGATGCTGCTCGTCCCCTTCCCCACGCGCACAGACCTCTTGCGCACCCAAGCTCAAGACGCGTCGAGAAAGTTTCTTCGCCGCCCAGCAGATTTTCTCATATGCGCTGCCTCCTACTCCGAAGACTTATAATGTAGGCCCTCGAGGATGTCGCTGAGGAGATCTGCGAGGAGAAACATGAGAAACATGTCCACATAAGTTCTTCCTGTATTTTATCATGTTTAGTTGCCAAGAATTGGGACCAGATCTGAATGAACACACAAGCGGGTAGACATCGATCGACGCTGGAAAGTCGGACGGTGAACAGACTTCGTGTGGCTTCACGCGCAATCTGCTCCGCCACGTCGAGTGCATTTCCAGTTTCTGTTGCAAATAAGATGAGAATGTTGCGCTCTTGGTCGTCAGTGTTCAAGTCTAAGGAAGCGTCGCCGGTATTCCCTGATGCGCTCAAGCCCGAGGCTCATTCACCGAATGCTTTCCTGATAAAACGGATGCAATTCTGGTCAACGCGGTAGATTCGTGCGGCGTCAAGGTCTAAGACTTCAGCTAGTTCTTCTGATAAACGCGTCACATGATTTGTTCCCAGGGTCGAGCAATATCACACACCTCATCTTCTTGTACTTCCATCTCGACGTTTTCTACGGCCGGACATTCTTTTGTTACCTCATCAATAAGTCACTTTGGCCTATGATACTAGTTTGCATCATATCTCAGACATACAGCAACGGGCAGAGACATAGGAAAGCATACGTCATTTCCGCTATACGGTAGGCATCGGCATACGTAAAGCATACGGAAGTAAGAAATGTTCATCTGATATTGATGAGAGACTGCTGTGATTGATTGGACAGCAGGTGCCACCAGACTAGTCTTTTGAATTGAGCATGGAATTTATACCGAGCATCTTTTAATTCTCCTCCGAGCCACTTACGCGGAAAGGTCAGCACTGTATACAGTATTCTATAACTGATGAAGCAGATCCTTGCTGCGAATGAAACCCTGGTTTCGTTCGAGTTGTTCTCTTTGCACCATCAAACAAAGATTTGGTAGGCAAGCTCCATTCATTGTTGTCTTGCTTGATGTCCAAAATCTGGATTGCTGTGGTCTGACATGGCGAGATCTTATACCTGTTGAATGTTTCAAACATGCATCAAATGTTCGTATAATTATCCTGTGAGTCTCCGAAGACATCCGGTTCGATTGCAGGCAGGCTCTTCTCAAAGAGCATGTAGAAACAAATCACACGTCTACGAAGATTGGCCAATAAAGTTTTGATAATTTTGAATCTTCCAGACATCTAGGAGACGTATTTTCACACACGACCTTATCATTAAGAAAATCAGACGATTTTTTGTTGCTCCGATTACGAGGATTACTGTAAAAAAAAGCTGCGTCTCGCCAACCGGTGGCTATTTGTTCGGCTTCGTCATGGTCCATGCAATTCTCTAAAGTGTCGCAATTCATGAATAGCTCGTAGATGTAGGTCTACTATGAGTTCATTCCTTTACTATATGCTGACATTGACCTCAGCGCCTGGAGATATTGTGTCGCTTCTACCTGCCTGTGTCCTATTGACAAATGGCAGGTGTCTGAAGGCAAAGTGTGAAGGAACTTGAGCTGGTGGACCGTCTTCGCCTGACGTATCACCCACTGCAGTTTTTTTTCTTCCCAAAGATGTTTGAAATTCAATTTCAAGGGACCTCGATCGGAATTTCCACAGGTTAGGCTATGCTGGTTACATGATATCAATCAACTACTGGTTGGCGCTGGCAACAATATTGGTTAAATAAAATACCTTTCACAGTCTGCGATTACTACGCGGAGGAGTACCTAGTTCATCCATTAGAAGCGCTATGTGAGCGCTATGTGATCAGTTAAGTGTGCATTTTTCGGAAGTTTCCGTCAGCCAGCTCTCGCGTGACACGTGACATAGTATAGAGTTGTGAGCCACTATAATTCAAGTTGACTTGTACCTTCATCGTTGTGTCTCGACTACCTCATCAAAACTTGATGTCTGCGCCTAACAACATGTATTCTAGTCCTACTCGCCGTTTGCAGGAGCTAATCGATTTCGAAGAAGAGCTGAGCAACCCCGGCTATGTTTTCCCCGTGATTGAGGCGCGTGCATTCGTGGATCATCTCCTGCCTCCGCTCAGACATGGAATCGATGTGAAAAAGATCATGTCGATGCTGAGAAAAAAGGGACATATTGCCTCCACCGGCAGATGGAAGGACCTTCGGGTTGTGTCTAGAGGAAAGAGAATGAAGAAATACGACTCTTCTGTCCCCCTGGTCAACATTTTTGAAAAGGCGACTTCTATAGCGTGTGCGAAAGCATCACATCTCGAGCAGGTGCTAGAGATGGTGCTCATTCCGGAACGAAGCAAGGATGGTCGAGGAAGTGGCCGCCGAGGAAATACATCGTCGCAAACCGCGTGCTTCGTTCTCAAAGACCGAGAAGAACAGACCGCAGGGGCCAGTGCAGAGAACCACGCGATCAGTTCATGGTTTGATATAGCGCTCACTGCGGGCCTCAGAAGGACAATTAGTCAAGAGTCTTGTGCGAAGGTGAGCATCATTTTTCTTGACTCGGCAATACTGAACCTAGTGTTGCCTCAGAATGCCAGAAAGGTTGTTTCTAACATCCAGCTTGCTATGGTACGGGACCCAGGCCGAAGATTCTCATTTGGAATTACCGTCGAGAATACTAGCATGCGTCTTTGGTTCTGCTCGCGAGCATCTCCCGTTGTCAGCAAGCCTTTTGACTTTTCCAAAGTGAGTGCTAGATTGCAATGATAGTCTGACGGCCCACCAGACGATGTCAAAACAGGATTTGGACCTACTATTTCACGTGTTTCTCTCTCTCGCCTTCGCATCCAAGGAGGAATTAGGATGGGATCCGACCGTTCGGCCTTTCACCAGGCACGACGGAAGTCGGGCGTATCGTATAGATGTCGGTGATGAGGTCTACGAAACGCTCGAAGTGGTATCAAAAGGCTCTGCTGATGAGCTAGTCGGCCACTCAACGAGAGTGTGGATTGTGCACCGACAAGACTCAGACGTTCCACGCGTGCTGAAGGATGTCTGGATCGAGGAGGACCAGAAACCTGAACACTTCATACGTGAGATGCTCCTTCACGACGTTGAAGAGAAATATGGTGCGGAGGCTCGACAGGAGGTGGCTTCACATCTTCTCACTCCTGTCGCGCATTGCCTTGTCCGTGTCAATGGCGAAGAGGATCATACAGGAAATGTAATGATGCGAGGATACACAGCAACCTTCAAAGAGAAGTACAGGGTGAATGTCGAGAATCTAGGCAAATGTAAAGATGATGACATGAACCCGTCGACCGAGGTTGGTATTGAAAACTTGGGGAGAGGCGGTTTGAAAGACCCTCTCAATTGGTATAACCCTATGAGGAGGATTCTGCATCGGAAGCACTATCGGATCGTGTTCGAGGAAGTCGCAGAATCTCTTCGTGCTGTGCAGAACATGGCAGATGCGTTCACTGTATTAGGTGACAGTACAAAAGGTTTGCTCAATATCTTCTTTAGTTCCCGCTCTGACCTGAAGATCGAGTAGTCTTGAAGTTCATTCATGGAGCCGGATGGGTACATCGTGATCTGAGTGTCGGAAACCTGTACTTATACGAAGGCCGCGGTTTGATTGGAGATTTGGAATACGCAAAGCAGAAGAACTACGACGTCGAACATGAGTTACTAACAGTGAGTGACCCGTCTCGTTTCATGTCTGGTTGTCTCCTGATTCTCGTGAAGGGTACCCCGCACTTCATGGCTGTCGAGGCTGCAGTGCGATATTATGGCCATATCCCTCCCGTCAGTAAAGCCAACATACATGCTCGACTCAAAGCACTGCAGGAACACAGAATGGAAGACCTCGCAAAGCTTCAAGAGGGGCAACTACCCCCTTCTTTCTTTCACAATGATCTCCATGACTTGGAGTCTTTGTGGTGGATAGCCATCTGGGAACTTTTCCATCGCACGTCAAGCTTCCAGAAGAGCAATACGGATGCCTATGACAGGGAACGCGATGAGAAGCGAAGACTTGCGGCATTGGAGTTATTCCCTCGATCCAGTAAGACTACGAGCCGCACATTGTTTCTTCAAGTCAATTTCCATTATCACGACTACCTTCTCTGGTTGCCGGATCACCTTCGCAGTATCAAGGCGGCGCTCGATACTATCCGCACTACGCTAGTTCACAAGTATGTGCAATTCGAAGCTGCTTTTCCCAATGTTCGCATGGAGTTGCTCGAGGGAACCCACGATGAAGTTCATGGGCTTTTGGGGAGATGCAGAGATTTTTTGAGCAGTGCGAGGCCCGTATCATGCCGAGAAGCTCAACGGAATAGAGGACCTGGAGACATGGTCCCGTCGGACATACTGACTCGGAGCTCGCGACGGCAAGACGAAGAGAGACGAGCGCACGTTACTAGCAACGCTCCTACCAGCGATTTGAACCATACCAGAGTGGATTATGCGGGCGTTCTTTCCCGAGGAAGAAAACGAGAACGAGACAAGAACGATGAGACCCTGGTGACTATTCGACCGCCTCAAAGGGCAAGGTAAGTGCATCTTTTGAACAAATTTCGAACCGTGGATGTAGGCTAACCACGGATGTGCTTCGTTTAGATACGTGGTGGAAGCTTTTTGATCGCATCGGCTGAGAAGCGTAATTTCCATCTCTTTTCATATTTTGGGCCACTTGTCTGTAACTCTACTATATCTACATTTACTTTTCTACCTGCTGTCATTTAGTTACCGTAGCGTAATGGAAATGTACCATGGGACACGGATAGTTCGTGCGCCGAAGGTTCAAATGTACGTTTCACGAATATAATACCGCAGTCACTCGAGCACTGATCCTAACTTTTCTTGAGCCACCTTGAACTTCACCTATCAAGTCTTATTTATTTGAGATTTTTATTTATTGCATGTCGCTGACGCTCGTTTACGTAGTTGTTAAAGTATCACCTTTGGTCCGGAATGCAAACATCTCCCTGTTACGCTTGCTTGAAGTCAACAAATCTCTTTGTGCTATGAAACCGACTTGGTTCGGGCCTTTGGAATAACCAAAATGAAGACATTCCCGCCCAGACTGCAGTAAGAGTGAGTTGACAATCTACTTTCCTCCTTAATATGTAAGTGACTTATCCGAACCAATTCCTTATCATCTTGGCGTATTGCAACTTCCTGACATTTTCGATTAGTTCAGCCTTACCATAACTGTTAGTATTGGTACATTATCTATGGATTGCATCACATCATTCACATGCTGTTGTTTGTGGTTGTTTTCTCTGTGGTCTTTTGCAAGCCACCATCAAGCATAGATCGGGACGTTCCGCATTTAATTGCCAGAGCCACGTAGGCAAGCATGCCCTCTTTCTGCTTCTCACCAGCATGTCGAGTCCCGATCCTCTTAACCTTTTTGAGGAGAGCGATTTCACTGACAAGAATAATGACTCCATCGACGAGGAGAGCGACTCCGCCGATAAAGATAGCGATTCTGCTGACGAGAGCCGACCAGTAACGCCTCCGAGATCAACACGACAACCAGAAGGCAAGTATGTTGAAGATTCTCCAGGAAAAGGGAACTCGACGCAATCACGCTCGTATCGAAGCGGTAAGCTCAATGATATGCGCGAAGCTGTGCTGGAGGGTCTAGGAGGCTGTATTCCGGAGATAAGTTTCTCAGAATTCGTGAAAAACATCCTCCCGCCTCTCAGGGAAGACTTCGACGTTTTCGAGATTGTAGAGCTTCTACGACAAAGTGATATATTTAACTCTTCACAACAGGCTCTTGCAGCTTTTACAGTGGAACCGAAAAATCAACACGCTCACGAGGATGTTGTATTTGCTCCCCTTCCTAAGATATGCGAAGAGATCTGTCGCCTTGCGTTGCAGAATGCTGAATCAGTTGTGGATGAGGAAGAATATTTCCTCGGCATGTGTCCCAACCATGCCCCTTTTGCGGAGATGTTAATGAAGCATCGTCCGGATGGGTGCTTCCTGCACAAGTCGATGCGGGAGTTTGTTGACCTTTTGAAGGGGAGAGATGGAGAGACGAAACGGGTGAAGAAACGACGCTGCCAGAAAATAAACAGGTTGAAGAAACAGGGGAAGTATTTCACCTTGTACGAGCTAGGCGCTCCCATGGAAGCGAAGAAACATTCAAGTGGTCGAACTGACGTAAGTGATTCTGACTGCCCCTTTCATCCATTTTGATGTGTCTATATCACCATCAAAAGAACGTGAAGAAGATCGTCTTTCATGCGCAACAAACCATTGCCCACGATCCGTGCCGCCGCTTTGTTATCGGAATCACCATAGAAAACACTGACATGCGCTTGTGGTTCTTCTCTCGCGGGACTCCAGTAGTCAGCGAAGCATTCGATTTTACCCGAGTGAGTCTGATATTTGATTAAATTCTGGCCTGGAACACTTCTAACTATCCTAGAACATCGAGAAACTCGCACAAGTCGTCCTCTCCTTATCCTTTGCATCTCAAGAGGAATTGGGATGGGACACGACAGTGGAACCATCAAGCGCCGCCAGTGGCAATAGGGAATATATTATTGAAGTCAACGGTAACAAGTATAGGACAGAAAGAGTGATTCAAAGCGTCAAAGCTCACGCCCCGATCAGCAGCGGAACAAGAGTATGGGAAGTCACGGACGTTGCAACAGGAGCGTCAAGGGTCCTGAAAGACACTTGGATGGACGTCGATAGGAGAACTGAGCGGGAAATATACAATATGATACTGCATGATGTCCAGGAGAAGTATGGGTTACCGATTCGGTATTTTGTGGAATCCCATCTTCTGACCCCGATCGAGGATTGCTTTGTTCCTGTGGAAGGAGGAATCGATTATACTACTGATATCATGACGCAGTATAATCCCCGTACTGCATGCAAATTGTTTGCTTTGACGGTCGAGGAGGATAACCCAGGACCTTGTGGATACGTGGGACCTCCGGGAGTTCACGATATTGATAACGATGTTTCGACAACTATTCAACCAAAGGAATATTCTCGTAGGAAACACTACCGAGTAGTATTCGCAGAAATCGCTAAGCCACTTTACACTGCTCAAACGTTATCTGATGCTTTCCTCGTGCTTAAGGATGTAGCTGAATGTGCGTTTTCCATTAGCTTCATTTGGAAAATCTTATACTCTTATAGGTCTGAAATGGATACATGGTTCTGGATGGGTCCACAGGGACCTTAGTTCGGGCAATCTGTACTTCTACAATGAACGAGGTCTAATAGGCGACTTGGAATATGCTAGAAGGAAAGACTCAACAACCATCGCTCACCATATGCGGACAGTAGGGCTCTCTCATTGTCTCAAAGTGATGGTTATGTTGATCTTTTTTTAATTTTATTTTACAGGGTAGCATCGATTACATGGCGTCTGAAGCCATCCAGCGGAGGTATCTTTATACAAACGTTTGCCTAAATGTGTCATCGCATCCCTTTTTCCATAACGATCTACATGACCTGGAGTCGTTATGGTGGGTGGCCATTTATCAAATGTTTTTCATGTTGGACATCAAGTTCGAACCGGGATTGTCTTCATCAGCGATACAACTGAAGTTGGTCGACAGAAGAAATGCCCGCAAAAGTTTGTTTCCTGGAACGGATGAGACCGAAAATCGTCGAAGTTTCTTGAACGACAAAAAAACATTTCACGACTATATCTCATGGATACCGAAGACGCTGGCAAAAATCAATGAATCTCTAGGTGTTATACGAGATTGCCTCGTTAAAAGCTATGTTGAGCTCGAAGAGAATTTTTCGAGCGAAATCACCTGCGGTGGAGAACAGGACGTGTTCAGGAACGGTTTCGCACTTTGCGAAGCGGCTGTGACTCAGACTCAACGGTCTACCGGACTGAGTCTGATAGACAAGAAGAAGTTTCGAGTCTTTTGCGAGCTGAGAGCAGCTGCAAACAAGACTGAAGGCCAATTCACTTCAAACGATGGCTTCAAAAAGCCTTCTGGAAAACGAAAAGGAGTCGAAGGAACTTCGGACGATGCAAAACTATCGCGCATCCGGAGGTAAGTAAAATACATACCTCAGAGTAAGAACTGCTACTGAGAACATATTGAGGCGACGCACGAAGTGAAGTCTTATGCAGCCAATTCAGAAACTTAACAGAGACGTGAATGGGTGGAGAACTGACATCTTTATGGTCTTTATGGTTGATCTACATGTAATCGGATGTACTTACGGATATCGTTTTATGCAAGTATGCGCTATGCTTCTTATGTCACTGTTTATAAATCCTTCATTATGTGAAACATCCAATCATACAAGGTACTAGTTACACGATAAGAACTGACGCTGCTAATAACTCTTATCACGCACCTAGTCTGACAATAATCCTATGGTAGCACAGGGGTGCAACAGCATCCTCACTTCACTCCAATTCATCCAATGCACAGTAATACAGAATTCTCCCGAGCATATGCATGTCATCAGAAATATTAACATGGTATATAGAGAACGTGAGTCTCACCTCCAACCAATACTCTACGCCATCAAGCTCCTGAAACTCGTCCGAGGTGTCATCAAATTGTTAAAGACGCCCATCTGATTTACAGAAAACCTACCTTGAACTACGATAATACTCAAGAAGCAGAGTGCTTCGGAGACAGCTGAGCGTGATGCCCTGGCGCTCAAAAACTGTGGTGATTGACCTGAAGAAATGCTCTGCGACGAAAAAGCAAAAGCAAGAGATAATAAAGTTTGGTTGAATGACATTGCACTTTGAAGAAAACAGATCCCTCAGTTTAGGTCGCAGACGTCCTTTGACATATGACCTCTGTCAACCACATACAGTGCACTACATACAATAAGGGCATACCAAATACCTCCCATCAGCAGCAAATATTAAAGGCGAAGATAAATGCTTCTCAACCCTCCTTCCGAATAAGTGCCTCATAAATCTCGTATTGCAGCCGACGACAGTACAAATATTCCCGCCTCTAAACACAACGCGACTTTAGACACGAAGTACACATCCTCCCTCAACTCCAGCACTCCTCAAAAAGCCTGCCCTCATCCTGCATCCTCTTGACGAATCCCTTCGCATCATCCTCCGACAGTCCTCCAGCCTCCTGAGCTGCGAAAGCTACAGCATCCTTCACAGCAGCAGGCATTTTGTTCGATGACCTACGCAATCACACTTATATTTAGAAATCATCACGAAGGTGCATGAAAAATACTTACCCTGAAATATACAACCATCCCCCTCTTCGTCCTAATAGGTCCCACAGCCTCTCCGCGTCCTCTCGCATACGATCTTGTACATAAACGCGCTTCACGCCTTCTGGACTATCGCGGGAGAATGCCGTACGGTAAGTGAGTTTCCCAGACTCCGCCAAGGTCAACCATTCGGATCCATAGTGATGGTCCTTTGATTCTGAACGGCAACCAAAATAGAGGGTGTTGTCTGCAGCGAGAATCGAAATTGAGCGCTTTTATCCCTTCCCCATAAAAAAATGCTCTTACTTGCCGAACCTTCATGGACCCGTTGTTCGATCAGAGCGCGCATGGGAGCAATCCCAGTTCCAGGTCCGACGCAAACAATCGGCGTCTCAGGACTTCGTGGCTGGGATAAAAAGCCCTTCTGTATTTTGATTCGTAAGGTATCACCTTCAATTTCAGAGCTCAGCAACAGAAGCACAAATTAACTTTGAGAAGCAAACCAGGATTCAAACCGGCGAGGTATGTTGAGCACACGCCCCGCCTGGGTATCTTTAACTTGCTTCTATATCGTACGATGGCGACGCATAAGTGGACTTGCTTTCTATGGATCTGGTGGACCTTTCAGCTTAACACGGAAGATTCGGATGGAAAATGCATAGGCACTAACGAGCGAAGAACTTGCAATAGAGAATTGCCTTGGCCTGAGCAGAGGAAATAGGTCGAATATGTATTCCTTCGGGATCTTCAGCGACCGAAACTCAGCTATCACCTCACGAATAGTCCGTCTGACACGCGTCACATATTCATAAAGTTCATCCTGCATCCAAGAGTCAGAATGTGGATCGACAAATTGTTTTCATAAAGGACTCACAGCTCCCTGGGTAGTGCAAAACTCAGATAACTTCTCTTTCTCCATTTCGTTTGTAGCAAAATGCCGAAGAACCTTGAAAAAGGAGCGCCTCGGAACGGCGTTTATGTCAAGATGTCGAGTGAAGAGTCGTCTAAGCGTTGTTCTTCTAGGAATTGTCTCTGGTATCGACCAGACTGTTATCGCATAGTGTCAACAGCAGAAATAGAAGAGTGTTATGTCCTTACATCGTTCAACAGGTAAGAGGTATATTTCTTCGTCAACGGTATCACTCCAGCCCATGCTACTAAGGAATGAATCGACATCCGACGAGGGCTGTGTCGGGTGTATGACGGCTACATCCCCAGGAGAGTAGCTATTATAATCCGACATTTAACCCAAACTCATGGAGAAAGCAGAGAAATAGAACATACATAATTTCATCCTCTAAATCTAATTCGATGTGTCTCACGTCTTGGAACCAATCCTTCGCAGTGATACGATTATTTCTTCGTACGGTTGCCAAATGATAGTCATCAAATTCAGCTAACGGGTCGTCAACGCAATCCAATGTCTTCCCCGAGGTAGTTATGGATATTCGAGGAGGTGGAAGGACATCGGGTTCTTCAATAGTTCCATCAAGCGGTGGAGGAAGCAGGATTTCAAGGGCCGAAAAGACCTGCGGCATCCACACATCCAAAGCACCTTCAGCGCTGCCGTCGATTCATTAACATGCAAAAGCTGTACAAATAAAGCAAACAAGACCCACCCGAGAGGATGCTGCTCGTCCCCTTCCCCACGTGCACAGATCTCTTGCGCACCCAAGCTCAAGACACGTCGAGAAAGCTTCTTCGCCGCCCAACAGAATTTTTCGTATGCGCTGTCTCCCAATCCGAAGACCACAAAATGTAGGTCCTCAAGGATGTCGCTGGGGAGATCTGCGCGGAGGAGCATGTTCCACATCGGCGTCATCGATCTCGGCTCGACGCCAGACCCTGTCGTAGAGACGATAAATATGACAAGTGTCTCGTGCACGAGTTCTTCCTGTATTTTATCATGTTTAACTGCTAAGAATTGGGACCGAATCTGAATGAACACACAAGTGGATAGACATCGACGCTGGAAAGCCGGACGGTGAACAGCCTTCGTCTAGCCTCGCGCGTAACCTGCTCCGCCACGTCGAGTGCATTTCCAGTTTCTGTTGCGTATAAGATGAGAATGTTGCGCTCTTGGTCGTCGGTGTTAGAGTCCAAGGAAGTGTCGCCATCAGCCATGCTTATGACCGTCGTCAATAAAGGAAAGACGGTCTTTAATCTGATAAGATCATCACTTAAGCAGAAGTTTTCTTTCTCACGCCTCTTTCTTTCAGGCCAGGCTTGTTCGCTGGCTGATTATCGTCTATACTGATACATCTCAGGCTTCAGGCTCTCTAGTCCAGGCATGGCAAAAGTCCTCGCGTGTTTGAGAGATGAATCAAAGAGGAATTGAATGATTGTTCCAACAGATACTCTGTTTCTCTCTCCGACCAAGGTCGTCCTTGCCCTGAATGCCGATACAGCGTTGATGCGAGGATGAACGGAGAAACGGTGATCCTGATCCGATGAACGATTAGTCTTGGTCATGATACATCCGTTCGATTTTACTCTCTCTACTCTTCTGTTTGGTCCTGTTTGACTGGAGCTTTGGCTATACCTTCTTCTTCCACCGAAGCAGGCTTCCTGCTCAGTGATGGACACCAAATCTCGCTTGAAGGACATCAATCCACAAACCTGTTCTTTTGTTAACGCTTGTTGACGTCATAGGCCATGTACTCCCGGCCAAGGTGACCTCGCTACACAATGTTGTTTGAGCTAACAACTCAGTTCTTTCCCTCTGAATTGCGAGAAGATCCGACTTTGCGCACGTCTCGAGCGGTCCCGTGCGTATTCTCCCTTTGGACCATTCCCGAAGCAGAAATCGAAGCATCCCGAAGCATACGAAAATTTCCGTGTGGTTGCCTATTATGGCAATTATACTGTACAAGCGTCTTGTTTGAATATCGAAGTACCTGTGCAGACTAACGGGAACGTCTCGGGAGCAGTTGAAATCGTCATTCCGAAGAGACACGCTAGGTTCTTGTAGCTTCCGATACGGGCTTTGATACTCTTACGGTAGGTATAAAAGCTCTGCTCAGAGTGATGAAGATGTGCAAAACAATCCCTCATCGCATCGGCTGCATCGTTTGTTACAACTTCTGCACTGCACAATGACACTCCTCCGAGTTGCTGCTCGCCGAGCCACACCCATGATGGCGCGTGCCGGACGACAGCAGACGCGTCTAGCTTCTGGAAGTACACCACACTTTGACCCCTTCGCTGTCGACCCTGTACGTTATCTGCCGCTAATATGTCTCCTTGAAAGCTTCGTTCTGAAGCAATGCCACACAGAATAACAAAAAGCAGAAGTTCTTATACTACGCTGCTATGACTGGCGCACTTGCCGCCCCTATCTTTGCTGTTCGGTATCAGCTGTGCGTAGCCTTCGTTATCTGTCTTCTCTGAATGACTCTTTAACGCTTTACGTAGGAGCCAGTACAAGTATGACAAGCGAAGCTTCAGCGGGTGATCATTCGCACCATTCTTATTATTTTCAATCCGGTCCTCGAATACCTCCGTCTCGCGTGCGGACGTGACTCCTTTTCAACGATCTTTCTATTTATTTTCATCGTGGATTGAATTCGGACGAAAGAGATGTGGTTAATAACAATTGTATAGTATAAAGTTTACCGTTAAGAAATACCTAGTTGTTCAATACCTGTAATGTTCTACGCTGAATGATATTCCGTTGGAGCAAAGCAAGCACTTCTGGATTGAGCCACCGTGGGAAAGATGACGTACGAACACGTCTCTTTCAAGTTGACGCGTGCCGAACCGACACAGTCCGTCCATCCATCTTGTCTTTCAACCTCCTCCATCTTTCACAACAAAATGACAATCTAGTGAGATTATTGTCTTTGATACTGCTAAATATCATACTGATGTAGTATCTCCAAGCTACACGCTCACCTTCTTGCTGCTCGCGTCCGAAATGGCCACGTTCATCGCAATTGTCGTACCTTTGCCGCACGCTGTTCGCAAACGCGTCTTCACCTTCCTCTCTGAGTCCCCCGTAGTCGGGAAGGTTGCTTATGGGCTTAAAATAGCGTTTATGTGCGTACTTTGCTTCCTTCACATTTTCGTCTTTCTGTGTGCGTCTGACTTCGATGCTTGGTTCAACTGATCTGAAACAGTTTCGTGGGGATCTTGTTCGCCGACGCGTTCCAACGCATGGTACGTATCACTGCTGAGGTAGAAGCAGCAAAAGCAAGCGGGTCGGGCCCCTCACACGATGTGCGCGCAGAGACCAACTTCGCTGCGCGTAAATTCTAGTGAGTCATTCACGCTGATATAGTTCCTCTCGACTGAGCTAATTTAAACTTGTGTACAGTGCACAACGCAATGCATATCTCACTGGATTCACGTTGTTCCTCTCCATAGTTCTTACACGGACATTCTACATCATGCTTGACCTCATCCACGCACAGGAAGAATACGCGAAACTGAAGAAAATAAGCGAGGCACGTGTCTTTCCACTCTCTTCTGCTTAATAACACACATTTAACGACATATTATACAGGGTTCTGGCAAGTCTGGAGAGGACGTTGAAGAGCTGAAGAAAAAGCTCGCAGCGGCAGAGGCGCGGGCGCGCGATTTTGGTATGCAAAGACTCATATACTATGCATCATAGCTCCTCCAGCTCATTTTCTCTCGTCACGTTTAGACACTCTGAAGAAACAATCTGAAGCGCAAGCACGAGAGTATGACCGACTTGCTGACGATTACAACAAAGCAACCGGCTCGATATCCGACAAGCGCAAGGACTAAGTCGTGGTCCACACGTGTCTTGACCACGTATCGCATACGTATTTGCAACCTTGTTGATCATTACACTGGTATCTGTCGTTGATCATTACACTGGTATCTGTCGAGTTCCGCAGTTCCGTTGTTTTAATGTCTGAACTTCCGCACCGGAAATGTATCATACATCTCTCTCGAATTTAATACTGATCTGCCCTTATGGTGCGCTCTTGCCAAAGGAATGATTATTGTGGAGCGGATTCGTTCTGCTGATACCGTCGGTGGCCTTCGAGAAGATGAGGTCTGGCAGACTCCGGGAAGATCGAGCTTCGAGATAGGTTGAGACTGATCAACCGCAACACTCCGTTGCAAGCCACCATAAGAGATTGTTTCGCATTGAGGTCACCAGTCAAGCAGGATGGAGCGACGTCAGCAACTGTTGAAAGGAGAAAACTAATGTCAATTCGAGGAAGCGACCAGAGTACACAGAAAACACCTACGAATTCATCATATTGTTGCAAGACCTCCTTGAGCTGACGTCTCTTGATATCCGCTCGGTATAGAATCTCGTCATCCGTCTTCTTCCCATCAAAGAACTGGTTAATGCTAGAAAAGAAAAACGCCAGAGTGAACCATCAGTGCAAAAACTAAAGAGTTAAATAGGACTACTGACCGTTTGAACCGCTCAGCGACCTCCGGAGGTTTCCCTTCAGACATCGCCTCGATCCACATCTGCTGCAGCGGCGTCGCCTGCCCAGGTTCTGGTATAACAGATGGGAGATGATTATCATCTCTTTTGTCATCATCCCATTCATTCTTCACACCATCACTCTCTCCGTTCCCGCTATCATTTCCTTCTCCCCGGACACCCTCATCATCGTCATCATCAACAATAGCAGAGTCCCGCATCCTCGAATGCGAGGGCCGGTTCTCATTGTCTCCGTCTTCAGCATCCACTCGTCGTACCTGTGACCTCCCGCGAGCATTGAACGCATCATGGTACTTCAAGCTCTGTGCAATCCCGCCTTCCGAGACAGCGGCGCTGCCAGTCCCGCCTCCCGAGCGACTCGAGAGGCGACGACGCCTCGACTGGCTCGCAGTAAATCCATCATTGAGAACAGGCTGCACCAGCCCATTTTGTCCACCCGACCCACGGCGCTTCGCGTCCCGACTGTGCCTCACCGAAGAGAGCCGGCGTTCGAGTCGCCGCCATCGAACACGTTCCTTGATCTCCGGTGTAGCTACGATACGGATATGCAGATGTAGTGCGACGATCAGTTCGCGCCTTAAGAGCCATACAACAACATCTTGATAAACGGGAATCAGATCTTTTGAACGCACGGCACACGTAAAGAAATCAAGCGACGTCGCTGACGAGGCGGAGGCCACATTGGTTGCCGAATCAATCGCATGGGTTGACGAGCGTGTGTGGGAGGAAGGAGAAAACGGAGCTGATGAGGGAGTTGAGGAAGTCGATGAATTGGATATTGCGGCGAACAGTCTGGGTAAAGGGGGAATGGCGGGATGCGAGAAGGCTTTGGAAAACTCCATTGAGAGATCCGGGAGTCTAAATAGACCATCAGGAACCGTAGACGTGTGCACGTGTGCATAGACATGAACTCACGGACGGTCCATCTTTGAGGACAGAGAGAATACTGAACGTAGACCTCTATGGACTGTATCAACGATTTTGGCCCGACGATGGTAAACCAGCCAACGGACAGTCGGATAAACCTGGCGCTCCAGATCCCAATCGAGGGAATGTGCAATATCTGCAAGTCTGAAAGAGAATAAGTAAACACATTGGTCATAACAATGGAGCAGACGTACGAGTCAAAGATAGACACCGTTTCAAGGAATTGGACCAGCCCTTCGGCCAACATCTGGTCTTCCGGTCTAAGCCCAGGGCGCAATAAGTTCATCTTCAGATCATTCTGATCGTCCTCCATATCGTACAGCAATAGGCTTTTCCATGGCGCCAGCGTCGGCAAACCCCACCCGAAGCTGAGTTCCGGTCCCCAGCTCACTGCATCCGATTCGGGGTGCTCGACAAAGTCTGGATTCTCTTCTTCGACATGCAAAAGTTTGTCAAGTTGCGGAGGAAGTTGGACTTCTATCCCTACATCATTGAGAATCAGCCGCGCAATGGAGTTTGATTTGACCGCATCGTAAAGTGTTTTCATCGCTCGGGCAAGCGATGAGCTATCTAAAGCCCGGCCGATGTATTCCGTAAACGAGGCGCCACGAGAAACGGAGCTCTCGCGAAGCCCACCCAATGTTTCGCATTCTGTATCTACAAAGCGATGTAGAACCTGTTCTTGATACAGTACAGCCGTAACAGTGAATGCAAGTTGCTCGTACATGACATGAAAATATTTAAAGACATTGCCAGAAGCAGATGACGAGGGGTCCGGCAGGTCAATGACGAAGACGAGGTGGAAAGTATGTGGAGGAGACGTCCCTGGTATGGCGGGTGTTGAAGGTTCCTCCTTGGATGCTTCAGGTATAGGCGAAGGAGGCTGAGAAGCGGAAACATCCTTCGAAGCATGCCGCGTTCCTCTGCCCCGGGGCCTCTTGAACCTCCATCCGCCATCCGAATCGGCGCATACTGGATGCCCAATGAACGCTAGATCATCCACTACTAGCTCGAATTTCTGATGACACATATCATCCTTCGGGCACAATATACTTGCGAGAAACTCCGCTGGATATCCTAAGAGGGTCTCATACTCGTGCTCGCTCGACGAATCTCTCCTCTGTCGACTGCTGTCCTTATCGAAGTGCACCGAGTCTTTCATTGAAGGAGAAGCTCGTCGTGAGCCAGGATGTGACCTGATGGATGAATCTGCGAAGCTGAGAGACCTTGCACGCTCGCGATATGCATTTGGCCGTTTCCACTCATATTCCCATTCATCCAGATCTGGATCATCATATATAGATCCGTTTCTTTGGATGCTACTGTCTTCAGCTGCTTTCGGATCATAATTTGTAGCAGCGACCCAAACGTTGTCGAAATAGAGGCTCTTCTCGTCACATCGGGGTTTGGGTCGCGCTAACCGTGGCTGGGAAGACGGATACGGCGGCCAATGAAACACAAGATTCGATCCCTTCGCTGACGAAGTGACAAGAAGAACGGCCAACAAGGACTCTGCCATTAGATTTCGGGCAAGTACTATGTAGTCGCAGTTCCAAACCCCGCCGTCATTTTGTTGACGGTCACGAGCTTGAGTCTTTGACACAAATACATACAAATACATCAAATAAATTTGGAATTCAAGAAGTCTCAGTTTGCCGAATTCCGGTGAAATCCTGTTTCATAGAATGCAGGTCTGGGAAATGATGTAAGTACACGTCTATGCAGTAAGCATCTTGCAAACAAGACCTCATCCCTCAAACCGGTTGTATCTCGGTCCTGATCGCTGTTGGTACTGAAGTCTCCATCAGCTTCGAAGAAGAACTTCAACTGGGCGCATGGGCCATATGTTTCTGGAGATTGATGTGGATTCATTCATATGCCGTCTATATTCATACCAGAATGATGAAGCAACCAAGTTGTTACAGAAGATGAAGGCTAGATGGTCTCCAATGAAGATTGAACGGTCTTTGGACAGTCTTGACACGGGAACGGGAAGAAAAGTAACTCGTTCGCACCTCTAATTGACATGTTTGAAAAGGTGACTTTTATGGCATTTAATAAAGTAGCCGTCTCAAACAGCTCCTAGAGACAGCACTAATTTCCAGAGTAAAGCAAAAAAGTGACTCCATGCTCAAAGAGGAAGAACACTCTGCGGCCGCCAATACGACTATGTAGATCATAGGCAGATTTGACCCTCGGTATTGATTTTAGAATCATAGAAAGACCGTACTAAAATACATGACGAAAGGAGCACCGAGATATCGCGTCTCACAATTGATGAACTCATCGGATTCAAAGCTGAGGCAATGAGCTTGGCTGTGCTCACCAACAAGTAAAGGGCTGTTCCGAATGACCATTTTTAGACTATTTCCTAAGTTGTAAATATTCAGATCAAACGATAATAGATTAATAGATCTCTTCAACCAAATATACGTGATCTGATGGAAGACGGTGAGTATAGGGGAGGTCACCGAAAGAGCAATTGACTTCATGAGCTATATTCATCACTTTGACGTGTTCAATGAGCATCAGAGGTTTCTTGGAACTGGAAAGACCGGCACCAGAATAATGGAAGAAAAAAGTCGTGCAGCAGACTGTCACCGTGATCAGATACCACTCGAAAGGGAGACGTAAATACGAGACAGTCACCGACTTTTTTTTTTTTGAGAAAGTCGTGCTAAGAGCGCTCAGTTTCAGCTCTTCGAGATTTCCGAGGGACATGCTGGAAGTGTGTAGATATGACTGAGAGGGAGACGTACGTCGCCCTTAAATAATTTTAAACCCGTTAACCGAGACGGTCCGGTGCTGATGGTTTCTTTGTGTCATGGGAAGAGTTCAAGTATCTTTCTTTCTCCAAAGAGCAAGACATTGATCAACAATGTATAATAACTGATGAAGAAGAGTCGAACATGTGCGTCAAACGCCATACATCATATCTACGCCTCCTGATCCTCAACTATTGAATACTGCCCTCTTCGCGAGCTCCCAGATTCCTGCGGAGCATGCTGACTTCCTTCGGGGATAGCAACGTCCCAAGAAAGTTGGGACTTGTCGGCAAGCGAGCCCACCGGTCCATAGTACTCCATACGGAGACTGATGAAAAGCTCTGGAGCAAGGATCGACAAGACGGCTACAGCAAATGTCACAAAGGTGTTTGAGAGTACAGTTGGAAGTAAGATCTAAGTTTGGGAGGACCGTCAAATAAGCGACAAAGTATGAAAGCAAGTAAAATGCACCGCAAGGGAGGTGCTGTGTAGCTTGAAGTTGTTAAGTATCACAATTACATTGAGACATGCACCGATGAAACAGAGCGCAAACATTCTAATGGCATAATCCAGGTCAGACATTGCCCTAAGCCACACTCTAAAACCGCCAAAGCTTACTGAAGAAAGTATTTCTTCGAGTCCCGAGCCATGACAGCCATTATATCGACAGCATATGGCACCTTCCTTTCTGCGACGAGGCTGTATTCGCCACGAATTGCTTGCATCTTTCTGGTCTTCCAGAGTACCAGAACGAGAAATATCAGCTCCACTACTGATGTCGGGATCCACCCGAAAACTGAGATCGTGTCAGAGGCCATGGGACATGTAATTGTGATCTGATATGATAGAGACG
The DNA here is from genome assembly GCA_009806525.1 of Sanghuangporus sanghuang. Classification (NCBI taxonomy): domain Eukaryota; kingdom Fungi; phylum Basidiomycota; class Agaricomycetes; order Hymenochaetales; family Hymenochaetaceae; genus Sanghuangporus; species Sanghuangporus sanghuang. The sequence continues at coordinate 1,246,330 of VVIT01000011.1, read as the reverse complement.
AATCAAAGAGGCACGGCTTTCCGATACAACTGTCCTCAGGTTTCAAAAGATCTATCAGCGAATAATACGCAAACGTGATAAGGATATTACCGAAGAATCAGTACTAGTCTGGGTCTGAATCAGAAAATGGAGTCCAAGAGGAGCACGTACAGATTATACCAAGGCCCTGAGTGCCGACACATGAAATTAATATCAATATCGCGCAAATGACCGCCATCCATTTTCTTCTTCCATACAAAGCGTATATACGCATGGCTAAGATGACTTAGACATCATAATCAGAGGATTGTGGCTATCTAAAGAGTAATAAGATACCCACTTTCCGCGAGAACGATCGTGACTGTTCCAGCCACAACATATAGATAACCACCGAGACCTGCATTCCAAGATGAGTTATGGTCGATATTCGTCAGCATAGTGCTTACATGCACCGATCTCCTGCATCGAGAAGATTATTTAGTTGTGATGGATGCTTCTTATATATTTCAGTGTCTGCTCACCAGCATTTCAAGTTTCTTACCATTGATCAATGGGTGACCAGCGTCGTTCCAGCGTATAGGCAAAAGACCGATACCCATGAGTCTAAGGCAACGTCTGAACTCTAGCTCTTCCAATGTCTTTGATCGGACACATGGAACATACATGAGAAAAATCGCTCCCGTATATCTCGACTGGGAACGAAAATAACATGAGGGCACTGTGAAAGGAAAAGATTAAACTTACCACTATGTAGATGACTTTACCGCGAGTCCATGGTCTTGACTATCCGGGCATCATAAGCAGCTCGGTTGCTGTCTTTGAAATTTCACATACCCATATGTATTTGACCTGTACAGATATCAAGGATCAGTACAAATAAGCAGAGATCTACGTAGGGCATGTACACCACCTCTTCATCGAAGTACAGAGCTTCGATACGAAGACTAAGTCAACAATGTACTTAGAGTGGGCAGCATAGCTCACCAGAGTAGTAGAAGAACAGCGTAATAGAACTAGCTAGAGGTGTCAGAATCAGTTAGCATTTGTTTCTTTTTCTAGCAAGAGACTCGCCTTGGAGCGCCGTTGGAATGGTGACCATCAAGGAAAGCTCGTCTTTGCTGCCTGAAATTAAATGTTCTGCATCGAGTGCTCTTCGGTGCAACCCAAGGCGAACCAGAGAGAGGTCTTGAGTTGCCATCTGGGGATGCAGCAGATCTGACCAGGCTAAAGTAATAGAGAGAGTCTGAAAGTTCCAGGGATACCAAGCTCTGTCCTTTTATTTGAAAGAATAGAAGTTATCTTTAGAACAAGCTGTGAAGTAAATACAGGCACAGCGTTCCTAAGGACGATATGTATCTCCGAATCACATCTATGCTGACCTAAAGCCGATGCACGCGTGAAACAGTGATAGCAAATGCTCCGATCGTTTATCTCGAAACGGTCTACCAAACCATATATGTCGTCGTTGCCGTCGCGTCTGCGCAAACAGAAAAGGGCACGATACGCCTTGCACGTCATTTCCGGACGATATAATGCGGCTTTTGGGACTCTAAAACCATAGCGTATAAAAGTAAACGTCGTCCGGCATCAGTTAATTGCGAAAGATCTTATTAATCGTTGGAATTGCGAGCGAGGAGCCTCGCTTCGACCGTGATTAAGGTGCATCCGGGTACGCAAGGATCTGATTGATGTAGAGAGGAATGCATCTCAGGATTGATCATCACGCCATCACGTGCGTCAAGATTCCGCTGTTACTTAACGTATTTGTGGTCTTGACTCACCTTCATTCATGTCTAGACCAAAAAAAGTCGGGGCCAAGGCTCTGTCATGTCGTGTAGAAATGCAACGCAAAGGCTCAAAAAAGTGTTCATGCTCCTTCAGTACCAGTCATTGGAATTCTGAGCCAGTCCTTCGTGACCTTGCTGGTTCCATTCTCTAGGCAATATTGGGATTCATACATCAGAGGTAAAACTTGAAGCATGCGACCGACCGTTCGATGTACCGATATGAGACTTCGCAGTGCACTTCGCGGCAACTCGGTTGTAATGGTACGTTTTGATACGTGGCCACTACCGACCACCATACTACCCCCACCCCCCTGCGTTTATTTCCACACCACTCTTAGAGTTCCACACACCCCACGTAGCTAGCTCTACCGCGCACTTGTAACTAGAATTGCTGACGCGCGTAATAAATTCATTCAAAAAAAAAATGGTACGTTTTCCCACGAACCTTCCGTTCGACTCCCGGTGAATGCTGGGACATGGAGGTGCAAACCAATGAACACACGCATTCAATATACGTAAGCTGCTGAGAGCATAGAACATACGAATGATAATTAATAGGTGTTTCGGAGTCTCTAAAACTCTCTGGAAGTGGCTTAGGCATTTACTCTCGATTGCATTCCTCAAATTCAAGTTGATCCAAGTCTCTAGATCTATTTCATCTGCCTGTACTCAGTCATCAACCATATACATATATCGTACCTTCGCAACGACCGTACATCACACATGTATACCGTAGATCATCTAGAATCGATGTCATGAAACCTGATGCTTATGAAAATAGAATTGCTCTATACGAAGGATCGGCTCAGAACCTTTAGTCCCTACACCTATCGATAAGCTCGTGAATGCATTGCCTCTACTTGGCAAGTACCGAGCAACGAATACTAAAGTAAATTTGCGTGATGTTCTTACCCTGCCATTTGAGTGGTCGCTCTGTTACCAGGGTTTCATCGCTACTGTCTCGTTTCCGTTTTAATACTCGCGGAGCACACTCCAAATCGGTACTCTTCATTTCGCTGGTAGTGACGCAAGGAATAGCGTGCGCTCGTCCATGTTCGCTTCGTCGTCCAGACCTCCGAGTCGGTAGATTTGAGGAGACCATGTTTACGGGTTTTCTAGGCAAGACAACTTTCCGACACGACGTCTTCGCGCTGCCCAGAAATTCCTTACACGTTCCAAAAAGTTCATGAAATTTGTCATGACTTCCATCGAACACGTCCATTCGGACATTAGGGAAAGTAGGTTCGAACTGCACATATTTGTGAACTATCGTGGTGCGCATGATGTCGAGAATCGACTTCATGTTTCCAAGGCGGTCCGGCAACCAACGAAGCGAGTTGTAGTAATGGAAATTGACCTGAAGAAATAATCTGCGGCTCGTCGTCTCACTGGATCGAGGGAATAGCTCGTAGCCCGCCAGTCTTCGCTGCTCATCCTGTTCCTCGTCGTAGTTACCCGTGACACCACCCTCAAAGCTTGACGGACGATGGAAAAGCTCCCAGATGGCAATCCACCACAGTGACTCCAGATCGTGAAGATCATTGTGGAAGAACGAGGGAGGCCGCCTCTCGTTTACCAGTTTTTCGAGATCTTCCCGTCTGTTTTCTTTCAATGCCTTGAGCTGAGCATGCACATCAGCTTCTTTTATTGGAGGTAGATGGGCATAACGACGCTCTGCAGCCTCCACAGCCATGAAGTGTGGCGTGCCCTTCATCAGAGTCAGCCGAAACCCATTCTCGAAGCAAAACCAATCACTCACTGTCAGTAACTCGCGCTCGATATCGGAGTTCTTTCGCTTTGCGTATTCCAGATCTCCGATCAAGCCGCGGCTCTTATATATGTACAAATTCCCGATGCTCAGATCACGATGTACCCAGCCAGCTCCATGTATGAATTTCAGAACTACTCAATCTTCAGTTGAGAGCGTGAAAATAAATGAATATTGCACGAACCTTTTGCACTATCGCTCAACACGGTGAACACGTCTGACATGTTCTGCGTTGTACGAAGAGACTTTCCAACTTCCTTGAATACAATTCGATAGTGCTTCCGATGAAGGATCCTCCTCATTGGATTGTACCAATTGAGAGGATCTTTCAGGTCGCCTCTCCCTAACCCTTCAATCCCGATCTCGGTCGACGGGTTCATGTCATCATCATCACATTTTCCTAGATTCTCGACATTCACCCTGTACTTCTCCTTGAACGTGGGTGTATATCCCCGCATCATAACGTTTCCTGTGTGATCCTCTTCGCTGTTAACGCGGACAATACAATGAGCAATGGGAGTGAGTAAATGTGTGGCCACTTCTTCTCGCGTCTCCGCGCCATACTTCTCTTCGATGTCAAGAAGAAGCGCTTCACGTACAGAGTGCTCAGGCATTTGGTCGTCCTCCGTCCAAACGTCTTTCAACACATACGGCACGTCTGATCCCACTCTATTCACAATCCATACTCTCGTCGCGTGGCTAATTAGCTCATCAGCAGAACTCTTCGATAACGTCTGGCACGTCTCGTATGTCTCGCCATCGATATCAATATGGTGTACCAGTTTACCGTTGTTCTTTACGAACGGTCGGAAGGTCGGGTCCCATCCTAGCTCCTCCTTAGATGCGAAGGCGAGAGAGAGGAACACGTGAATCAGCAAGTCCAAATCCTGTTCGATAGCATCAGCCAGACAATCGCAATACCCTTGTGGAACCTGTTGCTCACTCTTGAGAAGTTAAAAGGTTTGCTGACGACCGGAGATGCGCGAGAACAGAACCACAGACGTATGTTGGCATTCTCAACGGTAATTCCAAAGGAAAATCTTCTGCTTGGATCCCGTACCATAGCCAGCTGAATATCAGAAATTACCCTTCGGGCATTCTTAAAAAAAGCGCTAGGCTTAGTACATTCACTCGAACAGGAATCGGGGCTCACCTTCTTGCGAGACTCTTCACTACTCGTCCTTCTAAAGCTCGCAGTGAGCGCAATATGGCACCAGGAACTAATCGCGCACTCCTCTATACCGGCTGCTGCAGACTGCTCTTCTCGGTCTTTGAGAACAAAGCACGCGTTTTGCGAGAATGTACTTCTTCGACGTCCCTCACCTTTTCCCGGGAGGAGCACCATCTCTAGGATCTGCTCGAGATGTGGCAACCTCGCAGATGCTACAGAAGTTGCCTTCTCAAATATATCGACTAGAGGTGCGAATGCGTCGTGCTTCTTCCGCCTCTTACCCCCAGACACTGTCCATAGGTCCTTCCATTTGCCTGAAGCATCGATATATCCCCTCTTCTTGAGCGTTGATTTGACGTTCTTCACGTTGACTCCTTTCCTGAGCGGAGGCAGAAGATGGTCTACAAATGCGCGCGTCTCGATGACTGGGAAAACATAGCCAGGGTTGTTCAGCTCTTCTTTGAAGTCGATAAACTCCTCCATCGCGCAGATAAGTCCGAAGAAAGTGTCGTTGATTGCAGAAGTCAAGTTCTGTTGAAGATGGATGGTAAGAGTCAACTTCTGTGGCTTGATGGAGACGAAATGTCACATGTGTCACACATACAACCTCATTACACTACGGGCAATTTAGTATTTTACATCGGATGATAAATGGATTGATATGTAATTTGATATTTTCAATATCATTCAATATCATACTGCATATCCTCATAAGGGATATTTAAAATATCATCAAAGTATTTAGAATATCATCAAAGCAGATATTCTGATTGACCAATCGGGATAATTTTTAGGGATATCTGCTTCGATGATATTCTAAATATCCCTAATGAGGATATGCAGTATGATATTGAATGATATTGAAAATATCAAATTACATATCAATCCATTTATCATCCGATGTAAAATACTAAATTGCCCGTAGTGTTAATAACTTTGTAAATTGTACTGTAGCGAGCCAAGTATGGATAGAGTGTCACGTTCCGTGACGTATCGTGGGCGATGGTAGATTGTTGCGCAGCTTGCAAGCTCCAGCTAAAGCATATGCATCACCGGAAATACAGGTTAGTACTGTCTGTTCGTAGTGACTAGGACCGACAGTAAGAGGGACAATAGGAAACAAACAACGTATGGTGTTAGGTGTTACCATTTTCGAGACGCGACAAATCAGATGCAAACCATGTGACGTGACGCATGGTGCCAATGGCTCGAGTAACCACCTCCTGCTCCTATTGTTACCACCATTGTACATCTGCTTCTTCCTCCTCATTCAACAATTCTGCATATTGAGCTTACGTTATGAGCACCTTCCCATCAAGAGTTCCCGGTAGTGATCTGACGTCCTCAAGTCAATGCACGCCTCTGCCACCCGGTTTCACGACCACCGAGGATGGAGAATACGTTAGTGTTTCGGAGAGACTGAGGAATCCGGGATATAGAATCTTTTAGGCCCAATCCCTATCTATAAGCTCGTACGCATTGCCTCTGCCTAGCAAGTGCCGAACGACGAATGCTGAGTCAAATTTGCATGGAGCATCGGAAGGAAACAAAAAAGAGTTGTGTCTTCCTCGCGTGAGGCGATTCCTCGATTTTACTGTTTTATTTGATCCACGACGAAGGGGACGCTCGTTCCAGCCCTAACGACTCATTTGGTGATATACTTAGAAGTCTCATCTTGGCTTCGCAGAATATGTACATTAAAGCAATCGATTTCGCCTCGCGACCGGGTCTCAGCGGTTTTGTTCGAAAGTTCGCTGATCTGTTCGAACCGGCCTATTCGGAAAAGGAAAGTGACGAGGATAAGAATCAGGCTGGGAATGCGATTGCGAAGTTGCATACAAAGGAAGGCGATCCGATGAAAGGTCACGGAATGATTCTCGACTTGTTACTCACTACAGCTAAAGCATTTGGCCCACGGATGATGAAGCCAAGACAAGGAAAATCCTAAACAAGGACGGAAACAAGACGTGCTTATATGACCAATGATGGGTGCCGGTACCGTCCCGCGTTAGCTTACATTTGGCATCCAACACAGGAGAACGACGAAGAGAATGTATCCATATGGTACGTCAGACAATGAAATCACCAGAGATAGCTGTTGGTTGTCTCCCGGACGATTCTCGCGGTCCCCCAAGACCGGATGATGGTACGAATCCTAGAGATATCAAATCAAGATGAAGTACCAGAAGCTCAGAGTCTGGGCCAGAAGTAACGATCTGCGGGAATCTTGTTGCTTGTTGCTCCACCCGAGATGAGCTGGACCAGAGGACGCAAGGACCTGATTGATGTAGAGATGAAAACAAAACAAAACAAACAAAAACAACAGAACCCAACGATGACTAGCTGCATGCCATCATATAGTTCTTAGACCGCGAGGTATCGCATCAATAATTCCAAACTAAGTAGAGCCTCGAAGAGAGTATCGATAACTCATCTCAGATTACAGAAGGATAGCAACACCAAAACGCGATATTCTTTGAAGTTACAAGTATCATATAACCAACCGGACAGATGAATTTTACTGACCTTCATAATTAATGTCATGAATCCATAATGTCTTATCTATCGATGTCCTCGGGCATATTCAAAAGTCTGCCCTCCATTCCACCTTCGACCATGATCACTTGCCCAGTAACATGTCCCGAAACTACCGGAGAAGCGAGAACGACAATTTGATAAGCCACATCGGACGGCGTTGCAACTTTCTTCAACGGCGTCCTAGAATAAAACGCTAGATCAGACCTGACAAGTCATAGACTTAGGCAGATGGACGTACGTTGCAAGAGCACGATAGACAGTGTTCGGGTTCGAAAGTGCTTCTTCAGCCATAGGTGTTTTGACCCAGCCAGGCGCTACGCAGTTGACACGACCCTTCGGAGCGATCTTGACGATCTCGTTCTTCAGGGAGAGCAGAAATCCGTACATCAACGCTGAAACGCGAAATCAGTCTTTCTCATGAATTGACCCATCCCTTCCACACACCACTCTTCGAAGCCGCATAGTCGGCATGCCCGGCTTCACCATACTTCCCAGAAGTACTTCCGATGAAGATAACAGCGACTTTCTCCTTGGTCAAAGCAGATACGCCTGGCTTATCCAATCGGCGCAGGAACTCACGGACGACAAGAAACGAAGATGTCAGATTTGTTGAGATCGTCTTGTTCCACTGCTCAAGCGACATCTGCGAGATAGGCTCATCGTGGCTAGGCCAGATTCCATGATTTACGACGAGGATCTGGATGGGCTTGTCCTTTTGTGAATCGAAGAGTCTCACGACATCGGATTCTTGAGTTAGATCCGCTTGTACTGTTGATAGACGGGTATTTCCACCTAGCGACTCCAAGATATCTTTCTTCGTGTTGTAATGCGCGACGACATCTGCATCTTGATCTATGTTCGATATGAATGCCAGTACAGCTATTATTAGGATCGTGATAGACTGAAGGATCGTCTCACCAAGAAAAAGGCGTGTAGTCACGAAACCGATCCCGCCATTCGCTCCTGACCTGAATTCAGCCGAAGCTCATCTATGCAATAAATTCCGCCAAATTCTTGACCTGTAACAAGAATGCGGGTATCCTTCAAGCCAAGATCCATCCCTTCGCTAAATGGTTGTGTATGTAAATTGCGGTGATGGTGGTCCGGAAGGAACCGAGGATAAAACCGACTGAAAAAAAAGGAAGTCGGGACTCGTCGCGCTTTGCCTCCTGGTTTACGCACGTAACGACTGTAGACACGGCGAGGACGATGCAGTGGGTGGACTTCAGCAAGACGTCGCTGTTGGTATCCCTGGCATCCATTACCTTCAACCCGCTAGCATGGAATTTTGTTGCGCGAAATGGTACGTAGAGCGGGCTTGCACCGACCTCCATGAGACGTGCTAAGCATCTATCTTTCATCCTAGAATACCACAACAAGTCCTTGACGCGTCTTTTCGGAGGCAAGGCAAAGGCAGCATGCTATTTCCTAGCTGTCATGATTTTTTCGTTTGGTGTCCTTCGTGATTCTTTGTGAGTGAGAAGCTCGGTGGTGACTTGCAAGTTGTTGCTCAACCTCCCGCCAAGATACCATCGCGCTCTTTCAGAACAGCCTTCGCACCCGATCTTACCAAACGATCCACCCTTGAACCTTCATATCGTGCTTCCCGTTCTGCTTTTCGTCGTTGGTCAGACGCTTGTGATCTCGTCAACCTGGGCACTAGGGATCACGGGTACGTTCCTCGGGGACTACTTCGGAATTCTGTGCGTGGATGTCCGTTGTTTATTTAAAGAAAGTGGCTGATGATGCTGCCAACTGAGTGTAGCATGGACCATCGCGTAGAAGGATTTCCTTTCAACGTCCTCGAGAACCCGATGTATGTCGGAAGCACGTTGTGCTTTTTGGCTACGGCTCTTTGGTACGCACAATTCCTCGTAAAAAGTCATCACAACCTTATTAAAATTTCATATAGGTATGAAAAACCCGCTGGTCTTATAATAACTCTTTACGTGCATATCTGCTACATTATAGCACTCAAGTTCGAGGGGTAAGATCAAGCTATTTCCGATTCGCACGGTCACTGAAACTTAAGCCGTTGTAGACCATTTACGACTATGATATACTCGAAACGCTCCGAGGCAAAGACCAGCAACGTCAAGAAGGAACTCTGACATTACTCCTGCATGCTTACACTGCAGACAGATTTTGGATTTCGTTACAACGGGACATGTAGAGCCTAGTGCAATTCAATTAGAGTATCTAGCTAGTTTATGCGAGGATAATGATACTTGGGGAGCGGGTTCTCTAATATTTTGACAAATGCGTGTATAACTCGTTTTCGCTAGATCAAGAGGGCTGTGCGAACTCGTACTTCTCGACTGTCGATTCCCAGATCGACTTGCAGTCGACTTTGGCGCCAAGCCTAGATGCAAGTAGGAATGCTCCGCTAAGTTTTCTGTCATTCCGACCATTTAGTCAATTGTCGATGTTACAAGCTCGTCAGCGGGTACATACCTATTCAGACTGTACGTCTCCCTCGGCGGAGGCGTCAATCGCTCTCTTAACATCACAGGGATCAATGATCGAATTTCAGCAGTAATCCGGGCCCAGTCTGTCCCTCTTCCGAATGCATAGCGTCCATCCGCACCAAGTTCAGACGGTGCGAGTTTACGAGCACGAAAAGGAGCTGCGAGCAACGTGAGCGAACGAATATGTGCGTCAAGCATGGTCTTGCTTTCTCCGCCCTTGAGGTATCCTAGCTCTAGACTCCAGTGTACACAAGCTTCGTAGTCCTCTGCAACGGCTGCTTGTAAGATGTACATCCATTTGTCGATGAACTCTTTAGAGTAGGACCGGGTTGCCCCGAAGTCGATGAGTTCTATCTATGCGTAGGTAATACTTTTCAATATACCGTGTCTTGGAATGGAAGGGTATGAGACGCCTACCTGCCGTCTTTGCTCATTCCAAAGGAAGTTTGACCAGTTCGGATCCGTCTGCATCATACGGAATTCGAAGAGCTCTTTCATACATAGTTCAAGAATTGTTGAAGCAATCTTCGAAGTCTGTCAGCATTGTGTCACTGAGCTCAGACCGGAACGCACCTACCTGATCTCGAGACTCCTGGCTAAGATTGTCTACAATATTCCCTCCGACGCTCACACCGTCCATCTGTTGCATCACAAGTACGCGCTCCGTGCTTCCCTCCCACACCCAGGGTATTCTAAAACGTCTATCCTTCCCAAGCGCGTCTTGCGATCCAAAGAATCGCGCACATGCGGCTTCGCGCGTGTAATCACACTCATCCGCAAGTTCCCCTTTCATGACCTGGAGAGTTTTGTCGAGGAACAAACCTCGCGGCAAGATCTTCCCGGCATTGAGGAGTAACTTGAGATACCCCAGATCACTCTCGATACTCTTCGCGATGTCCGGAAATTGGATCTTTATGGCGACCTTCTCATCTTTGCCGGTCGGAGATGCATGTGCCGCAAGGACAGCAGAATGGACTTGCCCAAGAGAAGCAGCTGCAAATGGGACACGGTCGAAGGATGCGAAGTTTGATTCCCACGAGGAACCGAGAGAATTAGACATAACGCGCTACGCCAAGTCAGAAAGACAGAAATAGACTGAACAAGTTAAAATACCTCCATCTGCCAGTTGGGCATGTAGTGCGCACTGTCCTGAACACGTCGGAACACTTCTTCCACGTCCTTCGGAAGCAAATGTGTGTCTACATAACACTTAGAATGACTGCTGGGCCATACATTCCACTGAGCTCACCTTGTATGCTCATGAATTGCCCGAGCTTCAGTGCAGCTCCACGCATTTTGGACAGTTTCTCAACAAGACGCTTCACATTTGCGGGAGTCATCATCAACGAGGACTGTCCTTCAGCTTGTGAGGAAGACACCCGTCTAAATGCTTCTGACGCGGCACCATATCCCAGACTAGCTGCAAGGCCGCCATAATGGAACAATCTCCCTATTCGAGAAGAAGGTACCCGAGACGCTTGGAGATTTCGTTGTGTCTGGGATAATGGCTGAGATGATTTTGGGAGTAGTTCCGATTGTAAAAGCTATACGAATAAGCCAGAATAATCAGGCGTCTAGAAAGGACATACCTTTGCTTCAGTTTCTGAAATCGGGACGGATTCCGTAATCTCTGGCGCATCCGCGAGTTTCGTCTTTTCCGATGTACCCACTTTCTCCGTATATTTCGTCTCCTCCAGTGTAGAACGCCCCGGCGACACTTTACCACCAGAAAATTCGCTGACAGTTTCAGAAGAGAGATGAGCGTCCGTTGGAGAACTTGAAACTGTATTATCGGAACGAGCTATAGGCTTCCCTGGGACGGGCTCTGTATACATTGGAACATCCAGACCTGTAGTAGATGGTTCATGCGATTCTTGCCGGGGTGACAAAAGCTGGCTTTCCTGAATAGACGCATCCGGAGCATAATCTGCTTGAGAAACTCTAGTTTCATGCCTTCCTCCGACATTCGATGGTCTACTAGCCTCTCTGTCGGCCTCTTTTGCTCTATTCTCTACATCGAAACTCTTCCTCGGATACAACCCTCCCGTAGCACCCGCTCGCTCATGTCGCCTTCCAACGCCAAGTTGACCATTCGTTCGTGCTGCCTGGGCCGTTCTGATAGTCGCAGCATGAGAGATGATTTCTGAAGCAGAGTGCAGCACACAGAGCCAGTTGTACAGGGGACTTGGCGGCATATGAGCATGCCGTGACTGCCAGCAACAGCAAGGATGCGCGTGACCGCAATCCAAGGCATGCGTGACTGACGCGTCTCACGGTGTAACTCCCGTGAACTGCTCAGCTTCCTTTTTATCTCCATCCATCTCCAAATCGTCTTTCGACTCGAGCCGGAATTGATCTAGATCAATGACTCTCCTTCACTGAAGCAATAAAGTCCGACTGGCTCGCATATCAACTGCTGAATTGCTCCTTTAATCTTCCATTCTCAGCTTTCGGGAGTGGGAAATACTTATTTTCAGCCGATCATTGGCAGGCTGTTGTTCGAGCGGTCCACATAGACTTCAGACTAGCTCGCGGATTTAGCTTATAATGACATGATGCCTCCGCAAGCAAAGAGACGTAAGGCGACAGCTCCTATGCCTTCAACGAACGTGTGTATCCGCTTGAGTTCCCATTCAAAGAGAGCTTATTACTTTTTCGCAGGTCCAAGTAAGGATTTCATCTTTATCAGGGCTACACGGTAAATTCTTGTTATTTTTATCTAGCGGAAGTTTGCTCATTTGGGTGCTAGCCGTTCCAACATTTGATCAGCGCTCTCCTAGTAAGAATGTCTCCAATGAACAGGAAATTTCAGCAAATACTCTCGACGCGGAAACAAGATCTGAGATGACTTCAACGCCCGTCAGACAGCGCATAGCTTCAACTCAGAGTAACTTAAATCATGGATCGTCTTCTACGGGACATGCACGGAGGATGATGGCAACGCCAGCTCGTCTCCAACCCCATACAGTACGGGAACAGATAACTCGTCCTAATTCCGTGGACCAAAGGGCTTTTTCATTGCAAGTTACTCCAAAGCCGAGAGCTCAAAAACAACCGACCTCGCTTCTTGTGACGCCTTCCCGGAGTACACCTGCGGTTCCTTCAAGATCTGTCTCGAGAGTATCTGAAAGAACAACGTACAGTTTTCCTGCTGTCGCACTTGAGTAAGTCGATCAATCCAACTTGTTTATTCGGATAGAATCATGAATCCTTCAGGCTTACGGATTCGGATTCAGAGGATAGCTCGGATGAGAATTTCCGGATATCTAAGCCAAGGTCAGTCTCAGCATACCGCAGCTTCATGTGCTAACAGGTCTGTACTCAGTATCGTCTCAGTGGGCGAACGACGTCAACCTCTTGGCCAACGAGCCGCGCGTAAAACAAGAATACGACCGGAGAGGAAGACATCAGAGCCTCCAGAGCTAATCTCGCTAATCGATTCGGATTTACCTCTCAATCAGGATGTTGAAGACGAAGAAGACGATCTTTACGTAGATGCTGATCCAGCTGATATAATAAACCGGGCCCGACAGCTTCACACTGTTGATAACTCGTCTGGTGTTCACGCCCCAAGTCCAGATGTCGGGCAAGGAAAGGAGACTCCTGAGGATCCTGAAAAGGAACTCACCGATGCGCTTGATGCTCTAACTATCCGCGAAGCAAGGCTCCTTGCTAGAGGCCAACTCCCCTTCCTCAGGAGAAATCTGCGCAAATCTATGGACGCGCTTGGACCATCAAAGTGGCGAGGGCACGACTCTGACGCTATTCGTTCGATCGATGTCACACAAGTCAATGTTGTCTATGTAATAGCAGAGTACGAATACCCTGGAGGCTCGTTCTATGGCAGGTGGTTTTGCCCTCTATGCGCCATCAATTTATGCTTCAATACAAGAGGCGCGTTGGATACCCACTTTTACAGGCACCATACCCAATGCGCTTATGAATGGTCAGATAGCAGGGATGTCAGTATGACTCAACAGTTTTGAACCTCTCGCTTTAAACTGATCAGTCGAACGTTCTTAGAACTCGCTTTTGCTAAAGATAACCCTTCCAGATGTCCCAGAATTGGAATCCGAGGCCGAAGATGAAGGAAAGAAAGAGTTCCTTTTAATCGACAGTCCATCCGAGGAAGAAAATTTATCTTCCGACGACCAACGTGTCCTTCGCCCCCAACATTCACCTTCGTCACAGGACAAGCCTTTTCTGCGCGGGCCATCCGTCGTAAGAGCTCAAACAATTTTCTCGTCGTCACCATCCAAAGCTCAACCTTCAAGCCCAATCCTGTCAACGATTCGTCCTTTCATAGTCGCAAAGACTACAATTCCAGCCAAACTGAGAGTCTTGCGCCCGCCCCGACCAATAGATTCTGAAGATCCAGATCGGTACCCAACACCTCCTCCATTCGAGGACCTCGAAGGTCCTGCGGCAGTTCATCCATACATTCCAGAAGACACATACTCTGATCGACCGGGTGGGCCTAAATTATATGATATCCTCAATGAGCTGAGTCTCGAGCCATTCGGCCTAATGACCGGACACGTTATCGAAAGGGAGGAAGATGTATTCGAGCTTGATGATACGCGAGAGGAGGATAAGGTAATGCTTGCGTTGTGGAGTCGATGGATATTTCTCAATAGGTAAGAATGAATTTATGTATCCACACGATGATTTGCATTGCTAATCTTCTGGATTTGAAAATCAGACCGAAGTTTATTGAGGACTATGAGGCAGGCATTCGAGTATTTCTTGATGAATATTGGCGCACGATCCATCGTGCAGCAGGCTTTGCGGCGCTGCGGACGTGGTTGCTGGTGAGTTTAAGTATGTTGGGCATTATGCTTCATCCATTTAACCGACATCTCTCACTGCAGGTACTCGTTCAAAACCGTTACTTGACAGGAACTCAGTTCTGCGATACCCTGAAATACTACAAAGATCTCGTCGGGATGGACCATTGGAAGCGAGCTTAATTCTTATTTACGAAGTACCCCATTCAATCGGCGAGCAAAAATAGAAAATAGAACCGCGAAGGTCTCATGGAAGATATTCCTGTATCTGTAAAGCGTAGATCTCGGAAAGAGGCTAACGCAGATCAGGAAGGCCTTGGGAAGATGCTTGGTTCTCGGAACCGATACCGAAGTAGTGGTCTCCGCAGTCGAGGACCGTCTGCAGAAAGGATGAGGAGAAATGTCCAGAATTTAATGGACGTATATAAGAATAAAATACTCCGAAGTTGTTGACCTACTATTGCCTTACGTAACGGGAACGGAGGCTGACTAGTTTTGTTATCGTTTCCGCATCCAAAAGCAGCATTCCGGCTGCCGATGCATACCGAGAGCGCTGATAAAGATTTCTGATGCCCGGACATATTGCCGCTTTGTTTTTCACTCTCATCTCGTCTACTGGTTGAGGCTGTACTATCTCCCGTTGTCGTCGGGGAAAATGCAGACGAATAACTCGCTTTATCGCTTTCTGGCGTCCAGAAAGGTGCTATTCGTGATTTTTGGACTGTTTTTGACCGTCGTGTTATGGAACTTATGGAAGGCGATGGGTCACAGGACGACGTATGTGGACGCGTGGTACACGTCGGGAGATTTTATTAAGTATCATATGAAAATGACGCCCCAGTTTGACCTGCAAAGTGCGTCTCTATTCTGCCTTGGGCAATATACAAAAATGTCTTACTTGGTTCATGCACAGATGTACCAATGAAAGAACTAGCAAACCAGAACCTCGGTTATTCTGCTGTTGTACTCTATCTCGTCAACTTTTGGCGACTTCGAGAGCTTCTGTTGTCGATGTCTTACCTGTTTAACAACGTCAAAATGCACCCATGGCCCATCCTCTTTATGTATTCGGACGACCTGGATGACCAGTCAAGGCGCAATGAGTTCATGCTTCGTTTGTATGACTTCTTGGGAGGCAATCAAGAGGCACGATGGTTTATTGGAAGGATAGAATGGATTAGATTGGAGTGGCAGTTACCAGATAACATGTCGCACGACAAGTCTGTTGTTGACCCAGTTTTCGCTGATTACTGGCCAGGTGAGTGATTCTGCTCTCATTTCTTCTAATCACGCGATTGATAAGAAATGCCGTGCATAGGTTACCATCAAATGTGTGCTTTCTTCGCGTCTCAAATATTCGATCACCCGCGATTGAAAGATGTAACGTATTACATGCGACTCGACACAGACTCGTACATCTTCAAGCCACTCTGCTACGACCCTGTCGACCTCTTCCACCAACACAATAGATCATATGCTTTCAACGTACGTACAACGGACCCTGATTGGGTTACCGTTGGTCTATGGAATCTCGTCGATGAATACGCTCAACTTCACCCCGAAGTCGAGGAAAACCTTCAGAGGAATGGCTGGCAATGGCCCGCGAATCGTAATCCCGAAGAGATGGGAAAATATGAATTCCCGACGTACTATAATAACTTCGAGATTGTGAAGCTTGATGCATTCCGACGTCCGGACGTCCGGGCTTGGCTCGATGAGATCATGCGCGTACCAGAGAGGATATACAAGTACCGATGGGGTGAGTGTACAAATCATACAACTCAATCAATTTGTATTGACCCAAAATGTCAAGGCGATGCTCCCATTCGATTTGCGACCATCAGTATGTTTTTCGACGTCGAGAAGGACGTAGAAGACTATTGCGGGATGGATTACTGGCACAACGGTGTTCACGGGAATCATTGTTCCTGTAAAAAACAGTTACGGTCGGCCTAGATATTGACCTTCTCTATCACTCTGTATATCTGCCTTCAGGCTTTCACGTAGCATTAATTATACCGTAATATTGCAGTTCACATTGGATTTAGTCCGGGACCTTATTTGAGGCACAAATGCGTATCTGATTGCGCACGTGATATCGATCACACACTAAACGCGTCGCGTAATTACAGTAACGATGGACGGACGGGACCTTCTCTCGTGTTTTCATCATGCACAGACCTCAGAACCAACACTTTACAGAACTCAAGGAACACCAGAAATATGTTGTTCAGAGGTATTTCAATGCATGCTCACGTTGATATTTCATGCCAGTAAAATACTTGTGTATTTTGTACCTACTCTTAGTTCAGACGTGATCGAGGACCCGAGAGTCTTCGTCAAGGAGGAAGGCTCGGAGCGGATTTACTGGTATAAGGTGTTGCTTTGTCTGTGCGCTCTTTACATCTTCGCTGAGACCTATTCTGTAACAGGAGCGATTCTTGACAGACAATGAGATCGTCGATAATGTCGTAGTGCGTTGGAAGTCGAGATTCTGATGTTGCACCACGTTCTCATTTTGCTACGGAGCCTTAGGAGAACGCAACCTCACGAATCTGCTGGACAATACATCGCCCAAAACGCGGATGGTACATCAAGATCCGCTCTCCTTTCTTCCCTCCCGGCGTATCCATCCCGTTGACGCCGTTGCCAAGTTCATCGCCATTTCATACGGATGCGGCTCTCTCATTCTCTACGAGGATAAACTCTCCCAAGCGGAATAAGCATCTCAATCATCCAATCCCTTCAAGCTCAAGAGTCTCTTCTCCGCCGACACAATCGAGTGAGTCCTCGACGGACACCGTCGGTTCGAGCTCCGAGACGGTGGTACATTCATACCCACCGACGCCGTCACCGGGAGTGAGCAATGCTTTGAGCCAACCCCCTTCACCTGATTCAGTCCGCGCTAAACTCAATGAGATATCAAACAATTCTGATCAGCGACGTGCCACGTCACCAGAAATTAGGCAATTCTTCCTTGCTCCGCATTCCATACCGCACGTCCCAGAACCACAAAACGCATCTCTGATAACCAAAGCACTCTCCATTTTCAGGAATCATCAACCATCTCATTCTTTATCATTCACTCTATGTCCCTTACCACCTTCGGAAGATGCTCCTTCGTCCAGCTCTGCCAGCACATCTCACGAACATGCAAGCAGCAACGCACACTCGAAGCGGCATTCCTTGAGCCGAATCGGCGAACTTATACCTCCTTCTCCACCAGCCCTTATCACATTCCATGATCGATCGCCTGCGTGGAGTCTTGGATCTTTCTCTGGGCTGATTGAGATCGACATAGCAATGGAGAGGGAGTTAGGTGTGGACCGTAGTTTCTGGGTGACGATAGCTCTTACTTATATGGAGTTTCTCCTGGAGCGTGAGGTAAGTGGCGGACTTACCTTTTCTTACCAATCAAACATGATGTTTATGTGTATTTTAGAGTTATTTGGCTGCAGCAGGCGGCTGATTATGCACGAAGTAGGTCTGTTTTCTTGTAGCACATCGTTTGTTCCGTCAAGTTTCAATAGACTCACTGACTTTTCGTAGCATGCCATGCCACTTTTAATTATTTTATCAGCTTCAACCTTTGATTTATTGATCTTCTGATTAAGACACTGCACAAAGTTCGGACTGACTCTTGAAAAATGTGTAAATCAATAAGTTGAATAACACGCCGGGCAAAAACTCTTTCCGAGCCCTTAGAAATTTTGATCGGAACGGGTGAGCTCTCATCCGATTGGCTCTTTTTCCATTCTGGGCAACATTTTCACGATTCGAAAATGGGTTTTGCCCAGTGTGTAAAGAGGGTCCTATTTGCTGACTAAGCGAGCACACTTGTTCTCAGGGTTGAAAAAGCCCCGACGACATCAATCTGTTCTACACGTTCATCAAAAGCACTCTGATCGGAAGATGACACTGGAAAGCTGTTCCCATCTGTTCCCAGCTTTGTACCTGCCAATCGCTTTGGAAACCGCATCAAGCCGTCTGAAGTACAAATTTCATGCACTCGCCGGACGTCCTTTGTGTATCTCGCTTCCGTACCCTCACACCTCTACTCTGGTCTATTTCTGGTCCTGTATATGCCATCTATCCACGGATTGTCTGATCTTTTCCCTCGTTCTCTGAAGGATCTCAGCGCACAGCTTCTCCCTCGCCTTAGGCTGATCCCGGAATTTCGATGTTGGCTTCCGCCCGCTTATATAGTCGATAATTGTTCATGGGATATTTTGGAATCGAAGACGTCACAGGCCCTGACGCTATGGAACTCCTTATCACAGGGCACTCCATTGCTCATTCTTCTTGACTTACTGGGATCGAAAACTGGTGGAAGCTCGTTGGTTTATGAAGGCAATAAAAGAGATGAAGACAAACAGTCTACGAACGCTTCGTTTATCGCAGAGTTTTTGCGAAGAGTCGAGATACTGGAGATTCAAGGACGCCTCAGTTACGGTGAAAATTTCAGAGTTGAAGAGTTCCTTAGCGGTTCTTGTAGTGGCTTTATCAAGGTAACGAGTCCACGACATAATACGACGTATGCACAGACAAATTCTCACCTTTCGGGTCAGGTCCTGAAAATGGTGCAAAGAGTGCTCGATTGCTTGGAGGCGACTTATCCTAATCTTTACGAGCTACCGCGCTCGGCTGATCGGCAGAAAGAAGACTTATTTGAGAAATTCCTCGATTTAGAGATGCTCTACCTAGAGGATCTGAAAGATATGAACGTGCGTAGCATTGTACATGAAGCACTGGCAGCCTCTTTACTCTTAATTTTCCGAACTCTAGGAATGTACAGCTGCTATTATGAGATTATCTGACCCCGATCCAATGGTCCTGGAATATTTAGCAGTCCAAATTCATCGTATGATACTTTACCAGGAGCACATCGTTGCCTATCTTCAATCCGTCGGCGTTCGCTCAACAGATTCGATCCGATGGAACCGTCTGTTTGGCAGCAAGGTGAGTCCTATTATAAAAATGAATACTCGCGAAATGACAAATAAGTACTAACGAATGACACAAGGAAAACACGTATATTTCAGGAGCTGGTGTATATCGATCATACTGCTCCCAGTATTACTCTTTGCTCGACTTCATTGATATTACGTGCATAAGAAATAGACAGGTTTGAGATCCCCCATTATATTCTGATTGATCATTCATAAATATGGAGCAGAACGAGACCCTGTACGCGAGGTGCTTTGAGCTATCACAACAGCTAGCTTTCCCGATGGATCATATCCTATCGTTTATTGACACTTGTTCCGTGAGTTTACCCATGTTATACCTTCAGCAAACTGATGATGTGCCATTGTTTCGGCCTCGAAGACCGTGCTGGACGTAACTCATCCTGTAGAAAACTTTTCGGCATTCAAAGCACTCTGCTCCGCGTATCAGACTTTACTCAGCCTCAAGGACGATATATCCGAAGTTATGCGCAGCAAGCGTACTTCTTACGCAAAGCGCTACATCAGCAACTACACTCCACATGCTCACCTGAACATGGACTGTCTCTCGCTTGGCGAGTTCATATTGGACGATTGCCTCCATGTTGAGTTTCGGAATATATCTCGCGATACTTCAGCAGTATTGCTCACACCGAAGGACTCCCCTCATCCTCAAAGAGAAGCCGGCACTTATGTCTTTACCTTCCTATTCGAGCAAATGCTTCTTTTCGGAAGGCCTATTATTACACCGGATAAACTGCAACACGCGTCGAGCTCTTCGAGCCATAATTCCCGAGATTATTATCCCGATAGCGAATGGAACTTCGGGCCAGCTATCCACTCCAGCACTCCGTTTGATGTGTTATGTGCTGTCTCGCTGGCGGAAATCAGACACGTGGAACGCTCAGAATCTGGTAAGCGACATCCCTTTACTCAGCTTCTTTCCCTATCTCTCGCAGTGATGACAAAATTTAATATGTTCCATGGATTTTGCTTGCCAATCTGCGAAAACAGAAGACTTCTCGATTGCTGTGACGTGGGCCGGCCACGAAGACGGCCCGACAAACACGCTTTTGCTCATGTTAGCCGATGGGAAACAGTTAGAGCAGTGGATCCGGGTTTTGTCTCGATTGGCACCGAGCAACAGTGTTCTCGTCGACATTACCGAATGCGACGAGTGTAACGGAAAACATTTGGACGCAGCTGATCCGCTTTCTTGGCTAGACGACCTCGGTGAACCATCGTTTTCGCGTAATGTATACCTTCCATCCTCGTCCTAATCTATCTTCCGTATTTTCCAGAATTCAGCCGACGTAGTATGAGCTCCAAGCCAAGACCCTGGAGCCTCATTGCCCGCAAAGAAGAAGCACTTGCTTCGTCTTTGTACCCCTTTTCTTTGTCCAATGGAAGCGAACACTCGCTCTTCAGCGTTCTGTCATCTACTCGGTCAGGGATCCACCGATTTGAACGCGGATTATCGGCATCGCCTCGCTCACTTTCTTCCGCCCGATCAACAAAGTCCGCGGGTCTAATTACTGACCCAGCGAAGCTCGCGGAGGGGATTCAGTCTATTGAAGCTGTTCTCCGTGAGTCGGATGCACATGTTTGCGTCCCTTCCATTGCAGCATATGAGCCAAGACAGGAGTTGATTTTTTCACTTGCATGTGGCTGCGATTAAACTTAAAATTTACAGAAGAAGTCCAGGATGCTTCGCCAGATTTGACTGGGCAAGTGCGACGGATCGGGAATTACCCAGCAGCACATGGAGGGTTTTCTGATGTATGGAAATGTAACTGGATTAGCGGTACGCAATGCAACAAAGTAAGTAAAACCATAGCTTCACCTATCAGACTGATTGTGACCTTGATGGTTTTTAGGTGGCAGTGAAAGTGTTACGCGGGAAGCTTCTTGATGCCGAGAGGGAAGATAAAATGGCAAAGGTAGTCAAATCTAGAGGATCTCCATTCACAGCCGCTGATTGTTCTTACCGATCGAACTGTAATACTCGCGTCTACTATTCAGCGCTTACAACATGAGATCAAAGTCTGGAAGCGCCTTGATCATGAGAATGTTGTCCCACTACACGGAACATGTTCTGATTTTGGACGGTATCTTTCTCTGGTATGTCCCTGGTACGAAAAAGGTAGTTTGTACCAGTACGTCAGGAAGAAGGACGGAGAACTTAAGCTTCCGGAAAGGCTTCAGTTGGTACGTTTACTCTGTATTGCATCAGATCGTTCATAATGTGGCCTGACCTTGTTTGTGCGGAAGCTGTCTGACGTTGCCACTGGCCTTGCATATTGTAAGCTCTTGTCCAGTAAGTTCCTGAAAGAAGACTGATAGTTTGCACCAGTGCATTCATGTTCCATAATCCATGGCGATTTATCAAGCGTAGGTACTCAGCGAGATGAAGCTATGTCGGGAAAAACAGACTCACAGCGCGTAGGCAAATATTCTCATTGACGACAAAGGCCAAGCATGTCTTTGCGACTTCGGTCTGTCTACTCTTGTAGAAGATCTTGTCGACAGTTGGTACCCATCGTCAATGCTAGGTGGTGCGATCCGATGGTCGGCCCCGGAACTGTATTGTCTTTCTTGCTTTGATCATCCAGAGCCACCAAAACCGAGGGTCTCGGTATCGAGCGATATTTATTCCTTCGGGAGCATCGCTTTGGAGGTGGGTTTTGCTCTAGTTGTTCTAGCGTGTACGCTTTACGCGGCAAGTGCTTGAATCACTCGAACCTGATAATTTCTACTCTAGATTCTTTCTGGGAAGGTTCCCTATTATTACTTGAAGCACGACGGTCAAGTACTCATTGAGTTGAGCAAGAGGGTGAAGCCACAAAGAACTCCGTCGCCTTTCCTTACAAACGATTTATGGGACCTTATTGAGGAATGCTGGAACGACAATCCTGGGGCCAGGCCGTCCACCGCACGCGTTTCATCTCAAATTTGTCTTCTCCATCAACGAACCCTCGCTCGGCATTCCATGTGAAGCGGAATATATACAATTCGTGTATGTCGCATTCTTTTACTCACTTGAATGAAACATTCTTAACACGAGAATTTTGAATGAATAACGGCGAAGGTCATCAATCAGGCCTAGAAAAAGATGCGACGCCTGATGTTAGCCGGACCGTGCGGTACACGGGCGGAAGGAAGGGCGCCAAGGTGCTTCAGGAATAGCGGATAAGTCAGCGGATGTGTTTGCTATTTGTCAGGAAGACGATGGATGAATGGATAAACCTCGGAAGTAGTTTTCTTTATAAACAGCGAGTCTTTTCATGAGAATTTTTTTATCTAAAAAGTAGGTCAGGTGCACGGAAGAAGATCGATACTTGCGTAGTTGGCGGAGGATGCGGAGGATGAGAGGCAATCGCCAATGCTCAGACCTTCCATTTCAGAAAAGGTCCATATGCTCAGCAGTCACGGGTATCTATTTATGGAATTCAACGTGACGCCTGTGATGATCACGAGACTTCCAAATGGCTTCTTCGGCGATGCTTGAAAATATATCCAAAATAATGATTTCATAATTTATTTCGACATATAATGCACCACCGGGCAAGTATTCCGCAAATCTCTTCGCTTGCGTCCCGCATTTCGTCTGTCTCTTCGCCTTCATCAGCGTCGACGACGAACGGATAGTGAGAGAGAATGTTGGTGTCGATGACCCGCGCTCACCGGAGCGCCGTCGCGTTCGGCATACTCGTCGCGTCCCAAGCATGCGTGGAGTTTGTGTCCGCACTTACACCCTCTGACCCATTGAGCACCGCAAACGTCAGCCTCACAAGCTCATTCGTGTCGGCAACGTCCTCAGCGCCGAACTTGACGAGCACAGTCTCTGCTAGCACCGTGAACGCATCATCTACAGTGGCGAGCACCCTCTCTGCTTCCAACTTCTCGTTTACATCTACTGCAACCTTCTCTGGTACAATTGGATCTACGGGTCTTTCAATCCCGCTTTCATCGACTATTCCTGCAAATGCATCATCAACAGTTTCGGGCTCATTCACCCCGGGCTCTACGGCAAGTGGAACCGGTCCTGGAGGTATTGCTGTTCAGCCAACGCCGAACCCTGCCGAGACGCATCTCTTCTCTCCATTCCCCAGCCCAACTCAAGAATCTGTTCCTGGTATGTCGCTCATCTACTGTCGTTTCGTTTCGTTCTTCAAATTCTCTTGTTCGGAGGACAATCCATTTTTGTTATACGTGGGAAACCACGCGTCTCCCCGTGCATCATCCATTTCTCTCTGGTTTTTCTCGGCTTCCTCTTTAAGTGGTGAATCGACAACACTGATCGCATTTTACATCATAGGACTCTTTCCTGCTACGGATCCGTTATCTCCGCCTGGTGTTTCTTCGGGACCTCAGCTAATTCCCGACTTCAATCCGGCATGGACTGCTGCTTGGGCACGGGCGAGGAATTTGATGAGCGGACTTACTGTAGAGGAAAAGGTGTGTTCGGCTCTTGTGGTTGTTGTGCTGGCCCAGTCAACTGACTGCGGATCTGTAATGAAAGGTTAACTTCACAACTGGAGTGGGATGGCAGGGTGGTCGGTGCGTTGGTAACATCCCTCCGGTGCCTCTTGACGGCTCTGGAACTTGGCAAGGACTTTGCTTAGAGGTACGATCATTCTGTTCTTTCCCGAAGTAATTCTGTCTAATGAAGTTGTTTTCTTCGGACTTCCAGGATTCTCCACTGGGCGTGCGTGATACAGACTTCGCAACAGTCTTCCCTGCTGGAATCAATGCGGCAACGACATGGCAGCGCAACCTGATCAGGAAGCGAGGTATTGCCTTGGGTGAAGAGTTCAAAGGGAAGGGTGCTCATGTTGCACTCGGACCGATGATGAACCTCGGGAGAATCGCACAGGTACGAGATGATATATTTTTCTTTCTTCGTTTATGGCTTAACGCAGCGTATGCTCCAGGGCGGCAGAAACTGGGAAGGATTCGGTGCTGATCCATTCCTCGCTGGTGAAGCTGCGTACGAGACCATCCTTGGTATGCAAAGCGCTGGTGTGCAAGCTTGTGCGAAGCACTACATCAACAAGTGTGTGATCTCTTGTAAGAAATTTACGAGCTGTCGGGTAGCTGATTCTTCATCAGTGAGCAAGAGCACGAACGAACGATGGAATCCTCAAATGTCGATGATCGTACTGAGCACGAGTTATACGCGCATCCTTTCTTGCGAAGTGTCATGGCCGGCGTTGCGAGTGTGATGTGCTCTTACGGTAAGCTAACATTTTCAAAGTACTGATTGCGAAGTGTACTAACGAACGTGGCAAAGACCAGATCAACCAGACCTACGCATGCGAAAATGACAGGATGCTGAATCAGGTCATGAAGGGCGAATTTGGCTTCCGCGGTTGTGAGTAGTTTCGATATTGAAAAAGCTTGACGATTGGTGGCCAAATTGTTTTAGATATCATGTCTGACTGGTCAGCACAACATTCAACTCTGAGCGCGATATTTGGACTGGATGTGCGTCGCTTTTTAGCACCAAGTTTATTCGTATTTCTCATATCACCTCTTTTAATAGATGACCATGCCGGGTGATATCACGTTCAATTCCGGAACGTCATGGTGGGGCGCGAATCTCACCGCGTTCGTGAACAATGGATCTATCGCCGAAGCAAGGCTTGACGACATGGTGACGCGTATAGCTGCTGCCTGGTACTTCCTCCACCAGGACGAAGATTATCCTGCTGTCAACTTCAATGCTTTCAATCCAGTCGATGAAGCCACGAATGAACATGTCGACGTGCAAGACGATCACGATGAGTGAGTCAAGGCATTGCTGAAATGAAAGGCGAGAATTTTGTTAACATGCTGTAGGATTGTTCGAGAGATCGGCGCAGCCTCGACCGTGCTTCTCAAGAACGTGAACGGAACCCTGCCACTGAACAAACCTAGAAGGATAACTCTATTTGGTAGATTATATTTTGGGTTGTCTCAACCTTGTTCCGTAACTGATTGTCTGGCCTCGCATAGGTCTCGACGCTGCTCCACAACCGGGAGGACCGAACCAGTTCACCGACAACGGAGGAAACGAAGGTATTCTTGCTATGGGATGGGGATCAGGAACGGCCAACGTGAGTTTCTTCGTGATTATACACTTGATAATTTGACTGATTTGTTAATCTCCAGTTCACATACCTTATTTCTGTGAGCTGATCCCTCTGCTTTTGCTGATGCGGTGAGGACTGACAACGATTGCTAGCCTCTTGAAGCCATTCAAGCATCGTGCAAGAAAAGACCGAACGACCGTCAACTGGTTCTTTGACAACTTTGATCTCCCTACAGCGGGCAATCTGGCTATCCAGGCGGATGCGGCAATCGTCTTCATCAACTCGGACTCTGGCGAGGATTATATTACAGTTGATGGCAATGAAGGAGACCGCAAAAATTTGACTGCGTGGCACAACGGTGATGCACTTGTAGCGGCCGTTGCGGAGCAGAACGACAATACGATCGTCGTCGTGCACTCCGTTGGACCGTTGATCAGTCGAGCCATGGATCGAGCATCCGAATGTGACTGCGGTGCTGTGGGCCGGCCTGGGAGGCACGGAAACAGGCAATGCACTAGTTGACGTGCTTTACGGTGAAGTCAGCCCGTCCGGCCGCCTACCTTACACAATTGCCAAAAATGCTAGTGATTATGGAACGCAACTCGTGCTCGGTGGCGGTGGCGACTCGATCTTGCAGATCCCATACGAAGAAAAGTAAGTCAACAATTCCCAAATGGTGTTGCTGCGGGGGTACCGTTCATTCTTGCTAACTGGAGAAATTTCGTACAGACTTTTGATAGATTACCGTCACTTTGACGCGAACGGTATAGAACCGCGCTTTGAGTTCGGGTTCGGGTTGAGTTACACGACGTTCAAATACTCGAATCTCCATGTGTCGGAAGTCACCACGGGGCTCGCCTCACAGAGCTTGCGGTCTGCATGGAAGAGTGGCGAACCTAGTCCGAACGGGGAAGGCTCATCGGTTGCTTTGTGGTGCGTACCCTATTTATTGGTTTACGTGAATCTACTTAGCACTGCCTCGTAGGCTCCACGAACCCGCATACACTGTGACCTTCACTATCAAGAACACAGGAGATGCTGCGGGAACCGAGGTACGGAGCAAATCTTTTGGTGACTTGTTTCATTGTTCCCTGGTGACTGACAGAGGCACACTTCTCTATTAAAAATAGATTCCGCAGTTGTATGTGCACCACCCAGATTCTGCGGGTGAGCCACCTAGCGTGCTCAAGGGTTTCGCGGATGTGTTCCTAGAGCCATGGGAAACGAAGACAGTGTCTATCACGCTCTCTCGGTATGACCTGTCCGTATGGGATGTAGTGACGCAGTCATGGCGGCGCCCTGTGGGGACCATCAAGTTCAGCGTAGGGGCTAGTAGTCGAGACGTGCGGTTGCGGGGTTCCTTCCCATGAAAAAAGAAAAACAAGGTACCGAAAAGCGATTGCGCCATGAACCAAGCGACGCGCTTCTTACATATAAATTTTGGATCTAAGGACCATTATACCTTCCATTCATTTGAATTTCATTTCTGGACTCCACGTTTTGATTTTCCGACGAACAGACTAATTTTGGACCCCTTTGACATGTAGAACTTTTATTGAGAGTAGATTTTGTCTGGAGGCTTGTTAGTAGTTAGCTCCAGATTTGCTATCGAACATTCCACTCATTCGCTCGCCCTGGTTGCAAGGGCGTTAAGTGTATGTCTCAGCGATCTTCTGCGATCTTTGAGGGGGTGAAAGAAAAAGGAACGCCGAAAGACCGCGATGGGGGCTGGTCGGCTAGCGCAGGCTAATGGTGATGACGTTCGAGGGTGCTTCCTGTGCACTGCACAAATGAAGATCTAGTGCGGCTGTTTTTTTATGATTTCGGAGCTGCAGCGCCTGCGATCAAAGGTCCCTACCTGTGCTCCAAAAATAAAATATATAAAACAAAAGAACCCTCTCTTCGCGCAGCACTTACCTTTTTCCCTCTGCACACGCGTCCCTGTGCTACTCTCAGTCCGAGTCACTCCCTCTCACTAACTTTTCGTTTGTCGACGTTACCATCCATCATGATTTTCCGAACTGTCTTCATCGCTTCGCTTGGTACCCTTGTCGTCGCTCAGGCTGGAGTTGACACCTCAACCGCTGTGCCAGGAACTGATACTCTTGCCACTGTAAGTCGCAAATCTTTACAGTGTCTGCTTGTGCTGAGGTCTCTTGTGACGCACGCAGGACACTGACACACTCGCGACTGGTACTGATACACTCGCGACCGGTACCGACACTTTCGCGACCGGCACGGACACTCTTGCGACGGGTACAGATACCCTCGGAGTCGGAACCGGGACAGACACACTCGCGACTGGAACCGACACACTTGCAACTGGCACTGACACGCTTGCGACTGGCACAGACACCTTGCTCACGTGAGTTTCTTACCTTTTGTGTGCTGAGAACATGCTTCTAAATGAATGACGTACTTTCCCTTGCGTGCAATGTAGGAGCTCTGTTGTGTCAACAGCGACTGGGACGGCTACTTCGGTGGTAGCAACCTCTGCAGCCACAGGGCTTTCGAGCAGCCGTAGCGTTGCGCCGGCTGGATCCACCGTCAGCACCACCCACACGAGCAGTACTGCCTCCTCTTCTGCGGCAGCGGAGAGCTCGGCGGCGGCCGGCAATGTCGCTGTTAACGGTGGCTTCGCCGTCCTCGCTGGTGCTCTTGCTGTCGCCGGTCTCGTCTAAAAATCCTTCCTCGCATGCGTTCGGACCACGCCGGTGAAGGAGGGAACGGCGTGTTGATGAAGCATTACTCACATTTCATACGGACTTCATGTTTACATAAAGCCTTTTAGTTATTAGCATTAGCCTTGGATATTGTGCTGCATGCATGTGTGTTGCGGACGTTTTCGTTTCACCCGATTTTTGTCTCCCGTATCTTTGATGTTTGAATGAAGTGAAGTTGTGAAATGCCAACGATTTGGCGGGCTTTTTTGGAACGGCAACGTGATTAACATGGCCATGGGAGTCTTACTCCATTTATGGAGAAATTTAGACTCCGGTCGATCGAGGATCCAATTTCAATGCATCCCGTCCACTTCGATCCGTACTTGGTCCATCTCAGAAATCTTGGGAAGTTCATAAGATTCATTAGCCTTCAATTACTTTGCTGCTTTTCTGAGCCAAAGATAGAGAGTCATGGTTCTCAGCGGCTGGAGCAAACCTCCCAACATTGCATGAATTTCTGGATGGAATCTGTATACTTGGGACGGCCAACCTCCAGGAAATGTCGGCGCACGTCAAAGCAGTCGTATGCATCAATTCTACCTCATCTCCTGCTTCGCTTTGCGCTCTCTCCCTTCTGCTTCGAGCTTTCTTTGCTTTCCTTCTCCCAGTCGTTTCAAAAGAGGGGACGCAAAACAAACAGTACGTTGGCGCTTGGGATGTAGTGAACGTACAATATAAGGATTATTCACATATGCTCCCTGTCCACCTTTGTATTCGACCTTCCTCTCGGAGCGTTATTTGTATCTTCACCAATCATCCAGCTTTGGCCGCACGGAAACAGGTCGAAATCTTACCCTAGCATAACAAATCGACATGAAGGTGGTCCCATATCTCGCACTTCTGTTTTCTTATTTCTTTTTGGCCGTGTTCGCTCAAAGCGAGACTGCGTAAGTACCAGAGCTGCCATGTAGTATTTTCTATCATTGACTAGTACTTGTATTAACAAGATACCTTCTCAGCGGCACGGGTAACTTCAATGAAAATGGTAATGGAAACGGTAATGACAATGGGAACGGGATGATGCCCACGAGCACTGGGGGTAATGGACTTAGTTCTGTGCAAAATCCTCAACAGACCGGATCCTTCCCTCCATCGAATACACAAAGCTTCTCTAGCGGTAATGGGAACAACTTCAATGATAACGACAATGGTAATGGTAATGACAACAATAACTCCAATGGCGACGACAATGGAATGGATTATGGCACCGGAAATGGCAATGGCACCGGCAACAACAATGGCAATGGCAATGACTCGGGAAACAACAATGGCAATGACAATCAGAACGGCAATGGGTACGGGAACGGCAATGGCAACAACAATGGCAATGGCACTGAGAACGGCAATGGGAATGGGAACAGCAATGGCAACGGCAACGGAAATGGAAATGGAAATGGGAGCGGAAACGACGACGACGATGACGTGCGTTCCAGCGCTATAAGCAACGGATGGACACCCGTTGGTTCTGGTGCGGATTCCAGTCCAACGTCTGGATCTGGATCTGGTTCCCGTAACCGCACTGGCTCTGGCTCAGACGACTACATCACCACGACGCTCACAATTGTCATTCCTGTTCCTCTCGACACTAACAATGTCGATCCAAACGAAACAGCCTCAATCCAGGATCAAAGTGGAGCTCTAAACATCAAGGCTCACACTCTGGCAGTATCCCTCGCTGTTGTTGGTGCCGTTGCAGGTGCAGCATTGATGTGAAAGCCTTTGATGGTGCAAAGGACTTCTTCATGCAAAGTTAGATTGACAATTCCACGTTCTTGTTGCATCCCTTTATTATATCTCCTGCAGCATCATTTATTTCATCAGATTCCGCATACAATCTTTTAGTTTCGCTACTAGAGCCTTTCTGGTGCCCTCTTGTTCACTTTTAATCTAATTACTTTGCTGGCAGCTGCAGCTTAACCGCAGGTTGAGCCGTCAATTCACAACCACGGTGCAATATGAAGTACGATGGAAATTGTGATCTCCGGGAATGTGCACAGAGAAGAGAGATGGTGCCCGTAAGAGTACCTTGTATGACCTTTGTAAAGTTTATTCACTAAATGAAGAAGATTCCACGATAAGCCGTATTCGGTATCAGAATGATAGGTCTATTTTCCCTGGTTTCGCAATAGCGCTATGCAAACTAAATGATCATCTTCGCAGCCCGATATCAGAGCGATTGTGCAAGACATCACAATATTTTCGAAACTAATAATTCAACCCATACCGCTGATGGATCGGGACACGATAAGGATGCAGCTGATGATTCCAGCCTCCGGGAGCTGAGGAAAGCGGGGAGACATTGTGTCCCGTTTTCAAGAAACGTAGCTTCCGGTATCTAGATTTGTGTCCACGGGATGATATGCACGTATCGATTGCTGATGTTACCGATAGTTGAACGCACAGTGCCGTCGAATAAGATCACCTGAACCTGCGGAATTCTGTCACAAAGCCGATTGATACAAGTTCAGAATCAACGAGTTCTTCGACGTCAAAAATGAATTCAGAGTACTAGAAAGAACGCATATCTGCTTGTGTACACACGATTCGTTGTTCCAGTCTGTAAGCTCGCATCAATTTCTAGACGGCATGGTGAAGCGAATCGTCCTACTGAGTTGCTAGCACGAGGATCTTCGATCACCCGAAGACTTCAGCGAGGTTTGGACGGAGCTCTCTCAGAGCGGTCTCTGGCTCGTGAGTCATGATTGTCACCGCGTTCTCTCCTCCCTAACCATAGTGTCAGCATCCTCGGTACCAACAACGACGGTACTAGGGTTCCGACCGTATCGTATACGGATACGGCCGTATAACTCGAGTCTTTAAGATACGGATACGACCGTATGAAATACGGCCGTATATTTGGTGGTCAAGGTCTCATACGGATACGGAACACCCCTATACGGAGGTTCCGTAACATCAGGACATACTAACAAATATTTTTTCAGAGTGTTCAAAGTGTATCTCGATACAATGAAGGTTCTGTTCACTGATAATGATGATTTTCATGGCTGTCCGAGCAGATCAGCGTATATGTGATCACCGGATGTGTGTGAATATGGCGCATATGCCGTATACGGCATTTCTTTCCCAACTCTATACGGCATACGGCCGTATATTTTCTTCTTTTTCTCTTATACGATACGGCCGTATCCCGTATACGGAAAGCCGTATACGCATTATACGCATACGGTCGGAACACTAGACCGTCACGGTACGAGGCGGGCAGGTCTGATATAACGGTGTAACAGTGGTATGCTCATCATACACATTCGAATCCGACAAACTCGGCAACAGCACTGTTGGACTGTTCACTTCAACGTTGACTTTCTCGGGTTTCTATGCTTCAGCTTGTTGAAGTCCTTCTTCGCAATCATCAAACAAGCTTCAGAAAGGAAAGCTCAGATAAAAACGAAGATACGAGACAGACAGAGGAAATGCCCCTGGCGAGAAACCTCTGGGATACATGCATATGACCGTTTCGCTTTCAAGTGTACTTGTAAGTCGAGCCCCAGTGGAAAGACGACTCGAATAGTTCAGACTCGATCGTGATGACACTGATGAGTTCTTTGTAGATCACGTGCTTACAGAGCATGCACGACCGAAACTCCTTTTCAAAAATTCCTTCAATTGACGCACCAGCCTCAGGAGTCTCCAGCCTCAACGAGTGTGATCTTTGTACACTTCTAAACGGCGAAACTTCTTCAATGCTCTTCCAGTACTCTGAACGCTAAGCTTACAGTCCTCCATCAATGGAGGCTGCCATCCATAGATCGTCCATGACTACCTTGAGGAGTTGGTGAAATCCACTGTGCCTAAGTATGCTGTTCGCTGATACGAGATGTTAGCACAGGTAAACTTACTTCTGGATACTGAGGTGCTATTTTATATCTTCACAGTAGGGCTTGCAACGCTCGCGTTCATGCTGTTCGTCTTTCCGATCCCAAGAGGAGGAATCGCCAGTGATAGGCAGTGCCGTGTCGAGTGCTGGAGAATCTGGCTCAGGAAAGATGCTCAGGATGGGCAGAATGAAATCTTCTGGATATGACCACAGCTGACCGTCAGTGCAGATCAACGCAAGATCTTTGCGTGATTAAGTACATTATGAGATCTATCGGCATCACTTACTTATGTGTTACACTCGCCCTTCCGGCAGGCACAAGTTGCCCCGTATACATACTGTTATTGCATACTCCAACAACAGTGTGCACTACTCAAAAGCTAACGCGATCAATGTTGCCGTTCCGTGATAACTTGATGCCATGATGGCCGCTTTCATCGCATTCACGAATTTCAATTCATAGACTTGATGATCCTGTCTGATCCCTTCCTATCTGCGCAACTTGTTGCTTCCTTCTGTCTTTCCTTCGCTCATCCCTCTCACAGTTGCCTCGGGACTTCCCTCGCTCAATGACCATGTCTGTATTACCTGCGCTCTGTGACGACCAGCACAATACTCTTTTACATCATGAGCAGCCACCGCAGGCCGATTGCGTTTCCTCCAGCCGATCCCTTCTTTCTGATGAGAAGTGTTCTAGTTCTCTGAACACGTTGCATGGAATTCGAAAACTGGCCTTCATAAAGGATAATCTGGGAAAGAAAGCAATTCCGATGTCACAGACTGCACGATACGTGCGCCTTCTAGTTTTTGCTATCGTCGAGATGTTGTGGTTCGGCTTTGCATTGTTTGCAACTCACCACCTTTTCGCCATCCATTCAGGTGGTTCATCCCTATCCCTAATCGGAATTTCGGTGACTCGTGACGCACTGATCAAGTCCAGTTTATCCTCGATGGCAATCCTTGTCCAGATCATTGCATTGCTTCCCGTAGCGGATATTACAATCGAGTTCTGTTCAAGCGAATGGGTGCATGTCCTCACTCAAGAAAACGGACGTCTCACCCACAGAACGGACCGGGTTTCCATATTGACAACAACTCTGAAGGACCGCGTCGCACACGTGTTTGATAGGCGTTCCAGCATGCGCTATCGCATTTCGTCCATCGTTGCGTTCCTTGCATTGGCACTGCAGACCATCGCACCCGGCGCTCTCACAATTTCATCCGACGCACAACGCACTGACGCAAACCTCACTATCGGTGCACTCGCGGCGGGGAAAACGGATGAAACGGAGCCACCACTGTCATTCGAAAGCGATGATAACCAACTGGCTTCATTCGATTTGGGCTCGACGACTGTCCTTGCTCGAAACTTGTTGGTCGAAACTGCACGTTACGAATACAATGCCTGGCTTGGTAATTCCAGCGTGAACTACGTGAGATTTTTCCCCCCTGAATTGGTAAATCATATGTTCTAGGTAGAACTGACTTTTGTTCTTTTTTCGTTCTTCCTCAGAATATCAATTCAAGCAATCTGCTTTTTGGGATGCCTTCTCGAGAACTCTTTGGGATGGGCATCAATCTAGATTACCAGAGCGACGCAGTGCAATTCCAATTTGAGTGCCAATGGCTTGCTCCGACATATCTCAATGGTGATCTTCTACATTCAAATTGGACCTTTGGTGGTGATATGGAAGGATGTCTTGATTATAATGCTATACCCATCCTTGCACGTCCTAATTTGGCCGCCGGTGAGAGCTTTGCTATAGTAATGGTATACTTGATCTAAGAACAAGTTCAAATAGGAATATGGCCATTAATGATAACGAATGGCACGGGTGCTACTAACGGTTCTCTCGCATGGCTATTCATTGGAACGGGTACAGAAGAAGATGCGCACGCAGACCAGATGCCTTTGGATATCTCCTCGATACCTCCAACTCAGAGAACTTACAACGCCTCACATTGGTGGGACTTCGTCAACTACACGGGCGCAACTGATGCAGATCTGCAGCTGCAGTCCGTCATGTCAACGGATGCTTCTGTTCTCTTCTGTGATCCTCACATGCAAATTGTTGGCATCCACGCAACCCTTTTGGAGTCGCAGGTGTTCGCAAACCTGATTGAGGAGCCTTCGGTTGGTAATATTGACAGGGGCGAAGCATCGCGCATGCTTGGACGCTGCCTCAATGGCATGCCGTGGGATGATATGAAGTATCAAACTCCAGGGCTTATCATGTCGAGCGGACTAAGTCAGCTCGCAGTAACATTCGTCCTTCAAAGCAACAAATCGGTCGTCACTGGATACGACATATTACCCCTGGTCCCCCAACCACTCAGCAATATCACCAAGGCAGTGCAGTACTACGTTGGTGTCGCAGGCTCGAATGCTTATCTCTTTGGATCCGTTGGCAGTTCCGTTGTTCAGGCGCAGAGATTTGATGCTACTCAGCGCCTAATGTGCAGTCTAGCTCAGTGGACTGTAGGTGTTCTGCTGTCCTCTTTCATAGTCTTCTTGCTTTTGTTTGTCATTATAGTGGAAGGGAGGAACCAGGCTGTTCTGGTCCCTCTCACCGTGTCTTCTGTAGCAGCTCTTGTTGATTCCTCATTCATAGAGGAGGTCAAATTGTACTAATCCATCGATCGAATCCCCTTCCTTTGCCATGGGCCGGTGGTGGTGGTGTACTAGTTATTACAGCTTTATTTATCGAAATCTTGCGAGCTATACGTCAGCAATAAAGTTTATTTACCATCCTTCCATCAGCTGCAAGTTTACTTTATTTTCGTGGTCGCTGAATAATATGATGGAAAGTGAATGAACGAATTGTACTTTCAGTCTCCAGCCTGGCAGGCACTGTGACCAGGGCACTCTCACAATATCTTCAGGGTAAGTTTCTGCACCCCGCATTGTAGGAGAATTGGCACATCATTCTGGGTTATGTGAACACATTTGATGATCTCCACTTCCTGGAGTCGACGGAAGCCTGCCAGTTCATCTTGTGCTCGGCTTGCAAGGCAAGCAGCAACAGTTGTAGCCTTGAGACCAGCGCAAAATGCGACCGTAAAGATCTCGAGGCGAGGAAGTAGCTCCATGTTCCATGCTTCGCCCTTGAGTGTCAGAGAAGGAAATAATCCTTCAGGAAGAAGAGAGTGGCTGATAGAGAGGTGCGTCAGAAGAGGGCAGCATTTGAGACAGTCAAGGAGTCGTATGTCCACATCTTCTAGGTTCCCGAGAGTCAGCCGCAGGAGTGGCGGCCGCGATGACTGGAGGAAATCGTAAAGCCCATTCCACATTCCTACTGTCGGTGTGCCTCGAATCCCAAGCCTTATAAGGTTCGGTGCGGCAATGCTGTCCAGGAGAATAGTAATGTCCGCAGGAAAGATCCAGATCAGAAAGAGCAGCTCCAAATTGCCGAGAGCCAGTCGATGACTCTGCCTATTCCATGCAATGCGCTCATTCTTGAACAGCTCCAAAACGCATTTTTGTAAATTAGGTAAATTTTGAAGAATCTTGAATGCGGTTTCCTGACACATCAAGGTTGAGCGATGTAGATCAAAGAGTTCGAGATGCGTAAGCTGCACTTGACGAAGGATAGAGTTGATGTCTATTGAACAATCGGTAACGGAAAGAACCTGGAGGTTTTCTTTCGAATGTCCCAAGTCCAATCTTGTCTCAACGTCCTCAGTATTG
The DNA here is from genome assembly GCA_009806525.1 of Sanghuangporus sanghuang. Classification (NCBI taxonomy): domain Eukaryota; kingdom Fungi; phylum Basidiomycota; class Agaricomycetes; order Hymenochaetales; family Hymenochaetaceae; genus Sanghuangporus; species Sanghuangporus sanghuang. The sequence continues at coordinate 1,210,566 of VVIT01000011.1, read as the reverse complement.
AAAGTTTCCGTGACCCGCAAAAGATTGTCGTACTTGGGTGTCCCGTAGTAGAACAGTCGTTTCATATTTTCCATCTCCTGCACACCAACGAGAGGAAGACATGATGTGGGGAAGACACCCCATAAGCTCTGTATCTGAGAACGATGTGGCACAAGCAACGCAAGCAACCTGTTTGTCAGGTCATCTAAGTTCTCAGCCTCCTTTGAATTTGCAAGCACTTGCGCATCTTCATTGTAGAGCGAGATATCAATATCAAGAGGCGCATTCAATGTACGACTGACCCAGAGTCTTGTGAGCTCGTATACATTAGAGGGACACTTGGTCCAGCAAGGAATCGCGACATGAGACCAAAGCCGTGGGGTATCTTTTGCAATTGAGCGCCAGGTGTGGCAGACATGGGTTAAGAGAAGTGGCGCGTGGCTGGCCTTGAAACTTGGGATATCTGGTAGGCACTCAGAGAAGATTTTTTCTATGAGTTCTGGCGGCAATATAGAGAATGGTGAATGATCCATGAGTCAGAACAACTGATCCTGTGCGTGAGAGAGAAAAGAAGCCATTGATCTAGGCAGAGATATCAGATCGGAAGTTTGCGTCAGTCCTTTGATCATCCTCGCGCCACATACAAGGTAGCGGCAATATCGGATAAATACCGCCTATATCACAGCTACATAAAAAAGAATGCGAAAGTACAGTATGAAACATGTACTACAGGATAGGAAAATAAAACCGATCGGAATTCAGTGTAAGTAGTATTTGCATTGCCATCGGAGCGATGCCGAAACTAAATCAACGCGTTGACTACCGCAAAACTCAACGGGGTCGAAATGCAAAGAAGACGACAAACCTGATACAATGTTCATTCTTGGATTAGAGGTAGGTTAGGACTTTGGGACCAAGCACAGCTGGTAAAACCGAGCTGTTTCATGCGCTTTAACAATAAGTTAGAACTTGAAATTTAGGATAGAATCATTCGATCTGTGTCTCCGTACCGCCTCCGCAGCAAGGTATCCTCCTATGATATCACGATAGAGAATACCCAGCTCAGCCTCGTCGTTATCCCTGACTGGAGGTAAGCGAAGAGTCCGATTTCAATGCAAGAAGCGATCATGCGCATCCTGTTGTTGGTCCAATATGCTGAAAAGTTCATATCCCCAGAGAATCGACTTGTCACTACACCTTTCGATTATTCGTGTTCAGTCGGTTCCCCCATATGTAGCTCATCTCGACAACTGGAAAATATGTATCACTCATCAGAGAACGTATCCATTCTCCGAACTACCAACGATTATCTCTTGAGTTGCGCATTGCTGACTACTTATGCGCTACTGAGTGGGCTTTCACGGATTACTTCTTTTTCTATTTTACAACCTCTACCAGTTACTCCTTCAGGCCAACCACCACGGCTCTAAGCCCTTCAACTTTCACGGGAAGGCACCTCTTAGTCGAAGGTCTCTGCTACTAGCGCCTACGTTGAGCCTTATGGTGCCAACTGGACGTCGCCACGACTGAGTAAACACATCCCACACGGAAAAGTCATACCGCGAGAGCGAAAGGTCACCCTGTCACTCTGTCCCGGTTCTAGGAACACGTCCGAGAAACCCTGAAACCCTGAAGTACGCTCGGCGATTCGCCGGCGGAGTCAGGATGGTGCACATACAACTGAGGTATCTATGGAACGTCTGCATTTTACAGTCACCTACGTTATCTCGGCATCTTCAGGGTCCCCAAGCCCCGCCGGACTCACTGACCATGTCATCCCACTGCCCGTCAAATTGAGAAGGGCTAATGCTGAGAGTGAAGGAATTTGGCAATTTGAGTGCGTGCGTAAATATTCGTAATTACTTGATAAGACAACCGAACGGAAAACTTTCTCCAGAAAGAGCTAACGTAATTCAAAAAATTCCCATATGCGGTAAATACACCACCAATCACCGATCCTGTTTATTTTACTTCTTATCCTACAGAATGGACACTTCTTCCTTCTTTCCATTCCATTCCATCACTATCTCAAACAGCCAAACCAGCCTTGACGGCTGGACGTTCCTCGATCCTATCTATCCAGGCCTTCACTTTCGGGAACTCAGCGAACGACACACCCGTCCGTTCTCCGCTGCGCACCCACGCAAAGGCCTTGATATCCGCAATACCGTACTCGTTTCCAACGAGATAGTCCCGTTTCGCGAGCTGAGACTCCAGGACACCATAGAGACGCTTCGTTTCGTTCAGGTAGCGGTTGATTGCATAGGGTCTAAGAAATGACGTGAAAAGACGCTTAGTCAGCTACGGGAAAGAGTGGAGCGGAGGCCAAAGACGGACATCTTCTCAGATGCGTAGAGGTTGAAGTGATTTGCCTGGCCTTGCATTGGTCCAATGCCTCCGTGCTGAATAATGTAACAGAAAATGCGTCCAATCAGTATACCATGCTCGTGTAGCCGGCTTCTTCACTGTTAACTTACCGTGAAGAACAACCACTGGAGCTCCTCGCTGTAACCTTTCGGGTCCTTGACAGGGTCATGGTGAAATTTGTTATCCTTGTCGAAGTGCTGAGCGAGGTAGACCAAGATCGCGGAGGTTTCAAAGACCGGGAAACCTTCGTGTGTTATAGCTGGGATGCGTCCGTTGGGGTTGATCTCGAGGAACCAAGGTGACTTGACCTGGTTGTGGACCTTCCCGATGTCTGCGTCACGAATGCTCATTGCAACTTTTCTAACAACGATAGATTCGTTCAGAGTTCTGAACAAAGTCTAGTAATTTGTCATACTTACTCGTACTCAGGTCCTCCGTAGGTAGCCTAGTGCAGTCGTCCCATATTAACTTCCGCACAATATGAAACTAGGGCGTCAAACTCACCTTAAGCTCCTCAAGGAAGATTTGCGGTGCCCAGCCATTTGGCGTAGGTGCTGTATAGAGTACAATGGGCTTATCAGTTTTAGCGGCCATGCTAGTAGTAGTCTCGGCGCGACTCCAGAAGAAACTACGAGTGAATGCAAGTGGTGAAGGAGAAAGCGAAGGATTGGCTTTGACTGGTGGATGACTGGAAGCACGAATGACGTGCTTTATACCAACGGCGAAGGCGAGGCGCATGACTAGCCTGCATGGGAGAGAACCCTTTGGAACCTGGATTTGCGGATAGATGACTGAACTATGTATTAGCGACTATGACGTGCGGGAGTTGCTTTCTAATATTATTGGAAAATATTACTGAATCCTCGACATTTCCGACCCGGTTTCTGACTAATTGTATCACAGAGGACGTTTCTGAGCCGCTTATATAGGAAATAGAATTGGGAAGCTCGCCTCTGATTGGCTGGATTCTAGTTCCGGATCAAAAATTTCAGGTTCGGAAATAGGGTTTTGAACCGGTGTATATATAGTAAAGCGTGTCTTTGAAATGAGGGATGATAAGATTATGAATCGTCTTTTTTTCCACCGCCGCTTGGAGTTACGTAATATATTGATAGGATTTCAGGCCTTGGGGAGCTGTCCTTTCTTTCACATCTTACGCCCTACAGGGGCACACAGCACTGATTATTTGACTCCACAAAACTCAGTGGACTTGGAACACATTCTGCATACTTCTGTACTTTCGGAAAGTTTTAATCGTTTTATGTAGCTTGAAATGGAGGTAGCTAGGTCAAGGAGTAATCGGAGTTTGAAATGGGGTAACCAAGGCGAAGCATTTGTCACCCCTCAGCATCAATTGCGCGAAACTCCCCTCAACCACTTACTCAGATGTACTCTATCTGCGTTTTGACTAACGTGGTAAATCGAGTTCCAACCGAGGTTATCGTATCAAGAACAAACCGACTCGTCCAAGTGCAGCGCTTTGAGGCTCATTTAGTGGAAGTCAAAGAAACCGAGACGGCGCCTCACTGGTATAGTACAGATGGAATGTGATGCACGCAACTGTAGACTCTTGTAAGAAATGTATGGATATGAAAGGGGGGTAGGGCTGACCGGTGATAGCTTTAAACGCGGGAAGAACATGGGCTCCTTGAGTATCGACCGAACTTGGAAACTGAGATGATAGTTTTCGTGACGACATCCTTGGATTTCGGAAAAGGCCGCAGTTTAAACAACACGCTGCTGCTGCTATTTAGCAGAATGCCCTGTGGAAGGCGAAGCGCAGCAGTGACACAGTAGATGATGGCGCCGGCGATATGAGAGAAAAGCGGAGCATCATAAAGCAAGTTCAATCTCCAATGATTCTCCATTCTATCAAGAGAAAAAGGCGCACGGTCTACGCGGAGGTATATCTAGTAAAACGAGGATTCAACTGTAGTTTCGCATAAGCAGCTCGCGAATCAGAAGAGGAGGTATCTCGTGCTGACAACCATCACCAAGCCTGTACAAGATGGACGTCTGGCTATACGCTACGTTTCATCTGGCGGACCCAGTTGAGTTCTAATTATCGAGTGATCAATGGTGGCCATAAAGTAAGTGAGAATGCGCGAGTGTTCACACCGTGGAGTTTAGCCATATTTCAGTGATGCTTAGAAACCAAACGACAAGGTTGATCCGTTGTTCTGACACAAGTCGAGAAGTCGGACAGCTCTGAGAACTATCACTGTAGTCACAACAAAGTTGCGCAGCCTACTTGTTTGTTCGTCACGGGCAAAGGTCACGGGAAGACTATTATCCCATAGCTTTCAAACAGCATGGTGACTTGATTGTTTCCAATTAGAGAGACGCTCTGATTTACTTCTATCTGAGGATGGACCAACGTGAAAATTCAATTGACTACTTTTCGGCGTTTATATACCGAAACGCTTTCTTCGTTGCAAGATCCCGCAGGCATATATTTTGGGAACGTCCAGGTGAATCTCGGACCGAAAGAAGTCGTAACAGTAGTCACCGAGCGGTGTAAAAATACAATCGGTACTTACGCGACCTACAATATTTCATCTTCTAAATCCGCGAAACCTGACAATAAAGTTATAGTTGAGATGCAAGACCACTTTCATGGATTAAAATTTTGCCTCCATCATTCCTGAAGACCAGATAAAGAGGTCGGTAGAATACACAAAGTACTCGAAAAAGCTTATGAGGAGATTTCGTGTCCCACCTTTGACACGACGGAATCAGAGTTTCAGGTCATTACAAGCTATTTCAAATTCCATTCCGGCAGAGTGAGCCAATTGGTGGATCGACAGAGCATGGTCCCGATCGCAAGTAAGCAGATGCAACGACTGTGCATTTGAATTGACCTGAGCTATACCTAAGGCAGGACCGACAGTAGTACAGCGTTGAGAATCAAGTTGCCATGGGCGAAGATCAAGGCTCTAGATTCTCATGCCACGCTTGTATCCATCCGCACAATGCCACGCCAACACTCTACACCTCTATCAGTGTAAGCTTGTCTCCTCTCGGAGAGATCTCGAGATACGAGTTTCCGATTCACCTATATAATAGTCACGGAACATCATACACTCGACTGAAGAATTGGTGAGAAGACACAGAGAGCAGAGCAGAACGACCCTGCAACTGAGCGGCAATCGAGTTGAATGTTGCATCAACATACATCAAACCAGACTTCTGGAAATATGAAACCTATGGAGTGGGCCGTGTTCTCGATGATCAGAGTCAGAGTCCGTGCACATAGCAAGGATTCTTACTGATGCCCCATGCCAACGTGAACAGCAATGCATCAGTATCCATTCATTCTTACAACACGTCATCTAGGCGTACACGAGTGCTAATGGCTTTGCACCTGCTCCGTATGATTGCTATCAAATCTATGCCAATGTCTTGCTTCTGTACAGAAGCAAATATGCCGACGCATCCTCACCTGAAGAAGGGCGATACCAATAAGTTAATTTATACTTGGAATAAAGCAATATGAGAAACGCACCTCCACCCTCGAGCGAAGGCAATTTCTCAGCAGGGAAGATCGACACTTTTTCATCATCAAATTTGAACCAATCCTCGTCTCCCTCATCTAACTTGCCTTTCTCTCGCTTGCCACCTTCCATACCGATACTGACGGGGATCAAAGCACGCTTCTTCACAAAGCCGATGTAGTGACCTGAGTCAGCCGTTGCACCTTTATGAGTAACGATTCCGATGAGCTCATATAGCCCTGTCCAGCTGCTGCCGACATCGGATTTGATGTCCTCCGGGACGAGCGCTTCAAGCTCTGCTAGTTCCCTTGTACGATATTCGTTTTCGGCTTCAAGAACAATTCCATCGAGTTCTTTCGCTTTTCCCTTATCGAGGCTGCTTTGTGAAGTACTCGAGGCTGCCGCCGCGTCGGCTGTCAGAGGTTCACCACCCGCAGGAGAAGGGGCTTGTACGACGACAGAGGAAGATTCGGAGACATTGATGCCTGGCTGAACCGGATCACTGATACTGACGCTTGTCCCTGAAGTATCAGCCAAAACGTTCTTCGTCCTCTTGCGCACCTTCCTCCTCTCTGCCCGGTCTTTCTCTATTTCCTTGAGTCTTTTATTGACAGGAGTGAGCTTGTCACGTAATTGATCCGTACACAGGTTCAGGACGTCCAGTTCCTGCGGGAAAGCTACACGGCGCATGATTTTGGCCTTCTTTCCGATGTCTCGCTTCCATGCGAAGCGAACCATGTGTACCATAAGGTTGACCGGAATTCGGGAGAGACGTGACTGTTGAGTGTAGACTGCCTGACAGTTTAGCGTTGGAGAAAACTTCTCAATCTTTTGGTCGAGGGCATCCATGATACCGGTATGCATATAATTCGTGGTTGCACCTATGTTGCACTCCAGCTTGAGCACTTTTTCAAAGGAGATGGTGGGTTCCTCCCCCGGTGCTTCATCGCACTTCAATCTGCCAAAGAAAACCTTAATTCCGAGAACGAACTTTTACCAGGAAAACTCACTCGCGACGCATTTCAGCCATCATGTATTGCTCCACAAACTGTTTCCGAGAATCCCCAGTTCCGGGAATAGCGTTTAGTGCGTGACAAATCTGAGTGAAGCACTCTTCCGCATCCTGCTGGGCATAGCCACCCATTCCAGACTTTCCTACGCGCGCTAGCTCGCCGAACTGCGGAACAGCTTGACGGAGGGCAGACAAAAAAGAAAGAGGTGTAAAAGCGTCCACGGATGTCCGTAAGCTGGCATACATGTCGCGCAGAGCAACAGTCAACATCGGATTCCCTTCCGAAGTTGATGGAGTCGGTTGGAATGAGGAAAGTGAGTTCTGTAGCTCCGGTAGGGCGCGCATGACTTGTAAAGTTGCATTCATATAACAAGTGTTACCCAGGTTCCTGAAACCGACTGGAAGAGCCAACTGTATAAATGCTACATTAACGACAGATAAGACATACAAGCAGAAGACTCACGGCTTCTGCCAGCTCCTCTTCGTTCATATCTGCGCGTTGATGGTTCAGATCGATCATTTTCAGAAACGACATTAGTTACACACCTTCAAGGAAGACGATTGGTCTTTCAGGAGGCTTCGGCAACTCTCCGGCGGCACCAATGACCATAAAAGTTTGGCCCTGTGCACTTTGAGTTAGTAAAGCGATGCTATCTCAACCTAAGAAAACCACGCCTACATCTTTGGGTGCAATTTTGTTCCAATCCGAATCATCCTACAAGAATGGGAAGTCAGTATACCCGGCATCATGAAATAGATCACTGATAGTGAGGGTGCAATGATTCTTTAATAAGGGAGATTCAAGTCGCGAGGGAAATGAAAACATTATCCATCCCATTTGCATACCCATCCATTGATCCCGTAACGTGTGTTGTCACAACCGCCACAACGATTGCACTAGGGAGTAGACCAAGACGTACCCTCAGCATACCACCCTTGACCATGACCTTCATTCTATCTACGGGTACACCTGTTCTCTCATAGATACTCTGCTTAAACGCAGCCGGCGGTGCGTCGGTGCGGAGTAGGACGTCGTCGTGCACTTTGCCATTGTGTTTAACCTTGACTTTGAGGGCTGGCATCGTACCGTCTTGTAGTCTCGTCAACAGCTTTGGCGTCGTGAGCACTGGTGTCAGCAATTCGTCAAGGTAGATAGCGGTTGGTGCGTAAGTGCAGCTGTGGCTGAATGACGCGTACCAACTGGAAGTTTGAAGAGCGTCTCGCTTTTGATTACATACACGCGACCTGATTTGTCAGCCTGACACTCTGAAGCAACAATAATTGGTGTTTTTTTCTCCTCGAATGAGAATCAGGGCTGTTAGTAGTTACGCCTCGGTTAGATTTGTGCTAGCCAAATTCGATGAAGAATTAACACAATAATGACTCTCTTCTTTTTTTTCCCCGTAATAACGCTCAAGCTTCAACCAAGACGCATTCTCTGCACCGTTCTTCTCTAATGTCTTTGTAGCCGAACAAAATATACATTAGCACCCTCCTATCGAGGTTATCTGATACGGGGTCGGACGATATCATTCACCACTTCAGAGGCTCCTCCTTTGGACCATTGTGCTTCGGAAAACCGATCAATCGCGTTACTACCCAGGTGCACATTTCGTAGCCTCCCTCGGCCTCGTCCGGAAGGCCAAACGCATGAGACACGGGAAGTTCATGGTTACAGATAGTAACTTCTTCATCTGTCTGAGCAGTCGTTTCTGCTCTTGCCCACGACGCACGGTGTATATCCGATTTGTTATTCCTTTGCTGGGAAAGATTTAAAATATACTAAGACATTTTCATCAGAGAGTAGCACGCTAATTTGTTTATACTTAGAATTAGGATTAGCGTGATGTACGCTAATCACGCAAAGACTTTAAATAATAATTATTGGAAGAAGGTAAGTTTAAGTTAGTAGAGTAGCAGCATACATTGGCAGGCGCGGTCTGACTCGGAGGAGGCAAGTTTAGGATGCGTGACGTGCTAGTGAACGCGTTTGGTTAAATAATCACGTGGTGTGACCCCTCGTGCTCGAATTCAATCCAGAAGTTCGTTCTTGGCTTTCTTTACTGCGACCATCATCCTTTTTATCACACTTTGCTACAATTATCTCTTTTTCTCCGAAAGAAGATTCTCATGGTGTCTCCGAGCTCTCTTGGTCTATTTGGCGAATATTCATCGCCTGATCTTGAGAGCAACGAAGAGTTCATCAACCCCGAGGAAGAACTCGGAAATCCGGGCTATGTCTTCCCAGAGATTCATACGAGCTCGTTCATAAACCATCTCCTACCTCCATTGAAGAAAGGGATTGACATTAAGAGTATCAGGTCGATGCTGAGCAAGAAGGGATTCACCGGATTTGGCGGCAAGTGGAAGGGTCTTTGGACGGTATCTGGAGGCAAGAGGCAGAAGAAACACGACACATTCGCACCTTTAGTCGACATATTTCAAAGGGCAACTTCCGTAGCGGCGGCTAAAATGCCCCATCTCGAACAAACTATGGATATGGTACTCTTTTCGGCGCCAGAAAGACGTAAGGGCTGTCAGCAAAGCACGTCCTCACAAGACGCGTGTTTCGTTCTCAAAGACCACGAGGAAACTACCTTAACAAGAAATAAAAAGCATCGTACGATCAACTTCTGGGATGGAATAGCCCTCACTGCTAGCTTCAGGAGGAACTCCAATGATGAAACTCAGAAGCAGGTGGGTTTCGCACTTCTTTTGATCCAGGAGTTCTCAACTCTAATATCCATTCTCAGAACGCGAGAAAGGTCATATCCAATATCCAGGTGGCAATGGCTCGGGACCCGTGCAGAAGATTCACATTCGGAATCACTGTTGAGAATACGACCATGCGGCTGTGGTTCTGTTCGCGTGCTTCGCCCGTCGTTAGCAAGCCTTTTGACTTCTCAAAGGTGAGCAACAGATTCCAGAGTGGTCCAAGGATCGCATACTGATAGTGTCCAATAGGATTTGGATCTGCTGATTCACGTGTTTCTCTCTCTTGCATTCGCGACCACGGAGGAACTGGGCTGGGACTCGACCATTCGACCGTTCATTAGGGATGATGGCGGACGGGTATATCGAATCGATGTAGACGGCGAAACATACGAAACAGATCAGGTGTTGTCGAAGAGCTCGGCTGAGCAGTTGACTGGCCATGCGACGAGAGTATGGGTAGTGCACCGACCGGGCTCAGACGATTTGCATGTTCTGAAGGATGTTTGGATTGAGGATGACGAGAGACCTGAGCACTCCGTATATGATATGCTTCTACATGACGTCGAGGATGTATACGGCACGGATGTGCGACAGCAGGTAGCCTCGCACCTGCTCACACCTGTCGCTTATTGTCTCGTGAGAGCTAACGGAGAGGAGGACGACACAACGGACGTGGTGATGAGGGGATACACTCCGTCATTCAAGGAGAAGTACCGAGTGAACGTGGAGAATCTAGGCAGCGAGGACGATGAAGGGGGCGTGCCCCTGTCAACCGAGATTGCGATTAAGGGTTTGCATAGAGGCGATCTGAGGGACCCTCTGCATTGGTACAACCCTCTGAGGAAGATCCTTCGGCGCAAGCATTACCGGGTCGTGTTCAAAGAACTTGCAAAGCCTCTTCATGCTGTTCGAGACCTGGAAGACGTATTTACTGTGCTGAGCGACAGCGCAAAAAGTCAGTTTTGGTTCAGCTCTATTTTGTGTGCTAACTGATCACAT